>JAGFMF010011870.1:11641683-11732165 GCA_019455555.1 Galemys pyrenaicus
TCCCCACTCTCTGTGGTGAATCCTCTCACCCCCCCCACACCTCTGGCCTGTACCCCAGTGCTTGTATGCATAAATAAATAAAATCTTTAAAAAAAAAAAGAAAGTGAGAGAATGCAAAATTTTTCTAATTCATTTTATAATCTAATGATATGACAACCTCACAAATTTAACAAAAAGAAAGTATCCACCAAATCTCAGTTTATAAACAGGGAAACAAATCCTAAATTTAAATTATTGTGTCAAACTTGGACAATTTATTCCAAAAGTACAAAGGTTACTGAATATTGGAAACTACAGTAATGAGTATATCAGAGAAGAAAGACTTGATGAGTGATACATTGTGGTTTCGTTTACAAAAGGAATTATAGGTATGTCACTGACTGACATATCTTGTCTATTTTTATTTTAATTGTTGTTTGGAAGCGGCATATATATGCATTTCCATTAAATATATATTGTGGGGCTTTTAACAAGAGACTTAAATTCACTTATTTTTTTTCTTACCAATATGTTGATTTTACCTATATTGTTTGCTATTTATATTTTGCTTCCTTCATGGGTCCCTACCTTTTTTTTTTTAAGTCTTGTGTTTACTTTTCTTCTCTGTTGATCAATAAGGTATGCATTCAGTTTTAGCATTCATATTTTTATTTAAATTTTTTTTTAAGATTTTATTTTCATGTAAAAAAACTGGGGTGTAGACCAGGGGGCTGCAGTGGAGGGTGGTAAGAGGATTCATCAGAGACAGAGTGGGGAGCAAGACAGGCAGATCTATTGAAACACCTAAGAGGAACAGTGGACAAAACAGTCAAGAGGTCTGCTGCGCAATGTGGTTTAGCTACCTGACCAGGGATCAAACTCAGGCCGTGGTGGTGATAGCACTGATACTTAACACCTAGGCCACCAGGGAGGCCCTATTTTAAAACTGTTTTAAAAAAACTACTAATCTCTTATTTCTTTAGTAGTCAAAATCAACACTTAAACAGACCTCCTTCCCACCTACATGTATACTAGAGAATTTGGTAAACTTCATTTCACTCCACTATCCTATTGAGCTACTTGTATAAAATCTATGGTTTTAAACCCTGGCCATTTATATTACTTAACTCTACCTCTTTTCTAATTGGATTCAGTGATCATAAAATATATTTTTTAAGATTTATTTATTTATGCATACAAGAGCTGGGGTACAGGTCAGAGTCGTGGGAGGTGAGAGGATTCACCAGAGACAGAGCAGGGAGCATAACAGGCAGACTGACTGAAACACACTGCTGAGGGGAACAGCAGGCGAGGCAAGGAGAGGTCTGCTGCGCCATGTGGGTCCCCTCCCTGGCCAGGGGCAGGGATGTGCTGCAGTGGCTGTGATTTGCTTCATAGTGTGTTGCTTAACCCACTGTGCCACCAGGGAGGCCCTGATCATAAAATATTTTTAATATATATTTTATATGTGCTTTTCCCTTGAAGGTTCTGTTTTTGGTTTTTTTTTTAAGATTTTTATTTAGGGACCTCCCTGGTGGCGCAGTGGGTTAAGCAACGCACTATGAGGCAGACCACAGCCACTGCAGCACGAGTTCGATCCCTGCTGCCAGCCAGGGAGAGGACCCACATGGTGTGGCAGACCTCTCCTGCCTTGCCCACTGCTCCTTCAGCAGTGTACTTCTGTTGATCTGCCTGTTCTGCTCCCCGCTCTGTCTGTGGTGAATCCTCTCACCCCCCACACATCTGGCCTGTACCCCAGTGCTTGTGTGCATAAATAAATCTTTAAAAAAAAAAAGATTTTTATTTATTTGTGCATTCAAGAACTGGGGTCTAGACCAGAGGTGCAGGGAGTAAAAAGATTCACCAGGGGCAGAATGGGGAGCAAAATAGGCAGGTCTGCTGAAATATACTGCTGAAGGGAAGAGTGGGAGAGAAAGGAGAGATCTGCTGTGCCATGTGTGTTAACTCCCTGGTCAGGGATCAAACCCACTGCACTGGCTGATGATAGCTTGATAATGCTGAGATTACTCTGCCACCAGGGAGGCTCTTTAACGTCCTTTTTGATTAATTTTGTTTTGGACTAGTTGCTCAAAAACTTCTTTCAAAGAAGAGGCCTGAAAGCACA
Source organism: Galemys pyrenaicus (assembly GCA_019455555.1). Classification (NCBI taxonomy): domain Eukaryota; kingdom Metazoa; phylum Chordata; class Mammalia; order Eulipotyphla; family Talpidae; genus Galemys; species Galemys pyrenaicus. Next base: position 11,643,788 of record JAGFMF010011870.1, read on the forward strand.
TTTTCTAAGCCTTTGTTTAGTTAGTACTATATTTGTGGACCTCCAACATTTTTTAAAATTGAGTAGGAAATTTTTGACTCACAAGATTTCTCTTTTAGAAATCTGAAATATTGTTTTCTGCCATTCAGTACTGCAAAGGAATTCAACAATTTTTTCTGCAGGTACTAGGTTTTCTAACTTTGTATAGTTTTAGGAATTTTGCTATATACATGTAATTAAGATTTATCTAAGATTTTTCAAAGTATACTTTCTTCATTGGTCTTTGGTTGACAGTGATCCAAAAGTTAATATTTTTTATCCAAGAATTTTCCTTCAGCTTTGTCTTAGTGATTTTTTTACATTTCTTATTTTATCCTTCGAATAGATATATTTTTTAGCATATATTTTTCCTTTTTTTTTTAAAAGATTTATTTATTTATGCATATAAGCACTAGGGTACAGGCCAGAGGTGCTGGGCAGTGAGGTAATCCACCAGACAGAGCAGGGAGCAGAATAGGCAGATGGGCTGAAATCCACTGGCAGGGATCGAACTCGTGCTGCAGTGGTTATAGTTTGCTTCATAGTGCATTGCTCAACCCACTGCACCACCAGAGAGGGTCCCTTCATTATATTTTTAATAATTTTCACCTCTAACTTTTAACTCTGTTTTGAGATATCCAGAGTTTGTATTCTGTGTCACTGAGTGAAACAATTCATAATATTTTCCAGTGTAATTAATTTTAATTCTTAATTATTTTTCAAATTTTCTTCTTGGCCTGTCCTCTAACTCTCACTTTCAAAGATAATAAACCTTCTATTTTACAATGCCTAGTAGTTTTTCTAAAATAGTGTTCATGATTCCTGTTTTTAGATGACTTTTCTCTTTTTGAATCATTAGAATGCTACTTCTCAGAAATGTTTGCCAAAAGATAGCATTTGAAATGTCCATAGTCCCCCATTTTTATCTGCTTTGGGGATAATCAGGTTAATTTTTTTTTTTAAACTCTACAAGTTCTTACATATCTCTCTTAGTTCAGTTTCCAGGCTGTTTTATGAAAATTTCTTCTTTTTCATTGTACTATTCTGAACTGGTGAACATACAGAATAATTATAGCTACAGATATTCACTGCTGCTAGAGATTCTTAACATATGCCCCACAAACAGTGTTATACCTGGGTTACTCTTTTTTTTAAGGATGCATTTAACCGCTGCAAACATTTTTGTCTTCTAGCTAAACTGTCTGTTAAGAAATTTAATTGTGGAATAGATCAAGAAACAGTGGTAGTGGAGTGAGAATCTTTCTATCTACTTGCATATGATTTGTTTTCTCTTTTAATTTCTGTTAATAGGCTCACAATACCTCAATTTATTTAACAGTACTTAATGTATTCTTATGATGTGTCAGGCACTTTGCTAGTGCCTGGATGACTTTTTTTTTTTTTTTTTAAAGAGTGTTCCTTCATTGGTGGCAAAGTAAGTTTCTGGATTGTGTCAGGAATAGATTTGGCGATTTTGTGATGTTTTGTTTTCCTATTCTTTTTTCCTTAGTAAGTAATTTCTAGCGAGTAGAGAAAGGCTGTTTTATCAATTGTAATCTAGGTTCCAGTTTAATTTTTTTCTCCATATGTATCTTTTTAGTTTCAATGGATCTCGGAAATAATTTTTAGTATTATTTTCTGAACTTCATTACTTTCCCCCAAAACTGTTTATTACAACTTACTGTTGTTCTCACCTTTTCTCTTAAATGCTCTTATTTTTAGATAACTAAAATTATATCAACAAAATTTTTGTGTTTTATATTAGATGGCCTGAACAAATGTTTTGGCATAATACTTCACAGTCAGGTTTTTGATTCTGAAAGAGATTCATTTGTATTTGAAAGGCAACCAATAAAGCTATATTAAGTGATAGTAGAGGAAGAATTTGTCAGTTTTTGACTTAATTATCTGGCACTTATTATTTAAAATAAAATTTGAGGTATTTGATTTTCTAAACATTTTGTGCATCAAAATGTAAAGGCATTTAAAAAAAATGTAAAGGCAGTTAATACTTGTCTGTGAGACATATTTAGAGAAAACTTATTCTAGAACCTTTTATACTTAATGTTTCCCATAAATATTTTAAACTCCTAAACAAAACCATAGAGAATCCCTAAATTTAGTCTACAGACAAGAAGAAACACAAATTACATATAGACCTGTAAGCCTGAAATGTAGTGTAATTTTACGAGTAAACTCATAAAGTGAGAGAGACTATTCACTTACAGTTTGGGTACCTAATGTGTTTGCTGTGTAATTTATAAGACTTATTGTCAAGGAAAGGGAACTTTGCTTAAGCAAAACAGAATCTGACTATTCTAGTTTTTCATGTGTCAGAATCTGGCTATTCTCAGTTTCCCACGCTGCCCAGTATTAAAAACCAAGATTTTTATGTGCTTTAGTTGGGGCAAAATTATAGTTATTAGCTGGTAGGCATCTTGAGGGTAAAGACTGTATGTCACAGTCAAAAGAAGTTTGTTGCTTTTGACCTCCTGTCTTACTCCACTTAGCATTGTATTTCAGTTGATCTGCCTGTTCTACTCCCCACTCTTGTCTCTGGTGAGTTCTCTCACCCCTGCACCTCTGGCCTACACCCCAGTTTTTGTATGTAAAAATAAATGAATAATTTCCTTTTTTAAGGAAAAAAAGTTTGTTGCTTTTGATGAAGCAGATAGAATCCTTAGGGAAACAGTATCTTCTTAGTGTGTAATAAGGTAAATAATATACTTGTTTTAAAGGTAGTGGTCAGAATTTGGAAGTATTGTCATGTTAGTGTACCTACTATTGTTCCCACCTGGGACAGTTGTGTTAAATTTGTTGTTAGGGGGAAGGGAACAACTTCATCAGGTGAAGTGCAGAGTGTTTGTTCACAGCTCTTTCACCTAGGGATTAGAAGTCTTCTGCCCGCTCTCCCCCCCCCCTTATACCTACATATCTACAAAGAGATCCCATAGCCCTAATCTACATGCAGTCTTTAGCTGAAAATGAAGCTCAAAGAATTTGCTGTTCATGTTGATCCTTTAATCTAGCTGGTCAAACAGCATTTGACATTCACACTGAGGTAAGAAATATGGCTCTTGGTGCTTTAGAGTTACTTGGTAACAGGAGTCTATTAGCATTGCTGACAGACTTAAACTTTATGTCCCCTGAATACTTGCCTGCGTACTGAGTTTGATTTGTTTTCTACAGGTTTGATATTTGCATACTTGTTTTAATTATTTGTATTGTTTGAAATAAAAGGATATTTGACAAGTTTTCCCCAAAACACTTTTAAAACAATCAATTTATGTAACATGTAATGTTAAGTTTAAGCTTGTAAATTCTGGGCACATAAAATAGTTGATATGCTTATTTCTAGGGACCACCTACAGATGCTCCTGCAGTGGATACAGCAGAACAAGTCTATATCTCTTCCCTGGCACTGTTAAAAGTAAGTATTGAATAGTGTTACTTGCTTTAGGGGATTCTATTGCTTTCTCTGTCTTTTACTTTGGTGTATTTGTTATCTTAATCCTCTCAGACATGAGCAGTTGTTCCTGGTACATTATAAAATAGTGTTTTATTTCTACTGAAACAAAATTAGATTATTGTTGAAAGAGGAAGAACCAAACATCTCAGAGTCTTGTGTCCACATATTTCCTTCTTCACAGATGTTAAAACATGGTCGTGCTGGAGTTCCAATGGAAGTTATGGGTCTGATGCTTGGAGAATTTGTTGATGATTACACCGTTAGAGTGATTGATGTGTTTGCTATGCCACAGTCAGGAACAGTGAGTAATTTTCTGATTGTGTGATGAAGGTACATGTGTTTTTTCTTTTCCTATGCAAAATAATCTTCATCATATTAAATTTTCTCTTAGAAAACTCTCATAAGATCAATGATAGAAATTTTTAGTTTGTACTTTTAATTAAGACCATTTATCCTTTAAGTATATCAAGAATTTTTTATAGGTCCACAAACTTGTGTGGATCATAGTAACATTAAATCCCTTTACTCAGTTGTTCAGCATTAACTAGTATGGCACACTGGATATTTAAGTTAGTTACCCTAATATTTGTTTCATTAGTTTGAACACTTGTTTCAAAAGATTTCAGAGACTCTCTTAACTAGATTTAAAATTCATAAGCATTATCTATCCTCATGTTTTGTTCTGTTGTTTTTGAAATACGGTCCCTTTTAAAATTGTTATATAAGTGGTCATATGACATTTGCTTTCCATGTTCAAAATGTTAAGTTTAAAAATGCAAAAGACTGTGGCAAACTTTAGTTCTTATTGCCCAGGTATGGCAATTAGCTTTATAGGAAAAAACATACTCCAAATCGTTCTTGAAAATCATCCATCTCTACCTGGTTAGAAGGTATTGTTTTTTCTGAAACACAAAGTGTGTATATGTTTAATGTTTTATAATTATGTACATAACTTTGTTCTAAGATTTAAAGAAAATGACCAAAAAATAATGATCTTTCTCTTAACTTTTTAAAAAAAGAACACACATACTCATTTTCTTCTGTTTGCTTGAAAAGTATCTGTATTTTTCTGATGGATTTTTTTCTAATATGTAACATTTATCATGTCTTTTAAAATATTTGGATTAAAGAAATTTATTGTCATACTTTTGAGCTGTTTATTCTGTTTGATATTAAGTACACTTTGATAAGGTAGATATTGGAGAAAAATATTTTAAATACTGAAAAATATGAGTGCATTTTAAATAGAATAATTGGTACAGAATGCAGTACATTTATAAATAATCCAAAATGTAGAGCAAAATGCAAATTTTCTGTGAATAGGCTTATTTATTGAGATAAATCAATTTGGATCTGCTGACTTTGCCCACCTGGATAGCCATTATTTTTATTTTGTACATTCGGACATAGAAAAACATGCTATATTTTAACTAAATGTGTAGATTTAAATCTTAGACTACTACCTGTATCATGTTCCAAGCTTAAAATAAATAAAACTTAATTTTATTACATGAGGTCCTTTAGCTATCTACTGTAAGAAATTGTAAGAAGGTTAATATCATGATTGCCTTGTAAAATGCTTATTTGACAGTATAAGATTGTGATCCACATGTTTATTCTTTGTAGTAGAATTGAAAGTTTCTTCTGGCCCAAGAGTTAGCATACTTTTTTTTGTAAAGACATATGTCTCTGTCTCCTATTCTTTTTTTTCTAATCCTTTAAACATGTAAAAAAAAAAACACTCTTAGCCTGTCAGTAGCAGATTGCATACCCCTGTTCTTGAGAATGCACTCTCAATTAGAATTCAAAATAATGTTTGTTTTGATGGGGAGGAAGTACTTATGTTAACTGGTTTGTTTAAGTAGATTAGACTTAAATTCCTGATGTTAAGCAAAAGCTTGTAGGAGCTATAGTGGCTAGAGATATGTTTTGAACAGTTTAATTCTTCCATATTCTAAAATCTTTTAGTTAAACAAGCAAAATTATCCTACATTTTTAAAAGACTTGATTACTCATTGTCTCCAGTGAGGAATTATTTTTGAGTTAATATTCAAAAGCATGTATTTCCTTCTATCAACCTAATGTACCAAGTAGTCTTTTCTGAAGTGCTGAACTTGTTACCCTTACCAGCCCATCCACTCAAAAAACAAAACAAATCCAGTGAATTAATAAATTATTTTCCTTCTTTGAAGTGGGTTAACATAATGGAGGAAATAAGACTTGAAGCTGTTGATTATAATAGCAGAATAGTTGTAAAACTGTGGAAAAGAAATATTACTTATCATTTATCAGAAGATGGCATTAGGAAGTATTCTTGCTTAGATAGATTTTACCAAAACAAAGTTGATTCAGTTATTTGCTATTTCTGGTGTGTGTGTGTGTGTGTGTGTGCACGTGTTCGTGCGTGCATGTGCGTGTGCATGCATGCAGTTTATAAATATTGCACACACGGACACGCGCATTATAATGGTCATAAACTTAAAACATCCTGAAAATTTCTTAACTCATTAGCTAATAGCAGTTGGGTGCTTTTCAGTTGTAGAAGCATTGTTACTGTATGGTTTTCTATGTGAATGACCTATGTGGGTATCAGGTATGGGTGTCAAAACCTATAAAATTATTTTGTACCCCTAAGTAATACACACAGGTCTTGGGGGTAGTTTTTGTTCTTTAACACAGTATAAAGTTTTTTTTTCCTAGTTCTAACAAAATTTTATATAAAAATGTATTAAGTTATAAAGAAATTATTTTTCTTTCTCTAAACCAGGGTGTCAGTGTAGAGGCAGTTGATCCAGTGTTTCAAGCCAAAATGTTGGATATGTTGAAGCAGACAGGAAGGTAAGTATTGTAAATGATCATATAAAAGAATAATGGAAAATATTTTTAAAGACGTATCTCAAAAAGTATGGAAGTTTGGGGTATTATTCCTAGGGAAACAAAAAGCTAATTTGTAAGTACTAATATCAGTGCAGTGGATAATCTAGTATCTCTTCCCTCTAGATTCCAAGTTATCTGCCATTAGGAAAACTGCTTCCTATTTGGGCTATAGCTTCCCATGTTTAGCACGTGAAGTACTTTTCAGTCACTTATAATTGTAAGAGCTTGTATATTTCATGTTATCTGAGAGTTGTGACTGAACATATTTAGATATGTTATAGGCATATGATTTTTAAAGACAGGAAAAGGATAATCCAAATATTCATCAAATTTCCCCCCCAGATTAAATCTCTCTGTAGTTGTCATTCTCTTGCTCAAATTCTTCTACTGTGGAAAAAACTTCAAAATTAATGTTAGCAAAAGGCTCAGCAGCTGAGCAGAACAGTGCAAATTGGTTTTTGACTGAGTTCCTAGTTCTACTGCTGGTTTAATTGATATTTAATCCTTTCACAACAGTGGATCCTGGTGTCCATTGTTAAAAATGTCCTCTGCCTGGAAAATCCAACTCCCAGAGCTAAGGAGTTAAAGAGTAGATATTTACTTGAATGCTGAAAGGGTAAAAACTGGCTCTGAGAAAGTGTGGTAACAAGGTGAAAAACTGAAAGCCTTATCTACCACTGCTAATGTGCATCTCTTAATGATAGCACTCCTTTGTCACACTTATTCATTTCCATGTTTTCTGGGTAATATGGTGTATGATTTCAGTGTTTCTAATGGTGCTTTTTCACACCTGTGTGTTTTTCATCTCTTCTTAATACCCTGTTAGTGTGTTATTTCTTTTCATATCATAAATGTATTACTTACTTTGTTCTGAACCGCCAAATGCCCTCTTTGTTTCAGGCCTGAGATGGTTGTTGGTTGGTATCACAGTCACCCTGGCTTTGGTTGTTGGCTTTCTGGTGTGGATATCAACACTCAGCAGAGCTTTGAAGCCTTGTCGGAGAGAGCTGTGGCAGTGGTTGTGGATCCCATTCAGAGTGTAAAGGGAAAGGTAGAGTCTATCTTTATTAGCATCTACTGCCACGTTCTGTTGGCAGACACATTAAATAAAAATCTATTTTATTAAAGCAGGATTCTTAATTACACAAACAAAAAGGCACCTATCTGTTTACTTACCAAAACAAAATTAAAAAACAAATGAAAACTCTGTTCAAGTGTATTTTGGTATTATTAGCAATTGAACTATTTAAAATTTGCTTATCCGTTTACTAGCTTTCGTTTAATCATAAATGTTTATCTTTAATTTTTAAAAATTCCATAGACTTAGTAATGGTAAATAATACTAAAAACTTGCAAACTTGCTATATGCATTTTATTAATATTGTAATAAATAGTGATCTACCTTTATTTTATAATGGATTGGCATTGCATTTTAAAAATCTAGTTAAAGAGCACTGTTTTACAGGCAGTGTGCAGGACATATTCTGGAGTTCTATATTCCAAATATTTTAGACAATGAAAACTTGCCCCAAAGACTTGTCTTAACCACTCGTATTTTTTGGAGGACGCAGATGAGTGATTAAATATGCTAAATGATTTTGAAAAGAGATTAACTTGCAAAGCATATTGGGTTATAGTTGTTCTTTGTTGAAATCTCTTTTGTTCTTGTTTAGTTCTTTTTTTTTTTTCTCCTGTTCGTTCGTTCTTTCTTTCTTTTTTTTTATTTCTTTCTTTCTAGCCCCATATGCCATTTTCCTATTTCCTGCCTCATGACAGCAGGGAGCAGCTCTATTATCACCTTCACAGAGCTGTCTGCAAATGTGAGAGGCAATTCGATTTTGCTCAACCACAGGGAGAGTGGATTAGAAAAACTACAGAACATACAGAAATTGGCTAGGTGGTTACTGCTTTAAAATACTGCTGAGGTGTCTTGTTTGAGCATGTACTTCTATTGTAGTGTAGAATAATTGTTAAAATAAAATCACAATACATTTATAGAGTCCTTTTTATGCAGCTTTTACAAATAATTTTTAGAGCACTTAAAAATAAATATTAGCTGGCTGTCTAAGAGACCTGGAGTTTGATAGTATTGCAGATTACATTTACATCTGCTCACCAGCTTAAACAAACTAAATATGGCTGTTAAAACATGGAATTTTTATCTGTCATGAATTTGAAGTTGAATATTTTCTGACATCATATTATGATAAATAAAAATTGAGGTCTTCTTTAAATCATGATATATTAGATGTGATTTAGCTTTTCAGAAGCAGAAACTATCCACAAAAACAATAATAACAGAAACTGATGTACTAGGCATTTCAGAATGGATAACTTATGATACTTGCTATATATCTATGTTTCAATTCATTTACTTTCCTTTTTACTATATGTATTGTTACTTAACTGATACAAATGGAAATCGAATTTTTTTCCTTTTGTTTTATGAATTAAAGTACAGCATAATATTTTCTTATACTTCTCTGATAATTAAGGTACCTTTTTAGTAACTCATAAGTAAGTAATAACTATTATTTTGGAAATATAACAGAATTGTCAGTAAAGCCTCCCACTGCAATATTTTAAATGAACACTAAGCTTAATTTAAAATAAAATTGGATTTCTATTTTGTAGTATTAGTGTCACTGACTTTTTATAACTTGAGTCATATGATGGTTGCCACTTTGAAAAGAAAAATAAACTTAAATTCAATGAAAGATGGCCTTCTCAAAGGAATGTAAATTAATCTATTTTATTTTTGGTTATCTTATTTGTAGTATTTCAAATGGCAGTGTTAGTTTCTAAACATAACGTTAAGTATTATATAACATTGGAATTTGTATTATTTCTAAATAATTGTAATTAAAAGATGTATTTCACTAAAATACTTTCATGACATGGCTGTTGTGTGATAAAATGTAGTATTAAACTATAATCTAAAAGTACTTTGTGGAATCATATGTATTACTGTCTAAAGTGTCATGAAAAAATATTTATCATTGCTGATGATTTTTAACCCTTGTTTATACCTAACATGTAGATTCATACAACTATATCCCCTGAAAGAAGCATCCAGTTCTGTCAGTAATACAATAATTTATAATTCTCTGTGTTAGGACCTCATAAACTATGAACCAAATTATATACTAGTAAGTTCATGACCAGAGTGTCAGGTAAATCATTAAATTTAAGCTTTATAAACTTATTTTAAAAAATGGAGAATAATGGGTTTCTCCTCCCTCTTCCCTTGTGATTTATCAAAGCTGTCAAAATATTTTAAAAGACGATTAGATCGAGTTGAGATGATAATCAATTTGTAAGTAACTTAAAATGGATCTCTTTACTATCATTTTCCTGTATGTTTCCATTTTCATAAATGCCAATATTATCTGTTTTTGGGTGATTGGTTAAGCTTGGATTCTTTGTAATCTCCATTCATAATAAGTTTGACTTCCTATTATAGTGATTTGATTGTATCTTAATGGAATTATTCCTGTGTGCCAGGTATTGCAATAACCATTTCAACTTGTCTCAGTCTTTTCAATAATTCTGGACATAGGCACTATTCCAATTTATCAATGAAAGGTTAAGAAAATTAGGGTCCAATTAGTTTACCATTAGTAAGTAAGCTGCAGAAACAGGATACAAATCTACATCTATGAAGTTTCAGCATTCCATCTGTAATGTTTTAGAGCAAAAGCTTTCTTACTGGCTCTTTAATATTAGATATGATCTAATTAGAGTAACTCAGAAATTAAAAATGAGTGCTCGAGATTATTGCAGGACCTTGTCTTAATTTATATAGAAAGGTGTCACTCCCTGCAATATAAGTCAGGGGAAAGAACTATATACATTTTCTCTATGTTTTCCATACTATTTATAGTAGGTATTATATATTATACATTGATTTTTCTTTTCGGGTATTAGTATTATTAATTTTTAAAAACAGTTTAGACAAACATCCCTGTCAGCTTTTGTCACACTCCTGGAACCAAACATTGAGACCAACATAAATAATAATATACAATATGATACAGAATCCCATTCAGTAATCCTTTAAGTGTTTTTAAATGATAACATTCATAATTTAAATGAGAGTATGACTGTAGAAATTACCAGTAAGCTCTGTTCTAATCAGTGAAGTAGTTTTTAGGATTTTCTTTCAGTTTATCAAACACTCATATTCACATATTGTAAACTTTAGTTCTCAAGTGGCGCAGTGGCAATCTCTTATATAATGTTTTGTTATCTTTTATTTTCACTCCACATCTGGACTTGATCCAGCAGCAATTTTAGAAGTTAATTCAACTTGCAGTTCACTTTGTGCAAGGTCATAAAACTAGTCTCTAACTATTGCTGCTTTCGAGAACAATTTTTTAAATCAAGATTCTTGTTGCTAAACTGTTCAGATGCTGTCCTGCTAACTCCTAAAAATCCTGGGTCTTCTATTTTGAAAACATAAATATATGATAATTATCAGTTAAAGCAAGTAAATCTCTATACTGGCTATGTTTTCTTGAAAGATTTTTATTTAATCTGATCAGAAATACTCAGTGGACTTTTAAAATGTTTTTAATAATTGTGATGTTTAGGTAGCTGCACATCAACTCATCAGCAGGTACTAAGTACACCTGATTTGCCTGTATCCAGGATAATTTTGCCTGTATTCCAGGATTCTGGGATGGAAAATAAATTTAAAATGGTCCTTGTTTCTTTGTGAAGATAAATCATACGCATTTTGTAACACTAGTGAGCAAAGTAACATTCTTGGTGATTGCATGCTGATAACTTTATACTACATACTGATACAATGCAAATTTCACTGAGATTGTCTTGTTCCTATAACTGATTAACTTGGTTGCTAGAGACAAATAATTCAAGAAATCCTTATTCAGAACCTTGTATGTTTCAGTATTCAATAGAGTATTACTTGTATAGCAAACATAATAACTACAAATTAAATTAGAAGAGAGGAGAAATCTGTAGAGATTGCACAAAGTAATGGAAACCGAGACTAAACTTTGAGGGTAGCAGGATATCACTAAAGAGGAACTTGTGCCTTGTGAAGAAGAATGTAGAAGCAAGGCCATTCCAGTTGCTATTTACCTGTGTTATTTCGCAGATTTGTTAGAATGTAAAATGAGCAGTTTCTATTACTGTTACTTTTGTTCTTTAATCAACATTTTATGAATAAGATTGGGATATGGATAGTGAATGCAAATATAGGAGGAAAGAATTAGAGAGAATGAATGTTTTAAGAGCTTACCTGTTACTTTCAAGTATCTTGTCAGATTATGTCTTTTTTGGGATAAAGAGACAGTTATTTTACTTTTCCAAAAGATTTTGTATTACACAGTTTTCAGTGGATGGAAATTTTAAACTATTCAAATAATGATTTTGTTTTAGCTTTTTCTTATTTAAAAAAAATAGATACCATAAGAGATAGGTATAAAGAACATAGGCTTTGGTATACACATTCATTGACATTTCATGTTTAGCTGTTCTTTACAGTATGATCTTGAACATATTTCTAATTTTTTTTCTTGAGCTTCAGTTCTCCCATCTATAAAACAGGGATTTTTAGTAACTATTGCATAGCATTATGAATATTATGAGGTGATTACAGTGCAGTTGCCACATGGGAGGTGATAATAAGTGGCACTTTATCATTCTAAGAGTGAAATAATTGATAACTTAAAAGGAGTAACAACTAGCATATCTTTATATTTTACTATTTTATTGAGGTTATATTTTATGGAGGTTATATTATATTGAGGTTATATACTATTTTATTGAGGTTATATTACAAAATCTTAATGCCAGTTTTGTACCAATAAGTGGAAGCTGACATTTCAAATGGTGACTTTGTATAACATGACTTTCTAGAGTCATATATACATTTTACTATTTTATTGAGGTTATATTACAATATAACCTGAGTGACAACATTGTATGTCACTCAGAGGTACAGGATCACACCTCTTCAAATATATGTCACTAGCCATTCCTACCACCAAGGTACCCACAGACCTTGTAATTTTGTTAAGTGTTCATCTATAAAATTAAATATTCATGTGCTTATTTTAGGAAGAGGAAGATAATGACTACCCTCTTCATTTCCTTTTTTAAGTTTAGATAGCCTTTTCAGATTAAGCTCTTCAGATTCTGTTAATTTTTTATTAAGCACTTACTGTTTCCCACATAGCTCTCTGGGAAATTCTGAGGAAGAAATGAGTATATTACATTAAAATTCTGGCCTTTGAAGTGTAATGTATTGCACTTAAAACCATTTGTTGTATTCATCTCTACATTATCTCCATAATATTGGAACCTCTTTTATGGAAGAAATGGTTTTGTGTCTTGGGATTCATATAGTGTCCTAAAAAACATCATTTTCTTTATAAATTTTCTAAAACCAAGGAATGAATGTGTGAGTTCTTAGCTACTACCAGTAATTCCGGCTTTTGGCATATCAAGAAACCAGGAGATAATTTGTGAGATTTAGTAATTTTTATGTAGTAATCATCTAGTCATTGATTAAATGAATGAAGCATGAGATTGACCTTGTCGGTGAGCCAGTTTGTTTACAGACATTAGCCTTGATGAATTTGAACCTTGTGTCACCAGAGCTAGAGTTCAAGTTTAATGTGTTCTTTTCTTCTGAAGGTAGTGGAAAATATTTAGAATAACTGTTATTCAATATATATATATACATATATATATACATATATATTTATACATATATATACATATATATACATATATATTTTGATCCAGTGTCCTTAAAAGGTCAGTTAGGGCTGGGTAATCCTAGACTCAGTTTGTGTACATATGCACACATGCACACACACACACAAACACCTTCATCTAGTTTTCCAGATTGAAAGAGGAAAATAGAAAATAGAACACATAAAAATTCTATTTCTACTCCCAATATAGCTCTGTGAGCATATCCATCCAGCTCTTGGAACAGTTCAGTTACTATATTATCTTTTGTTTGCTTCCTGATTTTCACTCTTATTAGCAATTTGAATTTTATAACACGCTCAGATTTAACCTGTGAGAATAGCCAAGAAAAATTATAGGTACTAATGTACCTATACAATTCTTGATAGACAAATGTAATAGTTTTAACATTTATTTAGTTGATAGGATCAAAAATTGTCAGCTAGGAATGTAAAAGCAATTTTATGTTTAAAACTCTAAGAAGCTTAGATCTTTTATAAAACTAACAGTTCTTTGTTTTTGTTTTTTTAATTTAGAACTCTATATTAATGTAACCTCTGAGCTAATTTAGAGGTATTTAGTACAAGCTGTGCATTTCAAGTGATAAAATTCTGCTTAAAAATAGTTTGAATCCAGGGCCTCCCTGGTGGAGCAGTGGGTTAAGCAACGCACTATGAAGTAAACCACAGCCACTGCATCACAAGTTCGATCCCTGCCACCGGCCAGGGAGGGAACCCACATGGTGTAGCAGACCTCTCCTGTTTCACCCGTTGCTCCCCTCAGCAGTGTGTTTCAGTCAGTCTGCCTGTTCTGCTCCCCACTCTGTCTGGTGAATCCTCTCATCTCCCACGACTCTGGCCTATTCCCCAGCTTTTGTATGCATAAATAAATATTTAAAAAAAATAGTTTGGATCCAGTTGTTTCAGTAAAAATCCAGGAAAACCTTTAAGACAACCTTCCATTATCTGTAGCAATTTTATTTATTGCTTCTTGAATACTTTTCCCCCAACCTAATGTTCTCTGGTCATTTCATTCAGCATTTACTGGTCACTGCTGTGTGCCAGGCACACACTGGAGACAGGAGAATAAGATCTGTTCCCAATCTTTTTTTTTTTTTTTAAAGATTTATTTATTTATGCATACAGGAGCTGGGGTACAGGCCAGAGGTGTGGGTGGTAAGAGGATCCACCAGAGACAAAGTGGGGAACAGAACAGGCAGACTGACTGAAACACACTGCTGAAGGGTCTGTTCCCAATCTTAATGCCACTTTTGTACCAATAAGTGGAAGCTGACATTTCAAATGGTGACTTTGTATAACATGACTTTTGAGAGTCATATATACAAGTTCTGTGAACCTCAGTTTCTTCATCCATAAATTAGAATATTAATACTTAACTCTTGATTGCTTGAGAGGATTAGACAAGATGATTAATGCAGAATTTAGTAAGTCTAATGAAAAAATATAAAAAATGGTATGTAGCAAAGTAATTGACCTTCATGTTTTTTCCAAAAGTGACTTTACTTTTTGAGAGGTCAACTGTTTAAAGGATGTACTTGCATTTTCTTTGAAATTGAGTTTAAAACACAAAAAAAGTATGTAAATTCTTTATGCCTTTAATCCACCTGGCCTGTTCCCATGCTAATATAGTTGAGCCTTTACTCTCTAATGCCTTGTGTTTCTTTTTGTGGAACTGTCAATAAGTGTACAGTTGTATTGCTTTACTTTGTCTCCTGGAAAGGAATTCAAAATCTCTTGTTTGTTTTAGTGAGCTGACTGCAACCACCAGATATAATTGGTACTGAATTGGTATCAGACCAGTGACCCAGAGATGATAAATCTTTTATAGCACAATAGTCTCCTGAGGAGTTCAGATTTTAAGTTCACTGTTAATGTGTCATGTAAGTCTAGAAATACCTGCTATGTAGGGGTATCAAGACGATGCATATATTGAGTCTTTTTTTTTTTTTAAGAAGCAATAATATTCAGTAAAACTACTTTTTTCCTCTGTTTTTATTAGGAATTTTCCAAAGGAAATTTGTGTCTTTAAAATGTCTCTCCCTAATTTCTTATTGATATTTTCATATGCCAAGTGTCTGTGGATGCCAAATTTCTAATTCAGATTTGACTAGGGGATGGCTTTTTTCTAACTTTAATAGTATAGTGTGTTATAATCGCAGTACTCTGCTTTGTTTACTGTGTCAGTTTGGGTGCTCCAAGAGTTAGATGCCAAAATGGGTCAGATGCAAGAGATTACGGAAAACACCTGTGATGGATAAAAGGCCAATCCACAGTAGGTTCTGATGGAAGATGATTTGAACTGAGCAATGATTGGCACAGTTAATAATGCTAAGAACCAGGATGGCAGGTACACAACTGGTATTAATTCTATGAGGTAATGTTCATGAGTACACAGAGAGATGTCAAAGAACTTGTCCTCATCACTTAACTAGCAATAATTCTAACCTAGATTGGTTCTGACTCCAGCATGACTCAAGATTTAAACCCTTACACCATGCTATCTACATGCATGTAATGTAAAAAATTTCTGAAAATTTTTATATGTACTTTTAAGATTTTATATGTACTTTTTATGAAATTTCATGAGTTTAAAAATGTCTAATTACCTTTTGCCGTATTTGTAAAGATCAGCTTGTTTTCACTAAGTGGATGTATTAGGTTTCATTAGGTAGATATATATTTCATTTTTATATGTATATATATTAGGTAAATATGTTCAAATATTGTGACTTTACTATTTGAATTTTGATGCATGTCTTCCCTTGTCAAAAAAAAGTACATTATACTAGTTATATCCCATCCCCCTTTTCGCCCAGTATATTGAAGTTGTAGTACAGATCTCTACCTACAGTAAGCAATTCTCTAAGGGTGAAGAAAGAAAAGTGTACTTACACATAGGAATTTCTTTTTCAGAACTAAAATTGACATTTTATAAATAATTTCCATGTTGCAAACTTGAGACTAAGAAATCACAGTAATTCAGTGATATGTATTTGGCATGAGTCAGTTTTAGTTCTTAGTGCTTTTCATTGGAAATGGCATAGAAAGTAAGATTTCTCTGAATTTTTTATGCTGTGGGCTTATAAGAGACATAAGATGTTTTTTCTCTTATAGATGCCTGGCAGTGCATGACAGCAGAAATAACAAAATGGTCATAAACCCCAGTAGTACCTCCTAGGTCACATGTACCCTTAACTATTAAAGAACTTAGAAACATCCCAAGCAGTTGGTAACAGGTCATTTCTAGGTGATAAAAGGTATTTGATATGGGTTGTTGCTTTTCATTCCACACCTGCATTTTTTAGTCATTTAGAGACTTTGTGTAGTGGTAAGTTTATATATTTTAAAACAGGTAACTTAACCAGTAACCAAATTATAAATCTTTTTCTTTTTTTGATGTTTGACATTGATTTTTGACATCTTGAAATTTTTGTTTGAAACCTTTGTTTTAGTTTTAGTTCATTTTATATATAAACATTTCCCCATAGTTATGGACTTCAATATAAGTGCAGTTAGAAATGCCAAAGGCAGCTACTAATTTTTAAAAAGAGGTGAAATATAGTAATTAATTACTGCCAAGAGGCCTTATGTATTTTTCTTTCAACTCTTTGTATTAAACTAATTTTAAGTTTTACTTAAAGAAATAAAACCTTTTTTAATTATAAAAATTGGAAACTTTGGTGCCTTTAGGCACCTAGCAGTTGATATAAAAACATGAATTTAAAAATAAATAGCATATTGAGTAAATTGTACTATACTCATGAAGGAAGCCAAAAATCATGGCTTAAACTGAGTTTGAAAATAATTGCAGTTTTGAGTCTTAAATCAGATTCATTATGAAAATGAAATTATGGGTCCTTGACCCTTGAATGTGCTTGGAATAAATATGGAACACAGTATTGTTTTTAAAATTATTTTGCTTTTATAAGCTAAGACAGATGTACAAAAAAGATGCAGTTTTTATTTTGTATTGGCAGCTTCCAAATATTTAGTATCTATTTCCAAGAGTTGCAATTAGTAAAGCAACCATGGTACTGAAATCTGCACATCCCACAAGCTAATTATATTTGCAAGGTCAGAGTGAATACATATTTTCAGAAAAATAAAGGGTTATATAAATATGTGTCTTCTACTTGGCTGTTATATCACAGTTTGTTGATCTGGAGTATAATGTGTACAATTCACAAATTTGTCTGATAACAGAAAGTGGTGTGTGATTGTGTTTATTTTACTAACCAGTATATTCACAGCAATCACTTCCAAATATCTCTCCAGTAAAGATGTGTTAATTACAAAACAGACAAGGTCTTCTATTATATTAAAGCTACTAACAAGAAGACAGCAGGAATCACACATGTAAATAGCATCATCAACCCCTATTTTAGTCCTCTGTTTTGATCTGTGAGTTGCGCATAGACCAAAGGTGCTATTAAAGACTGAGTGTATGAAATAGGCAGCATTATATGAACAAAATTTATTCAACAAGAAAACAGACCTTTAACATGAATTTAACAAGCCTGAGAAATTATAAACTATCATATGCTGCAGATTCATGCAGTGATAATAAACAAAAAAGGAAAGTAAGAGGTTTCCCTAAGCTAGCCAAACTGCTAATGGTTTTGTTATAAGCTGTCTACTGTTGCAGTGACCTCTGAAAAGTCTCAAGGCACTTGTACCAGAAAAAAATTAAATGGTCAGGCTAGTGAGTAAAGATTCAATGTGGTGTGTAGGACTTCGGCATGAAAAGGAATTATAAAAGTCTAGCGTCAGATTCTGGAAAATATTCTCCATACTTTAGCTTGGAAGTTCTTATTAGTACAGATTAAGAAGGTAGTTTTTGTACATTCTTTTGGCTAAATTAGATTTGCATTTATAAGACAAACTGAATTGGCTAAGTTACTATTTGAGTTTAGAGATATAAACAGAACTGGTTTACAACAAATTGTTAAGAAAGTTCATGTGATTCCAAAAATTATTATTTTCTCTTCCCCTTTCCAATACTTTAATTAATCCTTGGGGGTTCTTTGTTCAGTATTTTGTATCTAAGATTTCCATTCTTAATCATGGAGTGACCACTTTGCTGTCATTCTATTGCATCATGCCGTAAATACATAAACATGGAGAAACGCCTTCAGCTTATACACACCTCCAAGTGCTCACTAGGGCTTTTTCTTGAATCTGACTGTGGCATAATTAACACCTTCTTCACCCATTGCTCATTAGTGCACTGGACATTAATGAGTTTATTTTGATAGGTTGTTCTAAAGGAGAAACCTACTTATTCAAAAAGCAATTATAAAAAATTGTATAGAAATTAAAATGTAGAATATATTGCCATATTTATATTATTATTGCATACTAAATCTAATTTTGGCCTGCAGGTTGTTGAACAAGTTAGTTTCCTTAAGACAGTTGCTATAGTGATGGCAGCAAATTCCTTTAATCTTGGTGTGGTTAAAGTATTCATTTTCTATTGGCTATCAAATTGCTTCTCAGGAATTGTCAACCTAAGCATGGCATTTTAAATAGGTCATCATTTAGTAGTTGAACAATATATTAAACCCTTGAAGTTTTCCTTAATTTTAAATTAGAATTAATAATGTTTTATTTCAGATTTGTTTTTAACAGATATTTATTTAACTGGTATTTTCATTTTATGAAGTTTCACACCTGCTTATAATATTCCAGAGATTTTTGCATGTAAAATAGCTGTCTGCTGTTTAATTTTGAATGCATCCCATGTAAAAAGTATCTAGACAGTACTCTTTAATGGAATTTTTATTTTTATAAAAGTGTTTTCCTTCTACAAATGATCTTACTGGAATCTTAAAATGCAATCAAATTTTCTTAAAACAGTGAGATCAAAGTGATTCTTTGCTCTTAAATCATTACCACTAATGATTGGGGTGATATTCTATAATATATCTAAGTTGTATATCTTCTATTAAATGGTGATCTTCCCCCTCTTTTATCTATATATATTTTTTTAAAGATTTATTTATGCATACAAGCACTGGGGTACAGGCCAGAGGTGTGGGGGGGTGAGAGGATTCACCACAGAGAGCGGGGAGCAGAACAGTCAGATCAACAGAAGTACACTGCTGAGGGGAGCAGCGGGCACAGCACGAGAGGTCTGCCGCACCATGTGGGTCACCTCCTTGGCCGGCAGCAGGGATCGAACTCTGCTGCAGTGGCTGCGGTTTGCTTCATAGTGCGTTGCTTAATCCACTGCGCCACCAGGGAGGCCCCTCTTTTATCTATATTTTAATTAAACCTTATTTTATCTGCTTTTTTAGTGAAAATGTTAGGAAATGTTATTTCTTCATTTTAAAATCTTGTTAAAATTGTATTCTGATTAAAGCATCTCTGATATTACTACTTATTTTTATTATTGCTTTATGAAAAAAATTGTGATTAGGAAAAAATTTAAATATAAACCTGGACCATATTTATTTATATGTGAAAGTTAAGTCTAGATTATAACTATTGTATTAAAAGAAAAAATCTTCATGAACTATTGAGTCTTGCATGTCCTAGGGATAATTGGTTTTATTTTGAGGCAAGAGATCTTTGGGGGGGAAATTCAAACTGTTAGAAATAAAAAGCAAACTTCAGAGTTGGTGGTTTTTGGCCTATCAGAGCACACCAAATCCTTAGACTGATCTATTCATATAATGATTTGGTCTGTTCGTGTACTTCAGTACTGTTGACCTTTCTTGGTAGCCTTGCACAAAGGGTAATTTTTTTTTCCTTTTTAAATCTTCTCCTTTAACATATGGCATGTAGTAATACTACAAACAGATTTTCAGACTTGATTAGATTTCAGTTGGCTTAACTTGAAAAAATTTTACTTTTTAATTTTGTAAACCCTCAAACAGTAGTTACACAAGTGAGAAATTATGTAGTTGACTATAACTATTAATCATTGATAAATCTCACTTATTTAGGACTTTAATGGTAAACTTAGAAATGCTCTTGGGCCTCCCTGGTGGCGCAGTGGGTTAAGCAACGCACTATGAAGCAAACCACAGCCACTGTAGCACGAGTTCGATCCCTGCCCTGCCGCAGGCCAGGGAGGGGACCCACATGGTGCGGCAGACCTCTCGTGCTGTGCCCGCTGCTCCCCTCAGCAGTGTACTTCCCTTGATCTGCCTGTTCTGCTCCCCGCTCTGTCTGTGGTGAATCCTCTCATCCCCCCACACCTCTGGCCTGTACCCCAGATCTTATATGCATAAATAAATCTTTAAAAAAAAAAAAAAGAAATGCTCTAGTATCCTGTTTTGATTTTTTTTTTAAAGATTTATTTATTTATGCATACAAGCACTGGGGTACAGGCCAGAGGTATGGGGGGTGGTGAGAGGATTCACCACAGAGAGCGGGGAGCAGAACAGGCAGATCAACTGAAGCACACTGCTGAGGGGAGCAGCGGGCACACTGCTGAGGGGAGCAGCGGGCACAGCAGGAGAGGTCTGCCGTGCCATGTGGGTCCCCCCCCCTAGCCGGCAGCAGGGATTGAACTTGTGCTGCAGTGGCTGCGATTCACTTCATAGTGCGTTGCTTAACCTACTGCGCCATCAGGGAGGCCCTCTAGTATCCTGTTTTAACATTAGTTTATGTGATGAATATATTCAATTTATCTTAGACAGTTGATTTAGTTAAAGAGATTTCTATTTCAAAATGCAGTGCTTTATGTAAAATTTTCCCACACTTGAAAGTTTTAACAAGTTCTTTTAAGGGGCCTCCCTGGTGGCGCAGTGGGTTAAACAACACTAGGAAGCAAACCGCAGCCACTGCAGCAAGAGTTTGATCCCTGCCACCGGCCAAGGAAAGGCCCCACATGGCATAGCAGACCTCTCCTGCCTCGCCGGTTGCTCCCCTCAGCAGTATGTTTCAGTCAGTCTGCCTGTTCTGTTCCCGACTATGTCTCTGGTGAATACTCTCACCTCCCTGGACTCTGACCTGTCCCCCAGCTCTTGTATTCATAAATAAATAAATCTTTTAAAAAAGATTCTTTTAAAATGCCTAATGAACAGAAATCAGCATTAGGATAGTATGATTCTTCTTATTATATCTTAACATGTAGAAGATATTAGATAGTTTTGTATCATATAAGTTTTTCAAATCTTACTATAAGAATTACTGAATACATTTAGCAAAAAGGGGCACCTATTGTTACTTCTTTACAATGAACTTAGGACCATATCATTCTGTACCTTATTCCTGGTTTCAAGTACAGATGACCTTGGTTTTCTTCTGTTGTGCTTCCTATGCTTGACAGTGACTTGGACATTTAAGGCCATCAGACAAGGTATAAAGTCTTTTATAGTCACAAGAAGTAAAAGGTATCTGACTAGAAAAGAATAGTGGAGCAAGTGCCTTGCTGGTTGTAATTTTGTTGTCATTTCAAGTACTGTGTAGGTATAATTGATGTGACAGGACTGGGCTTTAGATGTGGTCCCTTAGCTTGTGCTCACTTTCAGTTTTAGTTTCTATTTGTCATTCATTTTGATTAGGTAAAATTTAGGTGACAAACATGCACATCAACGGAGGCTGTTTGGTGTAAGTTTAGAAATGACGTATTTCAGTAATAAAGATGCAAAGTTAATTTTCTTTACTGATTCATGAAAATTGCAATAATTGGTGTCACTTTACATTACAAGATAGAGGGTAGTGTGCTGATGGCACAGTCAGCAGGAGGTTCTTTTTTATTAATATTATAATTAAATGATTTTCTGGAAATAGGCCAGAAACAGATGCAAGTTGATCATGCCTTGTCCACTGTTGCTTGGCATCATCAGTTGTTTTTTTGTTTTTAAAGAATTGACTTGACATCTTGTTTTTACAGGTTGTTATTGATGCCTTCAGATTGATCAATGCTAATATGATGGTCTTAGGACATGAACCAAGACAAACAACCTCAAATCTGGGTCATTTAAACAAGCCATCTATCCAGGTAATTCCTGTATTTGATAATATTAAAACTCTGTTGCATTTAAAAGGCCTGTTATAAATGACATTTTATGGTCTAATTCTTAGCATTTTAATTTGTTTGTGGTTTTTAAAAGATTATCTTTTAATTTTCTTTAAAAGAAGATTATGGAAATATTGTTGCAGTATTCAGTTTTTAGTGGAGTTGCAAATGGTTTTTAGTGAAGTCATTAAACCTTCCTAACAGGTTTTGAGGACACCCTATTGAAGAACATAATAGTAGTCAAGAGTACCAACAGATTTGTATAGTTAATACTGTAATAAAGGACTAATAGGAGTTTCAGGTGGAATACATTAGCTGTCATGGATTGGCTAGTAGGTATTTCTGATAGCAGGGGTAAGTAATGGGAAAATTGATATCTAATTCCCAGAAACAATTCCTAAGTTATACTTAAAAATTTTTACCTTTTTTTGGTCTAACTACCACCTTTAAAACAAATCCTTTCAAACACAGCTATGTATTATTTTTGACTAGAATTTATATTTGTTTTTTCCTCTTGATGTCGACCTACCATTATTATAGTTGTTCAGACACTTAATATCCTCCTGAGTGATTAATGTTTTCTTTGTATCATTCACATGCCTCATTGTTTTTACACAAATCTTTATTGTCTACAAAAATTATTTTAAATGTGTTTTTAAATGCACCACAACCTGTATCTCTATAGTTAATTGCTTCTCTGAAGATTAATTAAAAGACCAGAAAAACCATGTTTGGTTAAATAGAACACATAGGACAAAGACACTGTAGTAGCTACTCCTGCTCTCGTTCTGAAACCTAGCTGTCATCCAGTAGTCTTTGGGGAGTTGTGGCTTTGATAGTTACCTATGGTTAAGACTTACACTTTTATAACTTTATATTTTTAGAGGCTTTTGCAGCAGTCACTCATCTGAAATCTTCATCAAAGTGAAATGTTTTGTTTCAAAGGATTGAGGTGTGTTGCTTTTGAAAAAATGTTCTTACAAGTCAAGAAAAACTGCTAAGTTTAATGAGTATGAAATAAGCTACCAGTGTTTTTGATTGGGTACAGACAAGCCCATGCTTGCATGCTCCAAGAGAATATATTATTGGACCTGTTTAGCCTGTGATAATGACCTTCCTTATAAACCCCCATAGCATCATACTGCTTCATTATTTTTTGCAAAAGGTTAAGTAGCATCTCACAATCCAAGATCATTGTGATTACTGCATGGTATATTTCTGCCAGAATTTTTTACTAATTGCAAGTCAACAGCCACCTGTTGCAGATTTCATCTTTCAAATTTAAACAGTTTTTGACCCAGAATTTTGAGTAAAATCAATATTAAAACCTGATTCTTCTATACTAGTCCAGTTGGTGTTTTTTTAATCCTAAAATATCAATCTGTAATTTAAGATTAATCTTATGCAGCAGGTTCCACACCCAAGTTTAAAAGACCTGTATATGTCACAGCTACAGCATCATTGTTTTTCCTTTCATTTTAATTTGTTTTGCCTTCCAATTAAAGATCTGTAAATATATTTATTTCACAGTTTATGTAGCGCCCATCA
Source organism: Galemys pyrenaicus (assembly GCA_019455555.1). NCBI lineage: Eukaryota > Metazoa > Chordata > Mammalia > Eulipotyphla > Talpidae > Galemys > Galemys pyrenaicus. The sequence continues at coordinate 11,667,417 of JAGFMF010011870.1, forward strand.
GAATGACATCTATCTGGGTGCTTTACAGTTTTAAGACAATTTCAATATTGAAGCATTCAAATAGGATCAAGTCCAAAAGTGCAAGAGCAAAGCCACACCTTAAAACAAATTTCTTAGTTTTCTAAGATGAGCTAGAAAGAAGACATACTGGAAGAGCCTGAGTATCCACACTAGAATTGTAATCTGTGTTAGCGGAATCTTTAACTAGAGATAAGAAGCCTTTCAGAAAGACCCTGACTTTTATTTTGAAGGAAAACTGACTTATGTTAAAAGGGTTCTTGCTCCTAAATCAGCTTTTGAGTAGTAGGGGTAGAAACCTGACAGCAACAGTCAACACTCATGCTGGTGGTCAATGATGGTTTTTAACACTGATTTCTTCACTGTTATACTTCAGGTGATGGGGAGAAATTATTACAATTTTAGATTACTATTTAATAATTTGAGGCAAGTTCAAAACAAGTTAGAAATATTTTTTGCAAATATGTATTTAATATAAACTGTGCCTGTATAGTTATGCCAACTATTTGGTATTGATTACCTTTGGATTATGGTAAGTTTATGGATTTTTTTTCCTTCTCCATAGGTCTTAAATTTCCTATAATAAAATATATGTTGCTTTTAGCAGATGTTATTCTAAAACACCAGTAACAGTGTTGAAGTCTATATCACAAGACAGAGCTAATGGACAATGTTTGTATTAACGTTCATATTATAAACAAGAGAAATCATTAATAATTCCAGTAGAGTTGGGACAATATAATGCCTATTCTATAACCTTTTATATTAATATATGAAACTATATTATTTTGTGCTTGGAATGTTTGACCATTTATTTAGTTTAGAAACTAAAAATTTTAAACTATTACACTAAAAACTTTTTAGTGTTCAGTAACACTTCAGGCCATTAAGAGCCAGAGTTCTGTGAAGATTTGTTGTCAGTCCCATTGAAACATAACAAATAATGGTGCATAGATCTGTTTTGCTAGGACTGTGAGTCTTTGTACATAGTCCTAAGTACAACCAAATTATTTAAGAGTTAAGCTATTTGAAAAGCATTGAGCAATTATAAAAAACAGTTGCACTGTAATGAACCATTGTGCCCATTTTATAGGTGACAAGACTGAGGCTCAGAAAGGTTGCATTGCCTAGGTTATCTAGTGAGTTAATGAAGAAGCTGGTATTTATAACTAGGGCTCCTGTTCCTTTTATAGTTTAGAAGTTTAGTTAATTTATTTTTGCATGTATAATATATGTATTGCAACTCAATATTAGAAACTTGAAAATTGTTATTTAGCAAAAATTTTCTTAACAACTTTTGCCTCTATAGCCCAGTTTTCCATTCTAGCAGAAATGGTATGGCACCCTATTTTGCTCTCTTTAGTTACTATGTTTATATACAGCAGGCTTCATTTTCAAATGATTTAATGGATATTATTTAGCACCACATTTTTACTTTTATCAGTATAACATTAAGGCAAACAGTTTTATCTTTACAGTTAAATTAACATGCCATACTCTCTTAAAGGTCTTGAAACTTTTTAACCTATTAAGAACCTATGAATAGGTGATTATATAGTTCTAAAACTATGGATTGTAATATGCCTGTTTTTCTATAGTAATGAGTGTGTAGAGGTATAAATTCTAACCTTTTCTCAGTAGTCTAGACAAAATCAGAGAAGAATAATTAGGGTGGACTTAAGTTATTTTTATTTATTTTTTTTTAAATATTTATTTATTTATGCATACAAGAACTGGAGTACAGGCCAGAGGTGTGGGGGGTGAGAGGATTCACCACAGAGAGCGGGGAACAGAACAGGCAGATCAATGGAGGTACACTGCTGAGGGGAGCAGCGGGCACAGCAGGAGAGGTCTGCTGCACCATGTGGGTCCCCTCCCTGGCCAGCAGCAGGGATCGAACTTGTGCTGCAGTGGCTGGAGTTTGCTTCATAGTGCGTTGCTTAACCCTCTGCACCACCAGGGAGGCCCTTAAGTTATTTTTAATTATTTGACATAGTAATTATATAGGAAGACATTTAAGTAAAGAATTTAAGGGCTTACTTTATGAACTGTTATCAGTCTCCCTCTACATAAAATAGGGTTCTACACAATTCCATCCAACCTGGTAGCCGGATGCCTCTCGAAAACTGCCTGTATTTTTGTTCCGTAGTTTCAGTTAACCTTGTTTAGAGACCCTGCAGTTCTAAGTTTATAATTTTCCTTCTCCCTGTTATTTTTGCACTAATGGTTAGTCTAGTCTTAAACATTCATTGGACTTAAATACTTCTTCTCCCAAAGACATATAAGTTTAGTAACTCACATGAATGAATGGGTACAGAAATATGAAATAATTTAAAATGGTGGTTTATTTTGAATTCTTACTTCAATGGTAATGATTTTGTATACTTGTTTTGAATTTGCCATAGCAGCAGAATTATAAAGCTCTACTCTAAAGATTAACTGAAAAGAATAGAAATAACCGTGAAGTTAATTAATCTCACAAACTCCCCTTCATCCAGTTTCTCCTCTAAACCAGTCTCCATGTGGAAAAATAGCATCTTAGACTTACACTGAGTACCACGGAAGTAGATCTGCTTCCGTGTTTTGAAAAGTTGGCAAGCTTTGAGCCAAGAACAAAGAGGTCAGTATATCCAGGAAGCAAATGAGCTAAGTGCTGTTAGTAAATCCAAAATATTTGTTCTCAAAATAGTGCTGAAAAATGGCTAGCTTCTCAGGTTAACCAATATAATCTTATTTAATCTAATGTTTATAATATTATAGAATAGAACTATTAATGAGAAACTATTGCACATTTCAAAACACCACTTAATGAATGAATTCAAGAACATAAAACATGTTTTAACTAAGACGTACTTATTAAATTTTCCTAATTGTAGCATATTTGGTAAGTGTAAATTTCCAAAGTTAAGTATTGCTTCTTTTTTTTTTTTTAAGATTTATTTATTTATGCATATAAGTACTGGGGTACAGGCCAGAGGTGTGGGGGGTGAGAGGATTCACCACAGACAGAGCAGGGATCAGAACAGGCAGATCAACAGAAGTACACTGCTGAGGGGAGCAGCGGGCACAGCACGAGAGGTCTGCTGCACCATGTGGGTCCCCTCCCTGGCCGGCAGCAGGGATTGAACTCGTGCTGCAGCGGCTGCCGTTTGCTTCATAGTGCGTTGCTTAACCCACTGCGCCACCAGGGAAGCCCCTAAGTATTGCTTCTTTAAAAATTTTCCTGGCTATGTTCTCTTTCATCTGCCTGACATATAATAGCATTTGTTGGTATATTTTAACTTGCATTTTGACCCTTTCAGAAAATTAGTTTCCTACTTGAAAAAAAAAACCTCATCTTACATTTGTCATACTTATAGTTCACTGTCAATTAGATAGGTTAATTTAGATAATTTATTATTCACTGAACTAAAAAATGGTCGTACTTTTTGGCTCATATGGAAGGAGGGTTACACATGGCCAATTAACTTATGATCTGGATGAATGCACTTAGTGTACACAGCAGGTAAGTGAGTGAAATAGGTAATGCTTGAGGATATCATTTGTTTGAAATGTATTTGTTTTGTTAACATTATACCTGCTCATCTTTTACACTACCTGTGTTTTACTACTTTTATCTAAATAATGACATTGAAAATCAAGTAGGTAGTGCTTTCAGATACCAAACTGTATTTTAGTATGACAGTTAATTTCCAAAATGTACATCTGTTTGTGGGCTCACTAGCTAACTTCTGTATTTAATTACTGTAGTTTTTAATAACTTTAATGTACCATATGAAATTATGCAGTTAAGGCATTACACAAATGCACTTGGATGAGGGGACAGTTGGTATTTGAAATCTAGCCTAAGCTCCATTCTTTAGATAGGTTATTTCTGAAAAATCAAGTTCTTTTTTTCTAATTCTTTCACCCAGAGAATGTACTTTCTAACTTGCATAAAGATGAGCATAGCAGTCCTGTTATTTGCAACAATATGAATAGACCTAGAGGGTATTATCCTTAGTTAAATAAGCCAGACAGAGAAAAACAAACATTGTATGATTTCACTCATATGTGGAAAATGAACATGAACTAAGTAAAACAGAAACAAACTTATGACCAATTAGTGGTTACCAGAGGACAAGGGGAAAGAAGGTTGGCTGAATCAGGACAGAGGGGACAGTGATATTGTGAAGAATATAACTGGAGGTTTCATGGTGAGCTTAATGAAGTATATAGACATGTTTATTCTCAGCGATGCACACCTGAAACTTTACAATGTTGCTTCAATTAAAGAAACTCACAGAAAAACTGGGGGAAAGATTTCCCACCCTTTATTGTTCTACTTCTGCAGTTACCACACTTAAAAATTCAATAATTAAGAGCATGGTAGTTGTTTGGGCTGGCTTTATCTTTAGATTCCTGCGGGTTGTTAAGTCCAAAACCCTTTCTTGTTGAAAATATACCCAAGGTGTATTTCTATACTTTCAAGTCTTAACGGGCTCATAGATGATCTCTGAGAATATTTTTCTGAACATCATTTGAACCTCTTTTGCTAGAGTTAATGTTTGGGCAATTGTGAATGGATTCCAGCACATGGCTGGATTATCATTTCTTAATTTCTTAATTTGCCCACTTATTTTGGAGAAAAAGTGCATTTGAAAAATTCTGACTAGTGACATTGCCTGTCACTAGATAAGAGCATAAACTAAACAGACCTAGTAAAGAACAAACTCTGGTTTTTGAATTTGGAAACGTATACAGACACAATTATTTGAATCTATTAAAACTGAATTAAGAGGCCTTCCTAGTGGTGTAGGGGTTAAAGACACAACACTATCAAACTATTGTCAGCCCACTGCGCCACAGAGTTCGATCCCCAGCTGGCCAGGGAATTAACCCACATGGTACAGCAGACTTCTGCTGTCTTACTGCTCCCCTCAGCAGTGTATTTCAGTAAATCTGTCTGTTCTGCTCTCCACTCTGTCTCTGGTGGATCCTCTCATCCTTCCTCCTCTCCCCCACATCGCACCCCTGCCCTGTACCTCTGACCTACACTCCAGTTCTTGTACACATAACTAAATTTAAAAAAAACTTGAAAAAAAGATAAGAAAACTGAATTAAGAAAAAAGGGAAACCCCAGATTGATGTTATATGAGAAGAAATAAGTGATTTTTATGTTATCTGTACTTGTCTTTTGAAATAAAAAAAAGCCTCATATATATCTTAATATTTGACTTAATAAATTATATACTATTTATAAATTGTGAATATAATTTAGATTATGATGGCATCAAACCTTATCTCTGAGCAAGGCTACCGAAACCATTGAATACGTGCTGCTTTGTATAATGCTTTGAAGAATGTGTGGCCCATACCCTTAAACTCACTTCTAAACTTGAAGCTAAGAAAAAAATAATCTTTATTTAGTACTTTTTAATACTAAATGAAGTATTAATAGTCTTTTAAAAAGCGGTAAAGGTATTGTCTGTATCAGCAGTTTCCAGTAGTTCTATTTATCTTATTAGATGAATCATATTAATAAGTAACTTTTCCTTATCATTTGTCAATATAGGCATTAATTCATGGACTAAACAGACATTATTATTCCATTACTATTAACTATCGGAAAAATGAACTTGAACAGAAGGTAAGTTAAAATTTTAATTTTGTAGTAGGAAAATATATTTTTAAATCATTTAAGTTATTAATGTTATATTTGAATTTGAATTGTCTTCTTTCATTGATATGTTTCAAATATTTTTTCATTCCTGATGAATTTATTAAAAATAAATATTTTGCTGAATACATGAACAGATTCTTTATCTTATTGTAGATGTTGAATTAAGAATCCTCTTACATCCCTGTACTTCTGGCCTATTCCCCAGTTCTTGTATGCATAAATAAATATTTAAAAAATAAATAAAATTACCTAGTATCTTGGTGGATTAGCATTCTTTTGTTCCTACAATTTTAGTATTATTTCAAATATCATTTTTATCTCAATATTTAATTTTCTCTTGAGAATATTTCATTTTCTTACACCTAATACTTAAGTCTGCATATTGGATTTGTAGATACAACCTGAATTACTGTTTTTATTATTACAATTACTAATCGTTAAAATTAGCTGCTTACATTTCTTTGAGAAAGAGACTCAAAAAAAATTTTTTTTGAGCATGGTGCTATTGACATCCAGAAAGATTTGATTCCTAACTGTAATCTCAAGTTCAAGCCTGGTAAATAGTTAGTAGTTAAAACTTTTTTTACTAGTTGAAATGTATTTTCACAAAGGTGCTTTAGAAAGTGACTCTAGTACATAGGTAAATAGGTCATTGCGTAAGCTGAGCTCTCCACACCTACTCTCTCTTTCAACCAGATCACTTTCATTTTTAATTTCATGAATTCTGACTTGTTTGGTATTTTTTAAGTTTGATAAACCATTATTTTAATAGTGTATAGCCATCCATAAACTCATCCAAAGAGCCTCAGTGTTATAAAGGACCAATTCCCCTTTGCCAGAGATGAAACATGGAGCCTTAAAGTTTTCTTCAGATACTTGCTTATGTCACAAAGTTTATATCTGGTATGGTAGATTTAACTGATTATTTGAAGTACATTTTCAACACAAAATTTTATGTAGAATAGGTACAGGTGATGAAAATTCATTTAGATATATACATATTTTATGAATCTGATAACTCAACTGTTGACATCTAGACATTGGAAATACCCAGCAAATTACATCAGTTTTTTATTTTCCCTTTTTTTGATTTTAGTTCTCCATAAGCTTATCTACCATCATTGGCATTAAAAATAAACAACTCACACATATATAAATACTTATATTAATGTTAAATTTTTATTTCCAGTAGCTCCTAATGTTTATCCCACCAACCTGTATATTTAATACAAAACTTTACCTTAAGTCCCAGTGGAATCCTTGTCTTGGCATATTGGGATATCCTGAGTCTCTAGAAGCAACTTTGTTTGCTATTGAAGTGGTAGAAAAAAATCTGATCATCTCCATGGACCCTAGAGGGGAGGTGGGGAAATTTGGAGTTTTTGTGTCTTTAAATTTTACAAGTGCTTTTGACATGAAGCTCATTCTCCAATTATTGAACAGTTTCCTACCTCTATAAACAGTTTTCCTAAATTAAACTAATATGCTTCCACATATGTTTTTAGATCCTTTTACTCATGGCTCTTATTTAATCTAGCTCTCATGACAAAACAAGCATAAATTGTGTAGCTACAATTTATTTTACATTACATAATTTTATTATCACTTTAAAAAGTATTTATGTAATGATAGTTCTTAACTGAAGCACATTTGTAGAGTAAGACTTTAAGAAAAACTGTCTGAAGACTCTAAACTGGAAAGTTTATGAACTTAGAATTATATATACTCAGAACTAGGAGGCCAGTTGAAGAAAAAATCAGGTGTTTAATTCCATGATCATTTTTAGGACATGATCCCATTTTATTTATGTGATTGCAAACTGAGCGAATCTGTGCTTTCCTTACCAGTTTCATGACTTTATTCTGCTAATAAAGAAGTTTTAATTTTAAAAATTATTAGAATTATTATTAGAATATTAGAATTTGAAAGAAACTTACCAGTTATTCAATGTAAGTCCTCAATTCATAGCTATGTATACTAAGGTTCAGGAAGATTGATCAACACAATAATTTTGTAAATGGGGTATTTATCATCTTATCTTGACATTTGAAACCTGGCTTGTTAAAAGAGGCCCTTATACATAACATTGTAGTTTCAGTCATTCCTTCTTTCAACAGATAGTTACTGAGTCTGCTATGACTAGGTACTGTTCTAGAATCTAGACCAGCAATCCTCAAATAAGTCAAAGTCCTTGTTGATTTCTTGTTAGTGAGAGATAAATGGTGTAATCAAGAGAAGACTTCAGATACAGTATATAAAAATAATTAAAAGTAGGTTAGAAAAAGAAAGATGTTTAAGATAGTGCAAAGTGGCTTTTTTATGTAGCATGGTCAGGGAATTCATCTGTCACTAAGGAAGTAAGGATGATAAGCCATACAAAATTAGAAAAATAGCTTTTTAGGCAAAAGAACAGCAAATACAGAGGCCATGGGATTAGAGTACTCTTTAGGTTATTATATTCATGCACATTTTTGGAGAATTCTTACTAGAGTTTAAGTTAATAGAATTCGATCAACTAATTTCAGTTTTTTTCTGCAAAGGTTTTTCTCCACAGAAGTAAAGGAAATTTTTTTTTTATATTTTCAGATGTTGCTAAATTTGCATAAGAAGAGTTGGATGGAAGGTTTGACACTTCAGGACTACAGTGAACACTGTAAACACAATGAATCAGTGGTAAAAGAGATGTTGGAATTAGCCAAGAATTACAACAAGGTACACATTACTTCCAACATTTCTTTCCCCCAATTTTTATTGAGGTTTATTTCATATAATCTTGGAAATATGTTTGATTAGATATCAAGCATTGTGTAAATATAGTATAAAATAGAGTGGCTTATTTTATATAGACCCAGAAAATATGTTAGTCTTTTTAGGCCATCTTGTGAATGAGTGAGCCTGTGTTCTAGTAAAACTTATATTTACTAAAACTGGCTGCTGGCTCCATTTGACCCATGTGCTATATATAGCCAGCCTCTGTTGTAGATCCAGTAAAATAGTTGACATTGAAAATCTCTTCATTAATTCAGAGCACTTATTTTTGGAAGAGAAAAAGAACAAAATACGTAAACAACAACAGCATTTTGTACTCGTTACATTTAATTTATTTCATGAACTTTCCTGTTCTTCACTTAAAAAATTTTTATTGGGCAGCAGCTCTCCTGCCCACCTGTGACTATGCAAGTGTTTCTCTTCACCAGCCTTCTCCCTGGGTCTCTTAGAGCAAACATGTCTCTTTCAGTAGCAGCTCCTTCTGCCTGCTTGTGTCTGTGCAAGTGTCCTTTACTCCCCTCTCTCTTTGTAATAAACCTGCCTGTTGGATATTTTTTAAAAAGAAGGTTTTTTTTTGAAATACTACGTGTCAGGCATTGGAGATAAGGAAGGAAGTATGACCTGCCCTCACAAAACTTACTTTCTGATAGGGGTAACAAAGTAAACAAATAAACTATAACTGATGATATGAAGAAAAAAATGGTATAAAGAAAAGTATGTAGGGGAGTTCACTTTGTGAAGATGTTAAAAAGTTATATTTTGGGGCCTCCCTGGTGGCGCAGTGGGTTAAGCAACGCACTATGAAGCAGACCGCAGCCGCTGCAGCACGAGTTCAATCCCTGCTGCCGGCCACGGAGGGGACCCACATGGCACTGCAGACCTCTCCTGCTGTGCCCGCTGCTCCCCTCAGCGGTGTATTTCTGTTGATCTGCCTGTTCTGCTCCCCGCTCTCTGTGGTGAGTCCTCTCACCCCCCACACCTCTGGCCTGTACCCCAGTGCTTGTATACATAAATAAATAAATCTTTAAAAAAAAAAAAGTTATATTTTGCAGTGGCCACGATAATATTTTTATTTGAAGATTAATATTCTTTTATAATTCTGAAATTATGAAAATATTTGGGACAGGACTAACACATAACTTCTGTGTTGTATTAGTTTCCTAAGTCTGCCATAACAAAGTGTCATAAACTGATTGTTTTAAAACAATAAATTTATTCTCACAATTCTGGAGGCTAAAAGTCCAAAATCAGGGTACTGGCAAGTCCATGCTTCTTTGGAAACTTTTAGGGGAAGACCCTCTTTTTCTTTTTCCAGCTTTTGTTATCCAGCTTCCAAGCATTCTTTGATTTTGTAGCGTAACTCCAATCTCTAACCAGATTTAGGTTTTTGGCATCTTTTTGAGGGGACACAGTTTAACTAATAACATGTATTTTCCAACATTTTTTTTTGTTTTTACCAAAGTCCATATAAAGAATAGATTTTATATTTTGACATGGTAAATGCAAGTGTGTGTGTGTGTGTGTACATATATATATTTGCAACAAAATTTATGAAGCAGTATTTACTCTTATTATATGTGGTACTTTCTATTTTCTTTCTCACTTAATTCATTTTTCTTTTTAAAATTTCTTCTATATGTACACGTTAAATACATTTAGCTTGCAACCCATTAATGGGTCAGAAAACTGCATTGTGCAAATTTACAAATATCTATTGAATAGGGATCTCCTTTCTAGGAAAACAGGAATACTAGGCCAAAACTGTACCATAACATATTCAAATTTTCCACAGACTAGATGCATCACTGTCACCTGGGATCTTGTAAGAAACAGAGCATCTCAGACTTGCTGACTCAGAAATGACATTTTAACAAACTTGTCAAGTCACTCAAATTAGAAGTTAGAGAACACTGTCATAGAGAAGTCCTATAGGAGTTTAGAGGCTTTTGCTTAGATGGGAAAGAACTTGTATGGTATCTTAGAGAATAACAACATATCACCTGGGCTTTAAAGTGTAAATAAGATTAGAAATGCAGAAATGTCACCCCAGGTAAAGTTAACATTGTAGGCAAAGAGTAGAAGACAAAAAAGGCATAGGACATGTTTAGGAAACTGTTCGGCTAGAGTACATAATGCATGAAAGTGAATAGTGGGGAATTAAGTTTTTTAAAGTTATTAAAGTCAGGTAGCAAGATTTGTAATATTAGAATAAGTAATTTTTGAAAAGGGGTTATGATATACTCAGAACCTGGCTTTGGAAACATAATTTGAAAAAGGTAAAGGAGTACTGGAAGAGGAGATTTAAAATGGAGATTCTGGGGTGTGTGTGCGTGCGTGTGCGTGTGTGTGTGTGTGTTCCAATAAAATTTTATTTAGGTTCACTTATTTAAATTTCATGTAATTTTTACATGTCGAAAAGTTTTCTTTTTTAATTTTTATTTATTTTTTTCCTACAATGTTTGCTTTCTTTGCTAGGTGTAGTCCCCATAGAATTTCCACCACCAGTTCACCTGTGCACTATCACCATAGTCCCTTGTGCTCTTCCCATCCCTGCCTTGATCCCAGTTCCTCCCTATTCCCTACAGAATGTCTCTCATTTGTAGTTGTCTGTTTATTCTGTTTATTTTTGTTTTGTTTGTTGTGTTTTGTTGTTGTTGTTGATGTTACTACTACTTTTTTCCTTGATCCCCTATGTTCTTCCCATGAGATCATCCAGTATTTTTCTTTTTCCTTCTGACTTATTTCACCGACCATGATCCCTTCAAGCTCCATACATGTTTCTGCAAATAGCACTAGTTTATCTTTTTTGATTGCTGAAAAATATTCCATTGTGCATATATACCACATCTTCTTGATCCAGTCATCTATTTTTAGGCATTTGGGTTGATTCCAAGTCTTACCTGTTATAAATAATGCTGCGATAAGCATAGGGCATGTATTCTTTTGAATTAATGTTTCTGTGTCCTTTGGGTAGATCCCTAGGAATGGGATTGCTGATCACATGGTAACTCCATTTTTATTAGATTGAGGAACCTCCATTCAGCTTTCCCTAGAGGTTGGAGTTTGCATTCCCACCAGCAGTGTAGGAGGGTTCCTTTTTCACCACATTCTCACCAACATTTGTAGTTGCTAGTTTTTAAAATATATGCCATTCTTATTGGTATGAGGTGGTATATCATTGTGGTTTTAATTTGCATTTCCCTGATTATAAGAGATGTTGAACATTTTTTCATATGCCTGTTGTCCATTTGCAACAGTGTCTTTTAAGTTCTTCCATTTTTGATTGGGTTATTTACTTTGTTTTTGTTTAGTCGTTTGAGTTCTTTTTAGATCTTTCTGATCAGCCTGAAATGGAGATTCTATTTAGGATGAGCTGGCTAGTACTCAAATAAAAGGTGTCAAGTGTCTAGATTATCACAGTGACAGCGGGAAGAGACCGTGAAAGACAAAACATGGGTCTGGTTGGGTAAATGAAAAAGACTAGACTTTAAGATTTTGGAGTGATGGTTAAATTAATATTGGTTGTCTTACCAAAAAGTAGTATTTTTTGTTTTAAATGAAGCACATTTTCTCCAAATAAATATTAGCCAAGAGACAGTGTAGGACCAAGTATAGCAAGAAGTCTTCAGAGACTTGTTTTTGTTCTTTGAAAGAATTGACCTTAAAAAATGTTGAAGGACTCATATAATAAATTCCACCAGAACTAGATTTGGCTTTTAAGAGTATGCCCTGGGTATTTAAGCATATATGGTATTCCAGCTGGAAATCCCAACTGGTTTTAGGTTGTAGGGAAAATATTTCTTATCTTTCTAGTATATGTTTTTATGCTGCGATTTTTTATAAATTAAAAGCAAATTATAGGACTGATTTTTATTTCTCCTTAGGATTATAAATTTAATTCATGTTGGTACCACTGCCAGGAAATAACCTATTTATGGTTACTACTGCCCATCCATTCACAGACATTTTTTCTATTTTACAGTTTTAAAAATCTCTGTAGTACTTAAAAACTTGTAAGATTTGGTTATAAAATGAAAACAATGTGTAAGCTGTGATATGAAGGAGTCCAAATTTGGGGATGCAATTCCCTCTGTGATTGAAAGAGAATGTATTGGATTTTTTAGTAACATAAAATATATTAAAAAAGGCCCATGCCACCAATTTTTCACTAATTTTTAATTGGTTGGTGCTTTAAACCAAGGTAATTACTGTTAGGTGCCAGTTAACTCAAAGTGAAAGAAGGTTAGAAAATAATTAAGTTCCTTTACTCCAACTTGGATTGCCAGTCTGAATTCCATATAGAAATTAGTAGTTGATTTCTCTAGTTGTTGAACCATTATACCCTCAATTATTATTCCAAGTCTCCTAATTGAGTCATGCCAAGAAATACCAGTTTTTTTAATATTGATATTTGATTGCATATTTCTAAATGTATGTAAAATTTTAAAAATTAGTTGTAATTTTAAGAGTTGTAGAAACACAGAAATTTGTCTTTTTTGGAATATATAACCACATATATTCTGGCATCTGACAGTACTTTTCATATGAAAATACTGACCTATTTCATAACCTAAAAGAAACCTTGGGTGTATCTTTCATATGTTTATATGTAAAATATGTAATTAAATGATTACATTAGGTTTGTTACTAATTAACCTAATTATTATATTATGTTCATTACTGTTCTAATGATTACATTAGAAAGTAGCTATATTAAATAGGAAAATCTTAGTCTATGCTAGTGTAGTAGGTAAGAAAAGCAAAATAAAATATAAAGGTGAGAAAAATAGGCCTGATTATTATTAGTTAGGATAGGACATATTTGCTATCAAACAGAAGTCTAAGAGACTATGTAATAAAAATGTTAGAACTGTTATACTTGAGAATTACATAGATGGTAACCATTAGTTAAACAGACTGAAGCCAATTGAAAAATATACACAAATCAGTTAAGTTCACAGTAGCATACATAATTATAAAATACATAGAAATATTTATCACAAGAAATAGAAATGTATACATAACTTATTTGAAGAGTATTTATGTAACTTATTTGAAGAATACTAAAGACATTTGTTAATAAATGTCTTTGTTTCCAAATGTGAGGACTCAGTATTGTAGTCCTACTCTGTATTGTAGTCCTACTCTCAAACTTCCCAAGTTACTTTAATTCTACCAAGAATATCAGTGAGCTTATAAAATTTTGCTTACTTAAGAATAAATTTACCGGGGCCTCCCCGGTGGCGCAGTGGATTAAGCAACACACTGTGAAGCAAACTGCAGCCACTGCAGCACGAGTTCGATCCCTGCTGCCGGCCAGGGAGGGGACCCACATGGTGTGGCAGACCTCTCCTGCTGTGCCCGCTGCTCCCCTCAGCGGTGTACTTCCATTGATCTGCCTGTTCTGCTCCCGCTCTCTGTGGTGAATCCTCTCACCCCCCACACCTCTGGCCTGTACCCCAGTGCTTGTACGCATAAAATAAATCTTTAAAAAAAAAAATAAATTTACCTGCAATAAAAATAATACTTTTAATGAGTACTTGTTATGAGCCTGACTCATAACAAGAAAAAATATTTGTACTTATAGAAAGGGCTACTATCAAAAAACCATAATATTTAAAGAATTCTGATACAGTTTTAAAAAACAATAAATTGGACAAGAACTAGAAAATTTCTGACAACAAATGACATAGTAACATGAAAAAGGTCATCTTTATTGGGAAAAGTTAAAAAAAAATAAGGACTTTTTTCTTTTCAAATTAAAAGAAATGGGGCCTCCCTGGTGGCACAGTGGGTCAAGCAACACACTATGAAGCAAACAGCAGCCACTGCAGCACGAGTTCAATCCCTGCTACCGACCAGGGAGGGGACCCACATGGTGTGGCAGACCTCTCCTGCCTTTCCCGCTGCTGCCCTCAGCAGTGTGCTTCCATCAGTCTTCCTGTTCTGCTCCCCACGCTGGTGAATCCTCTCACCTCCCGTGACTCTGGCCTGTAGCCCAGCTCTTGTATGCATAAATAAATAAATCTTTTAAAAAAAAAGAAATTAAAAGAAATGGTATGGGAAAATGCACCACTAGAGAGAAAGAGACACATTTTTAGAAACCATCTTGAAATTTTTTTCTTTCAATTGTAAATGTATGTAATTCTTTAAAGCTGTTATTTTTATGAGTTTTTATGAAGAATAAAATTCTATATATTTCAAATTAGAGAAATAGTTGCAACTTACTGTTGTGCATAATAAATTAAATTATATAACAATATGAGAATTCCCTACCATTATACCCCACTCCCTTTCAAAGATACATCACTGTCTCACATATATCTGAAGGTATTATGATGTTAACAGTATTGCCTCTGTGGTAAATATAGGGAAATTTAATATTTTACATTAATTCTGAATTATTTCCACTTTTTTGCAATAAGCAAATGTTACTTATATTCAAGACTGTGTAAGCTCAGAGTAACAAATGCTTAAACAAAATAGAAATTAGTGTCTCATACAAATCAAAGTCAGTATGAAACTTTGAAATAATCACAGACCCAGATTCATTCCTTTTACTCTATCTACTTCCCTTGTATTGACTTTTTTTTTTTATTAAAGATTTATTTATTTATGCATACAAGCACTGGGGTACAGGCCAGAGGTGTAGGGGGGTGAGAGGATTCACCACAGAGAGCGGGGAGCAGAACAGGCAGATCAACAGAAGTACACTGCTGAGGGGAGCAGCGGGCACAGCAGGAGAGGTCTGCCACACCATGTGGGTCCCCACCCTGGCCGGCAGCACGGATCGAACTCGTGCTGCAGTGGCTGCGATTTGCTTCGTAGTGCGTTGCTTAACCCACTGCGCCACCAGGGGAGGCCCTGTATTGACTTTTATCCTTGAAATCCTTTTATGATTCAGGATGATTGCTAGAGTTTTAGTCATCTCATCTGAGTTCCAGGCAACAGGTAAAAGAAGGAAGGGTACAGTTCCCTTTCAAGGTCCTTTCCACAAGTCCAGCTAGCATTTTTGTTTGTATCACATTGGTAGAACTTAGTCAAGTGCATACACCACTTTTTTAAGGAAAGGCTATAAAATGTAGTCCTTTATGTGGAAACATTGCTGTCTTTAATATAATCAGGGTTAAAAACAAAAGAAGTGGTTGGGTAGGCAATTAGTAGATTATACCATAGATTATCTTTTATATATATATTGCCACCACTGTAACTTATCCCCTTGTCCATTTCCCTCTCCCCTCCTTCATAACTTTAGAGCCCTTAGAATGTTTGTTGATATCTACTGGTTTTTGAAAGTGTTCTGCTATATAAATGTCCAGTATTTGTTTTTATTCTGACTTATTTTGCTACATATTATCCTCTCAAACTCCCTCCATTTTATTAAAATGGCTGCATTTAACCTGCTCTACCATAAATTTTTTTCAACTAGTTTTTCTTATACATACCCACATTTGTGCACACACACATACATAGAATCCTTATTTTATATCTGTTTTGTATAATTAGATTTTAAAATTGGATTCCATGTAGGATTTTTAGAAAGAATTTATGCTGTCAGAGTCACTTAATAAAGCATTGATTTAAGTTTATTGTTGTTCAGGATATCATTAAAAAGTAATAATTTGGGGGCCCTCCTCTGGTGGCGCAGTAGGTTGAGAAACGTGCTGTGAAGCAAAACGCAGCCACTGTAGCATGAGTTCGATCCCTGCCGCTGGCCAGGGAGGGGACCCACATGGCACAGCAGATCTCTCCTGCCTCGTCCACTGCTCCCCTCAGCATTGTATTTCAGTCCATCTGCCTGTTCTGCTCCCCACTCTGTCTCTGGTGGATCCTCTCACCCCCTGCACTTCTGGCCTGTACCCCAGTTCTTATATAAATAAATAAATCTTTAAAAAAATAAAATTTAGAAAAAGAGTAATAATTTGGGACCTCACTGGTGACCTAGGGGTTAAGTCTCAGCGCTATCACAGTGATGTCCTAACTTTGATTCCTGGTTTGGGAAGCTAACCCACACGGAACAGCAGACCTCTCCTGTTTCACCCATTGCTCCCCTCAGCAGTATATTTCAGTAGATCCACACGTCTGCTTCCCACTCTGACTCTAGTGAATCCTCTCACCCCTGCACCTCTGTCCTATACCTCAGTCATTCTATACATAAATAATTAAATAAATCTTTTTTTTTAAAAAAGTAATAATTTACTGAATTGCTGTGAGTTTTACTTCGAAAGGTAGGAATATGTTTAAAGTTACAGTTTCATTGCTTATTTGACTATATGTGGACACTCACTTTTTGTACATTTCATACTAAATTATAATAACTTAAGGGCAAGGGCCTCCCTGGTGGCACAAGGGGTTAAGCACAGCACTGTGAAGCATCCTCAGCCACTGCAGCACAAGTTCAGTCCCTGGCCAGGGAGGTGACCCACATGGTTCAACAGACGCCTCCTGCTTCACCTGCTGCTCCCCTCAGCAGTGTATTTTAGTCCATCTGCCTATTCTGGCCCCCTCCACCTCTCCACCCCCTCGTCTCTGGTGAGTCTTCTCACCCCCCCAACTCTGGCTTATACCCCACTTCTTGTATGCATAAATAAATAAATCTTTAAAAACTTAAGGGCAAGTAAAATCCAAATGTGAGCTCCTTGAGAAGCAAAAACTGCCTTACACGGGATACTTAATAGTCACCAAGTATTTAAAATGCTGAAAATTCCACTGTTGATGACATTCACAGAATATACTAGCATGTTGTAAGCTATTCCAAAAAGATTTCGAAAAGTTTCTTTTAAGGTAGATACATTTTTAGAATTAATATATGGTACTCCCAAGGACATAGTGCCTAATTTCTTCATATGTCAAATATAGATTAAATACTTCTTGGGGATGTTTTAAAGGATTTATTAAATTTATATTTGTAAAAGCATGTTGATGTTTAATTACAGAACACTGTAGGAAAAACATTCTCCATATTTTATACATTCTTGTATTTCTGATTGTTTCATGTTTGTTAATTTGCTAGCCAATTCTTTAAATTTATTCTTTTCTCATAACCATTGTCCTGATGTATCACCAAAGAAGTAAAATATATTCACTAGTAGTTTAAGAATGAGGGGACAAAAAAGCCAGACAGGTTACTTTAGAAACTGCATAAATGTGAGCATGGCAGTTATAGAGTGAACAACACTAGCTTGTTAAAGGGGAAAAAGAAGCCAAGGATTAGTCAGAGAAATATGACATGATGTCAGGCATAATGTCTTGAAAGCAGAAGTGAAAGAATTAGAAAACAGGTATTTGAGTGGCTCTACAGGTTTCTGAAAGTTCAAGAAAACTAACTCCATTGGAATTAAACTGGTAGAGATTCTTAAAAGAGTGTTAATGAAGTGCCAAGGATCCAATCAGTGTTTATTAAAGGGTAAATAAAATGATAGAGTTTGAGATTCAGGGTTTTTTATATGAGAAATTTGATCATTATCAGAAAAAGAATCTGAGGTTAATGGGTTTTGTATAAACCTCTTTAAGATAGGGGGTACGTCTGAGGGGATTATGATAACATAACAAACCAAATTCCAAGAATTTCTTAGAACTGTGCAGACCGTGCATGATGGGATAGCCATCTGGGGGTCTTTGTTGATAAACTGTTAAAAACGTTTCTAGTGCGAATAGCCACAAACATTTTCAGTGCTTTTTTGTTGGTTGAGTAAACCGAAGAGCATGAATGCAAAAGCAAAATTCGACGCCAAATCACAGAAGTTGCCATAAACACAGAAGTTCCCTAGTGAGGACACTGCCTGTGCCTGAATTTCATTTGTTTCTGCTGCTACCATTTCTTAATTTTTCCTGGTGACTGGCCAGATTAGAGCTATGAATGAAGGCAACCTAGTCTTGCCCAGATGGTAGATAGGATACAGGTAACTTAGTAGCTAGAGAAAATATGTTGGTGGATCATGGGATGATTTGGTCTGAGCTGGTCTTTCTTTCTTCGAATGTAATAGATGTGCTTAATCTTTTGTCATGGGGGTTTGCAACCTTAGTATATGCCTGAATCTACAGCTGCTCCTCATTTTCCAGATGGCATCTATGGCTGGGAGTACTTTTTACCATCTGCACTTCTCAAAGAGTTTGTGAACTCTCTCTTTTAATTATTGGAAATGGAAAAGCTAATTGGTAAAGTGGTTAAATGAAGTAAAAGATTTTTAAAATTGAGTTAGAGCTTATTACTTTGTATTTAACCTTTCAAATAGACTGATTTAAATGCTTTTTGACCTTCATCTCTGCATATCTGCCATCTTTGATATTTGCAGTACTTCAAAAATACTACTTAATAATTTGTACATGGATTCATATCTTGAGCCAAATTCCATAAACTCTTACTGCTGTCCAACACTGAAAGTACTATTGTTGGCATATACATAGAACAACAAATACTGAATGCATATAGAGTGTAAACTTAGGAGAATTGTTCCATTCATCTAACATGCCTTTTCAGAGTAATTTGGAAAGACATACATTTTGAGTGTTACCATTGTTATACATTTATGTAAAACACTGAGATAGTGGGAGAAGTAATTTCCCATTTAGGAAATCCTTTTTGAACTAGCTGAGAATAATAGGAATGACATCTGACTTTGAAAATGAACATATTCTCTGTCTAGGGAATTCTGGATTTGAAGTGTTATTAACTTTCATTTTTTCCTCTTTCAGTTTTATGAGTCAAATGTATTTCCTAATGATGTGTTATAAATAAGTATCCTCTAATAATCATTAGATACAATACTTATTTACCATCTTTTCTCTCTAGGCAGGTTCTACTGGGGAAAATTCTCTAGATAGTTTGTCCATTTATAAAATTAGACACTTGCCATCTTTGCTCATTTTCAAGTTCTCTGTTTACAAAACTATTAAGAAGGTGTGAAATGCAGCCAAACTTCCCAGTTTACGGGAAATGTCTGATGATTGCATTTCGTACATGTTCATTGTTCACACATGAAGAAATTTGGCAGCTGCAAGATTATTAAGTTTAGACTATCCAAATCTAACCCTCATTGGGATTTTGGTTTTCTGCTTTCTGCCACCATCACGTCACCCATCCCCTTTAGTAGCCATCTTTGTGGTAAGTGCTATGGTGGTATTTCCTAAGGTTGGCGATGCTTAAATTCTCATTTTCTGATTATCAGATGCTATGAACAAATCATGGTCCAGGAGTTCACCTGATGTAGAGACCTATGTTTAGGCATAATATACCTAAACTCTTAGGTGGTTTCCTGAATTTAGATTTGTCAATAAAGGGGTCGTGCCGTTACTGGGAGAGGATGACATTGATGCTAGCTAATCTAACTGTTGTAATTATTTTAGAATTACTCTGCAAGAAAGCTTAGGATCATACACATAAGAGTTTGTAGCTAACTCTGAAAATAGTAAAAAGTGGCTTGCATATGTGTTATTTTGGTTATGTGTTATTTTGGTTAATTTTGATTTGAGTTGGCTTTTGTTCAAGTCATTTTTTATGTTGAAACTTCAAATTATTCATGATTATTTCATGACCACTAAATCACTCATGTGAAATAGTGAGGTGTTTGTTTGTTTGTTTTCTGAATAGCTGTATCACTCTTAAAGACTTAAATTTTATGTGAAATTATTTTATTAAGGAAGAAAATTATATGATTTGTTAAGTGGATCAGAAGTCAGCAACTACTTTGATCCTAAGTGTTGCCAGTAGTTAAATACATACTGTGTGTACACAAGTTTGTGTGATAAGAAAATGGGAAAGAGGGCCCTCCCTAGTGGCGCAGTGGGTTAAGCAACGCACTATGAAGCAAACTGCAGCCACTGCAGCACGAGTTTGATCCCTGCTGCTGGCCGGGGAGGTGACTCACATGGCACAGGCAGACCTCTCCTGCCTGGCCCGCTGCTCCCCTCAGCAGTGTGTTTCAGTCCATCTGCCTGTTCTGCCCCCTGCTCTGTCTGGTGGATTCTCTCACCTCCCCACACCTCTGACCTGTATCCCAGTGCTTGTATGCATAAATAAATAAATCTTTAAAAAAAAAATGGGAAAGAAAAGGGAAGGTGGAGAACTAGTCTGAAAGTAGTAGGAAGAGGAAAAGAAGATATAATAGAACCAGTTAATACCACAGTGCCATAAGCAGCTAAATCTGGAACTTCTGTCTTCCAGTTTAGACATCCCTCAAGAATTTAGTAATGGTTTCTAAATGTTTAGCAGTATTATTTATTTGGTAGTCTGGTTTGATATTTTCAATGTCTTTTACATATTTCTTAGTCTGTTTTCAAAATGATGATGATAATAGTTTTCATTACCCTAAATGTTATTCTGAAGACTAACAAAATTAAGTTTTTTTGTTTAATTAAAGTACTTGAGTAAAGGTTCTGTGGATAATAATTTTGATCACCATTATTCTTGGTGATCTTTCTACAGTGGGAAAAGTAAATTTAGAATTTGAAACTCTGTCCTTTGTGTTTCATTCACAGGCTGTAGAAGAAGAAGATAAGATGACACCTGAACAGCTGGCAATAAAGAATGTTGGCAAGCAGGTGAAGTGTACTATAATAGGTTATGCAATCACATAATAATGTGCTCGTACAGAGTTAAAACTATTTTAGGGCCTATGTGATTTTTTTTTCCCCTATCTGTTCATTCTACATTTTTCTTCTGTCATATAAATGTGATACTAATTTTAAAGGTTACTGAATTATTTGATGTCAGGTTCTCTTTGCCATCTATAGAGAAGTAAATCACACATACCTATGAGATACTATCTTTAGTGAAAGTTTACTAGAAATACATTAGGAAACTTGTGTCCTGACTTAATTTTCAAGAATTATTTTTACTTGAAATGATATCAGTAAATATAATGGGATGGTAGATTTATTTCATATATAACAGTTTTTTTAAATAATACAGTTTATTGAAATGTGAGATTCAGTGTTCTGGGAAAGCTTAGTTGCCTGTTGGTTATACTGAGTGAAGAGAAAGGGTTTTCAATTCTTGCTCTTTCACTTCTCTAAAATGAAATATATATTTTAGTCCCTATTTTCCGAGGATGGGAGAGCACACCATCCAATTAAAAGAATCTACAGATTAATTAGACTGTTTTTTAAAGAATGTTGATTACATTTTTTTCATTTCATAGAACATGGTTATCATATTGCTGATGTTGGCAGAATCTTGATATTTCAGATGCAAGACACTAAGCTGTCTTTGCTTTCAGCCATCCTACCATATGCTCTGATCCCATCACATCTCACAAGCTATGTAGGTTTGGGCCAGGACCATTCTTGGATGGGAAATCTCTAAGAATCACCCAGCTGCCACAAGAAGTAATGTAGATAACTGAGAGAAGTATGTTACCAATTCAATACAAAGCCAGTTATTCCCACAGAGCAGTAGGAGCAAAGGTCTGACTTAAATAACATAATAGGTAAAATCAAATATTACTGCATTCTGAATATTATAACTTAAAAACAATAAGGATGTTCTATAAGCAAATGAAATAGAGTCCATTTTATTCTCTAATTCTGCATGCTAGTCACCCCTGTTGTCTATTCCCACTTATTTTTGTCTAATATATAAGATCACCAGCTTTAGAGGCCTGTACTTTATAAAATTCAGTTAACTGTCTTTAATAAATGACTCTCTGAGGCTATTGTTTGGTCATGTAGATTTACAGTTAGCAAATAAAAGTAAAATTTAAAAATACATAATTTGCAGACTTTAACCATCAGATCATTTTTTAAAATTACAGTGCTTCATTGGTTTGGCCTCCTAGATGGCAAAAAGTGAAACTGACTGTAATGGAATCAAACCAATATCTTTTTATCCTGCCAGTCTTTCTCACTCTCTTTCACCTAAAATGCCCTAAGGCTTAATTTTGAAGTAAATAAAATTTAAATCTGTGGTTTAGTTATTTGATATTATTTGTAACATGTTATATATACCTCAGTTGTTTAAAGAAATCAAAATGTGTTAAAATTATAGTTTAGAAAAGAACAGCCAAGAAATAATTCCAGTGATGAAGATTTGTTTAAAGTTAGGAATCTTGGATATTTTAGCAATACTCATCGCTAAAGAAATAATGCTTTGATTCAAAGTATTTTGCACACAATATAAATCCATTATTTCAGAGCTTTCAAGTCTAGCTGTAATAACTTCATTCAGCTCAGCTTTCAATAGATATAAATTTTCCTTTAGTATAATGCAATGGTGAGCCTCATTTTTAACTCATATATTTCAAATATAAATCTAGATTAGGTTGAAGTTAAAAGATTGTACTTATTCAAAATAGGGCATGACATTTATTATTAACATTTTAGAAATGATTCAGTTTACACTTAAATTTTTAAACTACTATAATGACTTTTGATCCAAGATATTTTCTGAATCATTTTATGCTCTATTCCTGAAATAAGTTAAATTATACAAGAACTTAATTTAAATTTAAATTATAGTAAAAGTGATAAGATTTTTCCTACTTAGTGTAAAGTACCCCTTTCAGACATTAAATATATATTAGTGGCAAAAAATATATATACATAGTTGGGCTTACACACTTTTTTTCCCCTCCCCCCTTCCAGATAATTATGTGCTATGTAGAATTCCTTGTTACTTTTTTCTAATTTTTGGTGCATAGTCATAGCATTTATTGTATAAACCAATCTTTCATTATATAAGTATTATTTTATCAGCATTTTAAACTTTTTAATAGATTTAGAAATCATAGGGCTGTAGTACTGTATTAGGAAAGTTAAATTGTGTGTGTGTGTGTATACACACAAATATGAATAGAAGTTTAGGGTTGCTTTTCCTTAACAATTTTATCTGTTCCTGAAAGAAATCTAAGTAATTCATCTACCAATAATACGGTTCTTTCTTTTTCTTTCCTTTCTTATTTGTTTTTAGGACCCCAAACGTCATCTGGAGGAACATGTGGATGTGCTTATGACTTCAAATATTGTCCAGTGTTTAGCAGCTATGTTGGATACTGTTGTATTTAAATAAAGCAATGCAAAAGCTATCAGTGATACTTTGATGTATATTCTTCCTCTATTGTTCCTAGTGCTCAAAATCAAGGGACCTCTGAAGGTGTATTTGGTTCAATGTAAGACATCTGGCATCATTTGCAGCACTGTAACACCTTCAGTCTCAGTTGTGCAATTACTTCTGTTTCTTTAGTCAGGGTCTTCGCAGATTCCAAAGTTGTATAAGAATACATCAAAGTGGACAGATTTTGTTAAGATCCCATTTAATATTTGAAGAAATCAGTAACATATATTTTGATTGTTGCTTACAAAATAAAATACATTTACAATCTATGTCTCCTGAGGTCTTTTTGGCACTGGATGGAATTGACTGAAAAACATTTGATAGTATTCTAGAAATGTCACACTAAGATGTGTTTCTCTTTGTAGTTTAAGATCTTAGACCACATAAAATATCATTGTGATAAAAACTTGACCAATATAAAACGATGCCCATTTATGAGTGGCTACTTCATCAGTGATTAACCTTGAAAAACAATGTATTTTTTTTAAAGTATTATCAAGATTTAAATATTGTATACTCAGTATTTTATTAATATATTATCCTTTTAGGATTTCAGGGGAGTATTTAAGAAGTAAAAGGGGCAGTTTTAAATTTAGATTTTTACCATTTTGTACGAGTACATTCCACCAACAGTGTTGAGATTATCTGGGAGTTGCTTGCTGTAACTCCACTAGACTTTCAGCTAAGACAGCTAAAATGGTATATAACGTCCTCAAAGTAAAATGAGAAAAGTAGCTACAGTGTGAGTTTAACTTCATGAGCACATAAGCAATAACTTTGTTACTGCTTTTCCTCATCATTCCCCAATTAGACATACCCAGTTTTTTGATAAAGACAAAAATTTGACAAATGGCAGTTATAGATGCCCTCGTCCCTCAACCTGCCTCTAACTTGATGTACATAAGCACCTGCCCATGTTAATACTCACCCATAGTATAACACCATATTAGGTGCACCAAGGAGTACTGGAATACATGGAGATAAAGATATAAATTCTTGTCTGTACCCTTTGTGAAAATATGGTAAGGGTATGTCTATGGTCTTGTTAAAAAGGATTTTACTTAGGGAGTTAGAATTTAGACTTAAAGCTTTACTAGAGGTGGAGTGAGTGATGTGAAAGACCAAATGACTGGTTTATATGAACAATTCTAGGTTCTTAGTTGCCTAAGGAAAAGTTACCAGAAGCTATAACTCAGAATGGGTCATCACTATATTTCAATGTCTCTTATGGTGGAGTAAGAAGTATTAACGTTTTTTGCTTGTTCTGTGGTTTATTTTAAATGTAGCGATAGTATGTTTTATGTGGGATGTAATATGTATTGTTATGATTACAGCAGCTAACCATTTATAATTAAAGTATAAATGGAAATTAGATGTTTTCCTATTGTCTAATTTAAACTTGTGTGCAGGATAGTTTTTTGATACACTGTTTCCCCCTTTTATATATGTAAGCTTCTGACAGGTCACATATTGTTCATGGAGCGTCATGATTTTTGTAAAATTGGCCCTCAGAAGGCCTCAGCAATCCAAGGAGGCTATTCTCAATATTCAGATTGAATTTTTTTTTTTTTTACTTTAGTTCTCTGAAAATGTCTCGAGTATAGTGAGAATGCTTACACAAACTCTACCTTTTACTAGATAATAAGTTCATCTTCCTGGACTTCCTACAACTACCAACATCATTAGACATTAACTACCAACATCAAGATCTTATCAGAAGTCCTTCCTAGAAGATAACTACATTTCTGTATCCATTTGGAGTTGATCAAAATTAGGATGCCCAAGGAGGAGGTTCACCTTTATCTGGGAAAGGCTATGTTAGTAGCGGTCTGATGCCCCACATCCCACATAGGAGTTGAAAAGATTCCTTAATCACAACCTCCATAAGCCGCTTCAGGTGTCTGTGTGCACATGTAAACGTCTTTACCCATCTATCACACAGTATTAGAGCAACAGTGTAAGTTGCTTGCTTGCTCTAATACAGGAATTTCCCTGCTTTCCATTTATGTTAGTGTGGAGGCATTGAAAGCTCCACCTTCACTATTCAGTGTGATCTGCCTGGACCAGGAGCACCTGAGTTTTGGGGAGCTCATATAGAATGCAGGCCCCACTCCAGACCTGAATCAGAATCAAGAATCCTGGCATGGTTCATATGCATTTAAAGTTTGAAAAGCTCTCTCTAAAGAAATACGGCTCAAAATCCAATGGAAAGCCTCAATTCTCCTTGAGCGTATATGTTACATAACATATGTGAGGAATCACAGAATTTAGTACCAATAATCTAGAGTGTACGTTTAGTCCTTATAAACTGCAAGGGAGGTGCAATCTACCCCTTTTCTATCCTTTAAAGCCAATTCTGAAAGCTGGGAATGAAAGAACCTCAAAAAATGGCAGAGGACTCACCTCTGCTATATATTTAAGACTGTCCCACTGAATAAGGAGGGGGTTAAGTCCTGGACCAGCGGGGAGAGAGCACTGGGAGAAAACAAGAGTAGCCAAAATAGAGCGGAAAGCCGCCCAGAAGACATGGTGTTGGAAAGGAAAGGGCAGAAAATCCTAGTGTCAGTGTCATAAGCTACTGTCCTCTCCCACGCACTCAAACGCCTCGACAGCTAAGGCCTTGCTTGTTTATAAAGCTCCCTGGTTAGGAACTCTGATTTGCTTTCGAAAAGAAAAATGGGTCTGGCAGTATTTTTCTCCCAGAAAACTGTCTCGGCTTAAGTCTGGGACATCTGGTCATCAACCTGTCCGTTCCAGGGCCGCCTGCACGGGGTCTTGCTCTCTGCGCCCTGCTGGAGGCCACAGCTGGTGCCTTTGAAGCCAGGGCGCCGAGACTGCACTCCGAGGCACCGCTCTAAATCTGCGCTGGCCTCGGTGAGGGTCGAGTCTGATTAACCCCTTACTGCCCAAACCTAAGGCTCACCCAAAGCCCTCAGCGCCGCTGTCTACCGGGAGCTGCCGGGGCTCCTGAGGGTAGAAGCGCTCTCTTGAGGCACAGGCTCCACCAGGCGGAGGTGCCAGGCCCAGCCTCCCGCAAGGTAAGAGTGTGAGCCTCTAGGGTCTGCGCCAGACACCGCTAGCTAGCCCCGCGCTCCCTTAGTCTCCTTGGGGGCGGCTGCCTCTCGGGATCGCCCGGGTGCTGGAGCGCGTACTCTTGGGCCGCTTGGAGACCTTAGACAATGAGCCGGAACCGGCAGCTGGCTTGGGCTGGAGCGCCAGGCGGGGTAGGGGAGGTGGCCTCTCCCGTCGCGGGCCTCAGCAGTGCCTCTCGCCCAGCTCGCCCGTCTGTCAGCCAACTCTCCGGACCGCGCTGAGATCCCGCATTGCGCTCCTCCTCTTCGTCCCCGCGCGGCTCTGCGTCTGCGGGAAAGCCGCAGGAGGGCGGACTGGCGGGTGCCGGGCCAAGGGAAGCAGTTTTGGGCGGATTAAACCTTTGCTGTTCTTAAATCCTCCAGTCCAGGCAGAAGGCTGGGTACTTTGTAAACCCAGTACTGGGAAAATTCTTCTCCCTATACCTTGGGCCTCGTGTTATTTTTTGTGCCAACATCTTTAAATTAGTTCTTTTTTTCCTTCTTCTTCTATTTCTCTTTAGTCTTCCTTTTTAAAATTACTGGCATGGATTCTTTTTCTCCCCTCCCTATATAAACACTAAACATACATATACACACGCGCGAGTCTTTAGTAAGGATTACTGCGTTGACGCCACTTCCACTCTGTCTCCCCAGGTCAGTGCTGCAAGAGAACCCATTTGCACGAAGTCTGACCTTCTCTTTTCCTGGAGAGGCTTTTGAACCTGTCGCCAAACCAGTAACTCAGAAAAGGAAGTGCAGTGGGGCGCGAAGGAATCATGCATGGCGCCTGCCCCCCAGTTAGATGCTCTTCAGATAATCTGCAACCAAGCTCGCTGATAAAATATTTAGTGAAGACCTAGTAAGCATCACTGCAAATACATTAAGGCACTTCAACCCGACAGCTTATGATTATTTCAAAACTTAAAAAAGAGATCATAGATAGTCACTGTTTCTATGCTCAATCAAGAAACCGAACCTTCCCGAGGTGGGTGGTGGGTGAGTGAGTTGTTGCTTTTCGCCCCCCCCCCCACGTGCCCCCCTCCTGACTTTCATCGCTGTGGCTTTCGGCGGCAGCGATTTATTTATTTATGTAGTTTAAAAGGTGTGCAAGGGGCATGGGGGGGGGTGTTGCCGGGGACACGTAGGACCTGCTCACAAAGGACTGGCTCAGGTGTTGTGTGTTTCTGTATTAACTGGAAAAGACAGACTCTGGAACTTTTACAGGGCGAGAAGAGGCCACCGGCTCGAGCTTTGTATACTTTGCACTTGAAATCGTTACATTCAACTGAATATTTGGCTCATTCAGATCCGAAAAGTCTCCTAGCATCGTCGAATTCCCTCCTCCGCCCCTCAGCTCCAAAGGAGGGAGGAGGGGGGAAGGTAGGAAAATGTTTAGTAAATTGCACATCTTTGAATCTTCCTAAAGCAGTGGTCACAAAGCTTAAAGGTGACACAACAGTGCTCACGTAAAACCAACACACATTCCCCACCCCCCAAGCCAACAATAAAATCATCCCCTTCAATATGCCATGATCGTCGCGACCAGGAGCCAGGTGATTATCCTAATTAATGTCTATCTAATTAAATTACTGTCAGCAGTTAACCAATGGCAGGAGCCGTTTCATCGGCTGCACAAGCAGCAAGATCAAAAGTGAGCCTTTTCTGATTGCTGCATAGTGTCAATTGGCCAATCTCTTCTCCCAGGGAAAAAAAAAAAGTAAATCAAACCTTTGAGAAGCATTTGCTGGTTGAAGTGCTTTCTGTCTAGTGAGGGGGTCTATGGATTTCTAGTTTATGATAAATAGGACTTTAAAAACCAGGGACAGGAGGGCGAGTGTTCAGGTTCTAGAGCTATGCAGCTGGAGCACTGCCTTTCTCCTTCTATCATGCTCTCCAAGAAATTTCTCAATGTGAGCAGCAGCTACCCACATTCAGGCGGATCTGAGCTTGTCTTGCACGATCATCCCATTATCTCGACCACTGACAACCTGGAGAGAAGTTCACCTTTGAAAAAAATTACCAGGGGGATGACGAATCAGTCAGATACAGACAATTTTCCTGACTCCAAGGACTCACCAGGGGACGTCCAGAGAAGTAAACTCTCTCCTGTCTTGGACGGGGTCTCTGAGCTTCGTCACAGTTTCGATGGCTCTGCTGCAGATCGCTACCTCCTCTCTCAGTCCAGCCAGCCACAGTCTGCGGCCACTGCTCCCAGTGCCATGTTTCCGTACCCCGGCCAGCACGGACCAGCGCACCCCGCCTTCTCCATCGGCAGCCCCAGCCGCTACATGGCCCACCACCCGGTCATCACCAACGGAGCCTACAACAGCCTCCTGTCCAACTCCTCACCGCAGGGTTACCCTGCCGCCGGCTACCCCTACCCACAGCAGTACGGCCACTCCTACCAAGGAGCCCCGTTCTACCAGTTCTCCTCCACACAGCCCGGGCTGGTGCCTGGCAAAGCGCAGGTGTACCTGTGCAATAGGCCCCTTTGGCTGAAATTTCACCGGCACCAAACGGAGATGATCATCACCAAACAGGGAAGGTAATGATATATTCTTGGCTGCCGCTGCTCCAGGCGCCGCCCGGGGGCAAGTGCACCCGGGTTGTGACCGCGGCCGCAGCGACGATTTGGGATCGGGAGTGGAGTGTAAGGCGCTTGGTGCGCCCTGGAGTTGGCTGGTTTTGGAAAAGGAGAAAGTGGAAGGTATAACCACCGCGATGGTGTTTGCAGGTGGGGGGAACCCCGCTCTAGAAAGGTGTTCGGAGAACCAGTCAGTGGCCCGGGGAAGGCGAAGGCGAGTGAGAGAGGGAGAGAGACTGAGAGAGAGAGAGAGAGAGAGAGAGAGAGAGAGAGAGAGAGAGAGAGAGAGAGAGAGAGAGAGGAGAAAGGGAGAGAGGGAGAGAGGGAGAGAGGGAGAGAGGGAGAGAGGGAGAGGGAGAGTCCGGGCCAGCGGCCGGGCGACGGGTGGGACGCATCAACGCCCGGATGCACCGACAGGTGGAGATGCGGGTCGCCGACCTCGCTCTCCACCTGGGCAGTGATAACCGTCGTCTCCCCACTCTAGCTCACCCGCAGATCTCCCCGATTTCAACCCTACTTTTTCTCCCTCACCACCCCTTTTCTAACCCAGCAAACATTTGCTCATCGACGCAGTGAGAACAAGTTTTGCTTTGCATTCTGGCGCCGCGCTTCTTGCATTTAATCTTTAACATTTATGTTTTTTTCCCCCTTGTTTTCTCCCCCCCTCCTTAATTTAAATAGGCGCATGTTTCCTTTTTTAAGTTTTAACATTTCTGGTCTCGATCCCACGGCTCATTACAATATTTTTGTGGATGTGATTTTGGCGGATCCCAATCACTGGAGGTTTCAAGGAGGCAAATGGGTTCCTTGCGGCAAAGCGGACACCAATGTGCAAGGCAAGTCCTTCCAATTAACACGTTTTCCTGACACTTATTTAGGTGAGAATGATTAATTAAAGCCTTTGTGGACTGGCTCGAGCGACTTTTAAAACGATGGGCCAATGACTTCTAAAAGGAAACGAGGGGGAAAGAGGGACAGACTGAGCGGTGATAAGGGGGAGGATTATGCAAAAGCTATTTTAATCATTCCCAGTTAATAAGAAGAAAAAGCGGCCTAAAAAAGCCCCAGCTAATGGGCCTCACAGTGGAATAAAGGGATAAGGTGTATGTTTGTGTGTGTGTGTGTGTGTGTGTGTGTGTATCCTACGTGGTGAGGAGCTGGGACTGGGCTGTGCCCTGGGCATATGTAAACAACGTATTTCTTTCTCTAGGAAACCGAGTCTATATGCATCCGGATTCCCCCAACACGGGGGCTCATTGGATGCGCCAAGAAATCTCTTTTGGAAAATTAAAACTCACAAACAACAAAGGAGCTTCAAACAACAATGGGCAGGTCAGTGGCTGAAGCACTCATATTCTCTCTCTCTCTCTCTCTCTCTCTCTCTCTCTCTCTCTCTCTCTCTCTCTCACGTCCCTGCCTAACATCCAATTCATCAAATTATCATGAGAAATTGGACACATGTTTCTTTGCTTCATTAAAAAGAGTACATTTTTAAAAAATTTCCACCCTCCACATTTATATTAACTAATCTGTAAAGTTGTTCCCCTTGCCCTGCGCCCAATTCCCTAGTTCCTGACATCCCAAAGTCTTAATTTATTTCGAGAAGGAATCCCACAGAATATTCAGGGGGTGAAAATCTTTGTTCCTCCTCTGAAGGGAGGCTAGGAGAGGGTCCCTGAAGTTTGGGAGATCCGGGTGCATTTTCTCTCGTGCTCCACCGAACCTTGCTCCCAGAGGAGCAAGGCCGAACCCGCTAGCCAGTCACCAGCCAGGTGCATTCCGCCGTCACTTAGCTCGGGCGACCGACTTCATTCAGCCTCCGCGAGGCGCGCCTCCCCGCACACACCAACCGAGTTAACACGCTCCCCCGCGCTCCCCTTTTTCTCCGCCGGACAGATGGTGGTTTTACAGTCTTTGCACAAGTACCAGCCCCGCCTGCATGTGGTGGAAGTGAACGAGGACGGCACGGAAGACACCAGTCAGCCCGGCCGCGTGCAGACATTCACATTCCCCGAGACTCAGTTCATCGCGGTAACCGCCTACCAGAACACCGATGTAAGGAGGCCCTGGGGCTGGGCTCGCGGTTTCTCCCCGCACCCACTGGGATCCCCTGACCGTCCCCAGCTTGGTTACTAACATCAGCAACAGCTGGCTCGGCTGTGCGTTTTAGGCATAGGCCTAGGGGGGCTGCTGGCCACCTTCCCTAAATAACAGGCAGAGAAAAGCTGCTTCCTATTCGTTTCCGTCTCCTGTCACCCATGCCACCTTTGAGGTGCCCAGGTGTTTGAGTCTCTTCTACTGGGAATTTTAATTTTGTTTTCAAACTAGTGCTATATTTAAATCTGACTTATTTTTTAAAAGTTCTCCTTCCTCTAGAAAACAAGCAGATTTTCTTGGCAAGCATGGCATTATCTAAAAAAAAATTTTTTTTTGAAAAAAAATCTCAAGTCACAGCTGAAATAAACACCACTTTTGGGTGATCAAAAGAACATACACATCCATAGCTGTAAGAACTACAATATTCCAAATTATTGGGGACTTTTGGAATGCGTTTTCTAGCACTTGAACCACTGCACATTTGCAACTTTGCAAAAATTTGTTACTTCTATTGATTTTACTACTAGGAGTAATGGCATTAAAATAAAAATCTAAGCGAAAATATCAGAAATGAAAAACATGCTTCTATTTAAATAAAAAATGATTCTGAAATGCAAGTTATGAGTTCTTCAGGTTAAATCTCCTGACTTAGTAGTAAAACAACTTTTTAAAAATATGGTAAAACATTTTAAAATAAGCAACATTTGGTGTGCATTCAAGTTCCCCTTAAAGATTTTTGACTGAATAGTGTATTGTGAATAACAAGTATTTTAAAAATGTATTTTAAATCTGAACCAAGTTAGAATACATGGGGAGATAATTGGAAGCAATCCTTAGGTTTTAGCCATTCATCAATAACTTAAACATGTTCCTTATAACTTTCATACTTTTATTTTTTCCTTTCCAACATCCATCACCTCAAAATTTTCAGTTAGGGAAATCTTATTAATAAATAGATTCTAGGCTTTAAGTCCTTGTAAAAAGTGCAGGTGATGTATTCTTAAACACCCAATCCTCCTGTATAGAAGCTGATATATTAATCTTTTTTTAAATCCCAGATTACACAACTGAAAATAGATCACAACCCTTTTGCAAAAGGATTTCGGGATAATTATGACACGTAAGTAATTTTGCATCTTTCTTCTCTTACAGTTGTGGAACTGGGTCTTAGGTCAAAGGTGATGTGTTATGTACAGGGCTTTTGGAATTTAGTGTTTGTTTTTGAGGTTTTCCCTTTCTTTTTTGTTGGTTCTCCTTCTCTCTGATGACTTAATGGATTGGTGTTTCTGTGGTTTTGGTCAAAGGTTTCCTCTACCTATTTTTAGTTGTCTTATGAATTACAAAGTTGTTGGCGGGCCTCTGGGGCTGGCTGGCTGGCTGGCTGGGGAAGCTGCCCTGGTTCCCTGGTGCGGGAGTTTTATGTGTCGCTACAGATGCTCAGCTCAGATTGTCTGTGTCTGAAACGGCCCGATTCTGCCTGAAAGTGCATGTGGCTCTGGCAGTTGTTACAGTCTTCTTGGCATATGTGACTTTTATTTACCCATTTCCAAGTTTTGTGTAATAGCTTTTCCTGTGCAAGTTCATGAGCAGAGCCACTGTTGCAGTCCTCTCAGGTTTTGGGGAGGACCCAGATGCTGTTGCTATGTATTATCTATAAGCTTAAAAAGAACACTGTTTCTTCTTATCTTTTGTAACTAGGTGTGTTTACAGGAAGTGTTTGTTCCCTTTCTTTAGGCCTCCTTTGCTATCTCCATTTCTTTTACATCAAAATGCCCTCTCTGGGGGCAATAGTAGGTGTAAACTGAATGCCTTCTGGGTTTGTTCTAGCATTCTTACCTAGGGTGCAGGTATAGTGCCTAACAATTCAGAGAGTATTATAAAGCAAAGTTTAAATCTGGATTGTAGTATCCCTCACTTTGTTTGACTATAAAAAGAAGGTTACATACATTTTAATTTCATGGTTAGCATTAAGTGCCTCAGAGCTACAAAGGTGATGTTGTCTTTTAACAGAAATATATTAAATTTGTGGAGGAGACATGTAGCTACTTCTAATCCATCTCCAGGAAGATACCAATTTTCCCTCCTAATATTTTTATAACCAAAATGAAAAGTCATTGATATTACTGCCTATAGCTATCACGCTGTTCCTCAGTCAATATGATTCCCCAGAACAAAAACTTGGCTACTCTAGTCACAATCCAAAAGGGTGGACCTGGCACAGTGGAAAGTATGCAGCCCAGGAGACCAGAGATATTGGTCTCTGTACTAGGGGGTCTTGTAGATTTTGAGTTTTTAATTCTGTTGTGAACATCTGTTCCAAAGCATTTTATTTTGCACAAATCAATTTGGTAATCCCAAATGGATTGGGACCTGGATGGGCATCTAAAATGTATCTTCTGCAGACTGCGTTTTTCTTTTGAGATTTTATGGTGTTAAACAGAGAAGATATTTTCACCTTGCTAGTTATGTTCCATTCCTGCCTTCCTCTACTGCTCTCATTTGAAAGTAGAATGAAATTTCAGAAGGGAAATTTTGCTCAGTAAGAAGGTAGACCTGATCAATCACAGCATAACCCTCACCTGCCCCTGTTCTGGCTGACTTCTGTTGGAAAAGTCATTTCCTTTCGGTTCTTTAATCACTATATATTTTTCATAAAACTTCTTTACTTATACAAATATATACCTTATAATTTTATATTTAGGAATGAGTAGAATGGTTTATGACACTCTCGCTTCTCCCTTTTATGTTGACTATTTGGCCATGGTTCACTTTTAGAGACATAGGAAGAGCAATAAGAGTTCAGGGCAACTAGGGGGTTGCTTGGCCTCTCACCAGAGAATCCCCTCCCCAAAGGATTAAAGTCTGACAAGAGTGAGACGCTTTCAAAACAGTCTGTTGATTAAAGATTAAAATATTTATGTGTGAACTAAATAAAAAGAGAGGCAGGCCTGCGTGTATGTATATGATGTACCGTATCAGTCTTGATCTGATCTCTGCTCCCCTCTCAAACCGAATAGGATTTTTCTAGGCCCAGGGCCTAGAATTAATCTTTGATTATTTTAACTATGTAGTTTCTCAACACAATCACTGTCTGCAGTTGGGCAGGCAGGTAATTTAACTTTTCTTTGCCTCAGTTTCTTCACCTGTAAAGTGGGATAAAAACAGTACCTAACTCAAAGGACTGTTATGACACTAAAATAAATTATCACCTGTACAGTCCTAAACCACAGTGCCCAGCACACCGTCATATTGAAACAGGATGAGTTATTGTAAGTGGGAGAGTGCTTGAAGGAGTGCTTGATAACTGTATTGCAAGAGCTGGTCCCAAAGTTGTTTTTCCCTCCAACCATTAACACAAATCAAAAGCTGAGGGGAGGGTGGTGGTGAGAGCAAAGTACAATTTTTCTTTGTAAAAGGCTTTTCTGGACTGATGATTTTGCTTCGAGTTAGTAATTCCCCTTTGTATTGGTAGAGGTGGGGGTTAAAGGTTCACACAGTGGAAGCAGCAAACAGTGGAGGCTTCCAGCAGCAGTCTTCCATGCTAGGAAGTCTAAGACCGTTCTTTGACGATGACTACCTGGATGGCCCCTGTTGTGTGTTAAAATGGAAGAGTGAGGTCTTAAAAGGTGGCTGAGCGAGCAGCCGGTTTAGAAATGTCAGAAACTCGACCGTAGATGAAAGGCACACTGGGCAAGTAACACCTTCCTCTCTGGGTAACTGCTAGAGTGTGTATCCATACACTGCAGAAGTGGGATCAGAATCTCCTACTGTGCTCCTCTCTTGTCCCCAGTACCCTTGATTAGAGCGAACGAGCGAGTGAGCGAAGGAATAGGGTGACCTTCCTCTTGATCTGAATCTTGCTTAGGTCCTCGAATGACAACTTGGTCCCTTTATAATTTCAGAATCTATTTAGTGCCGATGCAGCTCTGTGACCTGGTGTCCGCACCCTGGACTGCAAGTTGCAGATGGAGAGGGTGGGGGTGGGCGAAACGTGGAGGTGGCCTTCCCTTCTGCCCTGCCCCCAAGGGACCTCCGCGCCACCCCTCGGTTCTCTCTCTCTCTCCTTCCCTCGCAGGATCTACACTGGCTGCGACATGGACCGCCTGACCCCTTCGCCTAACGACTCCCCGCGCTCGCAGATCGTGCCCGGGGCCCGCTACGCGATGGCCGGCTCTTTCCTGCAGGACCAGTTCGTGAGCAACTACGCCAAGGCCCGCTTCCACCCGGGTGCAGGTGCGGGCCCCGGGCCGGGCACGGACCGCAGCGTGCCGCACACCAACGGGCTGCTGTCGCCTCAGCAGGCCGAGGACCCGGGCGCGCCGTCGCCGCAGCGCTGGTTCGTGACGCCGGCCAACAACCGGCTGGACTTCGCCGCCTCGGCCTACGACACAGCCACGGACTTCGCGGGCAACGCGGCCACGCTGCTTTCGTACGCGGCGGCGGGGGTGAAGGCGCTGCCGTTGCAGGCGGCCGGCTGCACCGGCCGCCCGCTGGGCTACTACGCCGACCCGTCGGGCTGGGGCGCGCGGAGCCCCCCGCAGTACTGCGGCGCCAAGTCCGGCTCGGTGCTGCCCTGCTGGCCCAACAGCGCCGCGGCCGCCGCGCGCATGGCTGGCGCCAACCCCTACCTGGGCGAGGAGGCCGAGGGCCTGGCCGCCGAGCGCTCGCCCTTGCCGCCCGGCGCGGCCGAGGACGCCAAGCCCAAGGACCTGTCCGACTCCAGCTGGATCGAGACGCCCTCCTCCATCAAGTCCATCGACTCGAGCGACTCGGGGATTTACGAGCAGGCCAAGCGGAGGCGGATCTCGCCCGCCGACACGCCGGTGTCCGAGAGCTCGTCCCCGCTCAAGAGCGAGGTGCTGGCCCAGCGGGACTGCGAGAAGAACTGCGCCAAGGACATAGGCGGCTACTACGGCTTCTACTCGCACAGCTAGGCCGCCCCGGCCGCTCCCACCCCGCGCCCCGCCGCGGCCGGGACCCCCAGGCAGCCCCTCGCAGCTCGGCCCCAGCTCCTCTCCCCAAGCCCCGCCTGGCGCACCCCCTCATTTTATTTGACCCTCGATTACCGTCTGCAGCGAATAAGTACAGGTCTCCGAGGGTGATTTTAACATTTTTTTTTTTTTTTGCACAGCAGTTTCTGCAGTTAGCGCACCGACCTTCAACTTTGCTGTGAACCTTTTGGTTTTCCTACTTACTCTCCTTCTGTGAAGTTAAACTAACAGCCCTCCTCTCCCTCGTCTTCTTCTCAACCCCACTTTCTTCTTTCTTGTAATGAAACTCTTCATCTTTAGGAGACCTGGGCAGTCCTGTCAGGCAGCAGCGATTCCGACCCGCCAAGTCTCGGCCTCCCCATTAACCATAGGATGTTGACTCTAGAACCTGGACCCACCCAGCGCGTCCTTTCTTATTCCCGAGTGGATGGATGGATGGATGGTAGGGATGTTAATATTTTAGTGGAACAAAGCCTGTGAAATGATTGTATATAATGTTAATTTACTGTAACGAATGGCTAGTTTTTATCCTCATCGTCAAGGCACAAAACCAGTTCATGCTTAACCTTTTGATCCTTTTTTTTTGCCTTTTACTTCACCCCACCGCCCCCTTTAAAATTTTCTTGTGAGATAATTAATATTCTAAGAGGCTCTAGAAACGTGAAGTACTTGATAGATAATGATGGGTTTCTCACTTCTCAATCCGTTGCATGAAATAATTACTCTGTGCCCTAATGCACACAAATAACAGAGGAGAATCTGACCAAACACCTTTACAGGATAGGTGTCTGTTCATAGGCAAGTCGATTAAGTGGCATGATGCCTGCAAAGCAAAGTTAACTGGAGTTGTATGTCTTTTTCCCTCCCCCTTCCTTCTAAATAGAATAGCTCCACATCAGCAATATTATTTTGCCTTATTTGTTTTTCCCCAAAGTGCCAAATCCATTACTGGTCTGTGCAGGTGCCAAATATGCTGACAAACTGTTTCTGAATATCTTTTCAGTACCCCCCCTCCACCTTTATATGCTGTAAATCTTTGTAATGAATATTCTACTAATGATATAGATGACTGAATTGTTGGTAACTATAGTGTAGTCTAGTGAAGATGAATTGTGTGAGTTGTATATTTTAACTGCATTTTAGTTTGAACATGATTTTCCCACCACCTAGAGACAGCTGAAATTTGACTTCCTTGGGAAAACACTAGCACTAATGCAAGTAAGACTGATTCCCCCCACCCCCACTCTTAAGTCTTGTTATATTTGATAAGGAGTATTAATCCCCCTGGAAATAGATTAGTAGAATTTCTAATGTTGTGTAGCAAACCTATACTTTTTTTGTATTTAAAATCAATGTGAAATATGCATCATACACAATATCCAATCTAGATTCCAGTCCATGGGGGGATTTTTCCTAATAGGAATTCAGGGTCTAAACGTGTGTATATTTTGGCTCTTCTGTAAATCTAATGTTGTGATTTTTATATTTGTTTCGTTTTGTCTGTGAACTGAATAATTTATACAAGTACACACTCCATTGAGAAACGTTTTGTTTTTTGCTCGTTTGTATCGTCTGTGTATAACAAGTAAAATAAATCTGGTAAAACACTATGGTGTTTGAAAACAGTTTACAGTTTGAAAATAATTTATTATAGGTCATTACTTTTAAGGGTTAAGGAATAATAGACTGTCCCCCCTCCAATACAGGACAGCCTGTTTAATGCGAACCACCTCCCATTTTCCAGGAGTTACTTTTTTCCCCTTCTTTCTTACAATTAATTCCCTATGAATCAAGTTTCAATCTATTGCACTCATTTTTTCCCCCAGGAAATGTATGCACCTTCTCATATCTAGCCGATTCTCTCTGAAGTTGGATATACTGCCAGCAGGAAAAGGAGGGCCTTTATTTAAGAAGTAAAGAATTTTCTTAGATTTCACAAAGTAAGGTGGGAGGCTTTGGTCAAGAGTAGGGTATAATTTAAATGCATGCCCAAATAGGCTGTTGACCAGCTTTAGGCAGATATGGAAAATTTCGATCTTTCCTTCTGAGGCCTTGGAGATAGTGGCGAATTTGTAAATGCAAACACAGATAGATCAGCCTATTCGAGTTGATGGTTCCGGGGAGCAATTGGGCAGGGTCGGAGTGGGGGAAGGCTGCTTAGAACAAACTCGTGAAAGGTCCATTTTTAACTACAGACCTTAAAACTTGCTTTGGAAGGTGTGGGAGGGGGCAGCACGCCAGCCCTTCTACAGTGAATAACATGTCAGTCCTGCCCAAGTAAGGTCCCCATCCCTTGAGAACCAACGCAGGAATGCGTGTATTTCAGCTCGGGTGTCACTGCGTCTAAGTCAAAGGAGTCTGTAGAGCTCTGCCTTTACTTCCTAGAAAAGCGATTTTTGTACTTTTGTTTCCAGAGAGACCCAGCAAGGTGGTGGAAAAGGGTCACAACATTCTTGCTTAGTCTGGGCCAGGCTTAGGCCGCGGGACAATACTTACGGATTGCATGGTGTTCTCTTCGCAATTAACATATGCAAAGAGGCTTCAAAATTACAATTAAAATGAAAATCAGAAGGGGAACAAAACCCATCGCCATCCCTGGACAATGTCGCCACTAGACGGCGTTCCGCAGAGTTTTGTCTGCCACATAAAAGAGCGATGACTGATTTTCCTTTGTGTTTCTTTCTCCCTTTCCACAACTAAGAACTAAACTAGAGAACGAAAAGTACAAACCACGGTGGCAGTACAGCTAGTGAAGTCGAGCATTGCATTCTCATATCACCCTCCGAGGTTGAGCTCCTCTGACCTCGCCGCCCAGTGGGGCAGAGGAGCAGCCGCACGTGCGGTCTGGGGGTGCGCCAGTCCCCGGCGCCGAGGCGCGAGGCCTTACGGGTTGCGGGCCCCGCAGACTCTCCAGCCAGAGGCCTGGCTGCGGGAGCGCTGCGCCCGGCCCGCCGCCCTCGGGCCAGTCGCCGCGAGCAAAGGAGTCGGTGTCGTGTGCGGAAACGAAGCTTTTAGAAGCCGGGGATAGATTTCACAGGAAAGTAGTGCCTTGTACCGAAAGACGCACCTTAGATGCTATTAGGAAGTACTTAAAAAAATCGGGGAGGTCGTTTCCCTCGCAGTTCTGCCACCATCTGCTGTGTGGACTGAGTCGGCGTGAGGTAAATTTGCAGCTAGGCGCTCCTTTCGGAGGCAGAGTGTGCTTTCCGTCCCTTTCAAGCATGATCAGTTCTTGCTTACAAGAAGTCTTGGGTGTTTAGTGAAGTGACACTGTCCATGCGCCCGCGACGCTCCTGCCGTTCCCAGGAAGTCAGAGTTGGGCTTCGGGAGGGCCTGTGGAAGCAAGGTTCGCATCCGGGATTAGATTTCGAGTTGCATTTTTGATTCCGCGAGGGTAGGGGTCAGGCTAAGGGCGGAGAGGGATGAGGCAACCTCCCTGTAAAGTGCATATTCCCTCAGTTTTCAAAAGTGTATTTTCAAACAGAGGAAGAAAAACGGAAGGCGAGCGTTCGGCTGGCACTTTATTCTGGCTCAAACCTTCCTGCCACTCGCAAACCGCGCCATTTTAAATCACTTTCCATCACCCGTAAGGGGTGGTGAGAGGCTGCAGCAGGCACTGCTCTGTCCGAGGTGTCCAGTCTTGACCTTTTCTGGGTTCTTAACCTTGGGGGCTGCCGCCGCCGGCCGTGAAGACGGAGGCAGGAACAGAGCGCGCCGTGGTGGAGGGCCGAGGGCCGAGGCCTCGGGCTGCAAGTCATTCGAGCTCCGTCTGGGGAGGCCTCGGCTTGGCCTGGGCCTAGCGCCGCCCCGGACGGGCGTTTGGGGTAGCTGGACTGGGAGTGGGGCTGTTTCGGGGACCCGGCCTCCTCCGCCGAGTTTGGGCCGAGGCTTTTTTCCTTCGCGGTGGGGCGGGCGGGAGGCTGTGCTCTGGCTGTTCACTCCGCAGGTCTTGGCTGTTCACTCCGCAGGTCTTGGCTGTTCACTCCGCAGGTCTTGGCTGGAGGTCCAGGTGAGGGGTCCCGCCCAGGAATCCAGGCCAGATCTAGCCTGGGAACCCAGGCGGGTCTAGCCTGGGAATCCAGGCGGAGTTGCAGGCCCCGAGTTCCGGCGATTCTCTGAGCCCGCCCCCCAGAGTCGGTCCAGCGGGCCCCGGGCCTTGGCTCTGGCTGGCGGCCGAGCCTCCCTGCGCTTAGCACAACTGGGTAGGACTTAAGACATGTAAGACTTTTTATGCCTAACAAATTTACTGAACGGTTTCAAAAATACTGTGGTTTCTGTCTCTTTCGGACTGATTTACATCTCCGACCTCTTAAAATGTAGTAATTCAGCGTCTATAGAGAACTTTCTGAACCCTCTTACCCCCTGCAGTTACATTTTCTCATAAATCCTACTGCTAAAACTCTTTGTGACTCACCTTGTTTGTGGTGTATTTATCTTTTGCTGTACTGAAGCAAGCTTTCAAGGATGTTCTGCTTGCTTAGGGTGCAGGCGAGAAACAAAGCCTCGTTGAATGGAGGCCATTCCAGGAGAACTTAAAACGTTTTATAGAGATATTTGGACAAAGTGTGTTCACAAGTGATTTTATAAAATGTTCAGCCTGTCCTCAGGTACAGCACCTTTTTTATGTGTATATTAGTTATTTTATCATGTCGACATCTTAGCCATGGGGATAGGGAAAAAAGTAGACCTTATGATCCTGTGTGAAAACAAACCAATCTAGATCTCCCCCCAAAGAAGGAGCAACAATTACTATTTTTAGACATACTTATTTAGGAAAAAGTCAGCAACTTTAAAGGCCTGTGATAAGTATTCAATTTAAAAGATACTTAATTTACATCGGTATGTTGGCAATTTGCTTGGCTAATTTTAATATTGAAAAAGTAAGATTTGGCTTCAGAGCAGCAAAATCATTCTTTGAAAAGGTAGTTGTGGATTTTTAAGCAAATTGAATCTATATGACTTATTGAAGTTACAATTGAAGTGCAAAATTTAGTTTTGAACAGATTTTTTTATGCCAGAACAAGAGAAGAGTCTCTAGGGAAGACAAATAATTAGGCAAGAATTTAGGTATTGAATTGTACTTGGTATAATTCAGTTGCTTTGAGATATGTGTGTCTCGGATGTGACTCTGATCTTCAACTTTTAAGTTAGGTTGCAACATATTAAAAAATATATTCACTTGAAAGAAAACCCCACTGCTTTCACAATAAAGTAAACTTGGTGTACAAGTCACTGGTCTCATCAGAGCTGATTATATCTGCCTTGCATGTATTTTACACCCACAGTATGGTTTGCAGCGGTGTTCAAGGCATAGCGTGAAAAATTTGATTTGAATAGTACCATTAAAGCAATGAAGAAAAAAAAAACCCATGGCTAAATAGACTTTGTAGTGGTAGCTCCCCCTCTTCCTATGCTAACTCTGAAATAAATATGTAATCTAGTATTGGGAACATAGCATTTAGAAGACCCTTGCTGATAATATTTAATTTAATAAACATACTAACTGTGACATTATTAATGCAATGATGCTGTACCACAAGCTGATTCTTTCAGGTTGTTTGACCTATTGCTTATCACTGGATTCCTTATAAATATATTTTGTGATTTATCAGTTGAACTTTATATTAAAATTATTTTGGATTTCAGCTCTTTATAAAAATGTCTGCATGACAGAGCACTCATTTCATACACAAAACTTTATATCTGGGTATCTTGGTATACCTTTTGTGAGGAAAAAAAGGAAGTTTAGGAAAGGAGTGCATATCCAGGGATATACCTATGGTCATCTTAGTATATTTACTGTATATTTATTTTGTCTCAATATTAGTAGGAAAAAAAGATAAGATTAAATTTAAATTGTGGGCAAGGATTATACTTACTTAGTGTATATATATGTTATATAATTATGGTTTATAGCTACGTATGGTTATATGAAGTTTTAAGAAACGGCAAATGAACTTTCTGCTTGAAAGACGTACAAAACATCTTGCTTATATTATGTTTAGTGCTTATATTTTGTTTTTCAGTTTTCAGTTTAGTACATATCTTCAGGTTAGCAAGTGTTCTTTATGGGAAAAAGCCTGTTCATTACAGTCTTATTCAGGTTTTTGGAAAGAAAAAAAAAAAAAAGAAGAAAGTCAACAATGTTTTTCTCAAATCATGGGATCTTCCTAGCTCACGTTTCAACTTTCAAGATGTATTTGTCTTTTATTTTGTCACTCCTAGTAGGAAAGAGAAGGCATTTTCAATCTTAGGATAATTCAGAAGCAATTTTTTGGTGCTCAGTTAATTCGGTTTCATCTTAAAAGTTCAAATTTAGCAAAGCACATGTTCCCTTGTTCATGCCAAGTGTGATAAAAACTAGTTGAAAAATAAAACCATTGCAAACAAGTAGAGCACTGCACTTCACTGGGTACTATACAAGCCACATCATTTCTAGGTCTGATGTCACTGCCTGCTGGGCTGCCATTTGTGGGCACAAATAAGAAAGAGTGCTTTTGAAAGTTGATAGAAGGCACTACCATTTCAAATGTGTTTGAATTTTCTCTCTGTGTTTCACTATCCTATTTGAATAGAGGATATGCCCACTCTTGAACATTCATTTGATCTGTCATCTAAAGGTCAGATGCCAGGATGTGTTTTCTCCTACTGTATTAGGATATATTTTCTTTGATTGTCTCTAAAATATGATTTAGCAAAACCATCTATCTCCCTTTGTAAACAGTCAAATTTAGGCTACTTTGTAGACATTTTTTTTAACTGCTTCATCTTTGTATTTATAATATTAAGTTATTACACACACATTTTAAGTTTAACATCCTTGAATATCAGTGAATAAGATACACATGCATGTTATCTAGATTCAACTTTAGGCCATCTACAATGACATTTTAGGAGAACTTTTTAGTTATCATATAGATTTCTATTATTTTGAATGGCTTGCTGAATTAGAAATTTACTAAAGGCCAAACCATTATTTTTAATTAAAAATGTTTCAGAGGCGACTAGTATTTTTATAACCTGATGTGTTTTTGAATTAAAACTCCATAATTTTGGACATAATTTTACCAGTGTTTACTACTCAATACTTTCATTTGAGTAAACAGAAGCTATAATGAGGACTCATTCAGTTTACTTTCCATTGGATGTTATATATTTTGTTAAAATAAAATCTTTTTTTCTACCTCTGTCTTAATTTGCTATGTTTTATAAATGATTGCATTCTAAATAATTCTTAGAACTCACTCACCTTTGGGATTCATTCTCTTAATTTATGCTCACATTCTGCTTTGTTCCTGTGGAGAAAGTCAAAGAAACATACTGACTTCCTCCTCAACAAATTTGTTCTTTCCTCCTCCAACTCTGCTGTCTCCCTGACACTCATTTTGCCCTTGTTGACTCTCTTGCCAACAACTTTTTTTTAACATACTCTTTTTTCTCACGCTACCACCC
Organism: Galemys pyrenaicus; assembly: GCA_019455555.1. Lineage (NCBI taxonomy): Eukaryota > Metazoa > Chordata > Mammalia > Eulipotyphla > Talpidae > Galemys > Galemys pyrenaicus. Next base: position 11,711,110 of record JAGFMF010011870.1, read on the forward strand.
TGAACCTGAATCTTTATAAAATCTATGCCTGCTTCATTGGTTTGTTTATTTCAGGTCAGAATTTTTATGCTTTACCCAAAAGCAATTGTAAAGTTTTCAGGACAGATATCAGACACAATATGTCTTTTTATTTAGCCTGTCCTATATTGTTTTTTAAGTTTGTGCTTTTCCCTGTATACTCCTTTAATCACTTCATCTCTTAATAATAGTCACTTTACTATCTTTTAATTGTGAAATGACAACTTAATATTTTTTGTCTCATTGGTATTTCTGTATTTCATATTCCCCTTTTTACTCCTAACTTTCTTAGTTACGTGGGGTTCTCTGTTTATCCCAGCTCTCTTGTGTATTTAGGACCCATCTTTCAATGGTTTCTTTGATCCTTTTCAATTCAGCTTCCTCATTTGCACAGACATTAAAATCTGTCTTACTACATTTACTAGTGTGTTCTTAACCAAATGTAATGGCCTTATTATAGACTAATCTTTATTCTCTTAGCTATTTTAAATCATAATTAGCCCTGCGGGTGATTCAGAATCACTGATTCTGCAACTCCTTCTCTTTCCTTCGAGCTTTTTTTTTCCACGGAGCTCTCTGCTTTTGTGCTTATTTATTTATGAAGTTTGTAGGTTTCTGTAGGTTTGCTTTTCACAGAGCATGTCCTCACAGACCTCTTCTAAGAAGACTTGCTAAACATGTGTTATTGAAGAATAGGGTGGGAGAGAGACGATCTGGGACTAGTTCTCTTAATATATACCCTTACCCATTGCCTAACAGCCTCACCTACTTGATGGCTTATTTCTTATAGCCTGATACATTTTAATTGATGTTCTAGATTTTTTAGTTGTCTTTCTTTGAACCATCAGGGTCCACTTTGTTCTCCTTGCCCTTAATCAAGGTTTAATATCATGAAGATTAGAATGAATTAAAAAAATTAATTTTAAAGTTCTTATTAGTTTAACCCTTAGGAAGATGTCAAGATGAAGTATACATGAATTATAATCTTTAAGGCAGAGAGACTTTTAATTTTAAATGGCTGTATAATTGTATGTAGTATATCCTAATGACATCACTGTCAGCCTTTCCTTTACATGGCTACAGAAACTAAAGTACCAAATCTGACAGATTCAGGCGTGATCACCACTTCTTAGGAAACTCTTTGTCCCTGAGTTTAAAGTTACAAAGTGTTTTAATTTCATTTTCTTTTTTGCTTTACATTAATCTTTGAAGCTATAAATGTATACGTCTATAATTTCACAATGAGACTGGAGGACAAGAACATAAAATCAAGAGACACAAATATGGAATTTCTGACGCGCCTTGCATTCTGCCGCCCTAAGTGCTGTCATGACTGTGCTTTTTGAGGCCGACTTATTGGAGCCTGAAGTGGTGCCTTTTTAAATAATATTTTATCTATGAAAAGAATTGTCTGTTTCTGAGCACTGGAATGAAGAGCCTTTATATTTATTACTTAATTTGCTCACAGTATGATTTTAATTTGAGTAAGAAGCTGGTGAAAATGTCACCATATCTAAGAAATGTTAACATAATATGACTGAAAATTTGTAGTTGGTACTATGCAATTTAGTCTGTAAGATACCTACATTAAATATGTTTTGAAAATATAGATCTCAAAAGAAACTGACTCTTAAGATATAATAGAAAACACTGTACACAAATAAGACATTTCATTCTATGATTTTCACTATCTTCATTTAAAACATGAAATTATAATTAAATACTTCAGGTATCTTCCAGTTTTAAGGAACTTTGCTTTTTGCTCACTTTCTATTGCAGTTTGAGTTCACATGTTCTGCTCTATGGCAGAACTACCTTTAGAGCCGTGGTTTTGTAAGTTTTTAGTTGTGATTTGTCACAGTGATAAATACAAACGTCTTGCAAAATGTTTATCTAATTCAATATACTCTGCTATTTTTCTTTATGCTCAGTGTCACTGCAGAGAAATTTCTGATTTTGACGTAGCCATTTTATTTTACGATTATGTCATGGACAGTGTTTTTAAGTTTGAAAAACATTGTCATAAAATACCATTAATATGGTTAGCCTACAATGTCTCCTCATTTTTCTTTTTCTGTGTTTTCTCTTTTCTAGAATGGCAGAATAGAGTATATCGTTTCTGGTTTAATAACCTACTTGAATATATGGCATAAAGGCTGTGTGGGTATAAAGATTGTCCTTTACAATGTTCTATTATGATGCACAGTTCTTAAAAAAATCCTTAATCTCTTTTTGAGATTGCTATTTTTATTTATTTAAGACAAACTTATTTTTAGGTATTTTTATTCTTCTCTCTCTCTCTCTCTCTCTCTCACACACACACACACACACACACACACTTTGAGCATATTGATTTTATGAAATCAAAGTCACTTCTAGTCTAAGTATAAATAGGCTCATGCTTTTTGGTGTGATTCTTTATATGAACTGTCTTTTCCCTTTCCTGATACTGGGACCCAAATGGAAAGAAGGGAGAGGACAGCAGTGACTTCATAATATCCTTGAGGTCACTGGTTTGTTTCATTTTGATTTACGAAGGGAGTTTTGAAGAGTTCTTTTGTCTAGATTCATACCCCATCCCAGATGAATTTGAACATTAACATCTGGTGGTGAGAACCAGGCCTTAGTGCTTGAAAAAGATTGCCAGGTGATTCTAATATGCAGCAAAATCTGAGAACTAATACTATAGGCTTTTTTGTTTGATTTTTTTTTTGTAATGGAAGAAAAGGAATAAAGTTTTTAATTTTATTTTTTAATTTAGCAGGTATTAATTGTGGTGGCAAACAATTTGTTATAATTTTATGTCTATGAACTCTGATAATAGAAACTTAAAAATAAAATTGAGTACATAGATATAAAAATAGCTATTTTAAAGTAACTTTATATTTTTAAAAAACATTGTGACATTATGGTCATGCTTTAGAACATGCTCTTATATCTCCTTGACTATAAGAGAAAGGTGACCTGAAGAATAGGGTCTTTTCACTTTGTGTGAAGAAGAGACATTTATACACTTCCTCCATCTTACCATGATTAAAACATGGTAATTAGTGTTGTCTCTGGAAACTCTACAGTGATCCATAAGGTACCCTTTATCTGAATAGACTGAAATTGGAAGGTTGTCTGGGAATATTGCATGTTTGACATCTGATGTCATTCTCAAAAGAACAAATGCCAGAGTATCCAGAATAGTCCTAATCCATGGAACAAATACAGAATTCAAGGGTAGAAGTCAGTACAGCGGTGCCAGCCATATACCATATTTCAGTGCAGTTATAGAGGGATTACCTCCAAAATGTGTCAGATGGAACAATTTCTTCCCTTGATATAGGCCTGATATAAGCAGCTTACTCAGATAGCTTCATAGTCCATGGCAACCTCCCAAGTCATTCATTTTAAGTGGTTGCCTTCATTTGAGTCATGATGTGAACATCACCCAAAAAACTGAGTCACAAATAAATTTACATATCTGAGAAGTTGTTGTAGTCAGTATATTGCCATAGAAATATAGAAACTTCACATTTTTGTTTTGTTCAAATTCAGAATCCACCAAAGTATGAAGAGTTACTATATGCTATTGTCCCTAGGAATAGTTAATTAGTGTGAATTGATTTGCTTGTGTTTTATAAAATACGTGCTGAATTATTATATCATAACTAGAGGGTAGAATGATATGAGATATGGTTATTTACTGAGAAATATCATTTAAAGTATAAAAAGTCACCAGCACTAGGACTGAAAATAGAACTCAAAAGGTTTAAAGGAAAAATGCTTGGTTAAGTATACTTTGGGATTTACTAAGCTTAAACTATTAGAAAGAATTTTTGTTATGTACAAGCAATTCAGTGTGTTCAATCTTTAGAAATTTTCAGGTTCTGAGATTTAAAAGTAAAAAGAGGACCAGCAAGAAGGAAAGTTATTGATTCTGCTTGTCTTTTACACTGTCTACTACCCAAATCTCCACATGCAATAATTCGTCTGTACTGGAATTAAATATTTATTAATGTTAAAGAAACTAGGCAGTCATCTGACCATGGCTTATTATAGCTCACTCCTAAATTTAGAAGTGTTCCCAGACTGAAAAAAAATGGTAAAGGGAATAGAGAACAAATGCACAGTTTTTAGTTCACGCCTTGTTTTGAATTTCATATATATTTTGAGACTAGATTTCATTATTCTAATCATATTGTACTGAACCTTTTTAAAAAGTCAAGTAAGTTCATGTTAGAATTTTTTGAGCTCTCCAAGTTTTATTTGTATAACTTATACTTCTTTTATTTGTCCAGTTAACATACTAGAAATGATATATAGTCAATTTAAAAAAATTCAGACATTTCCTATTTCTGGATTATCTGTGTACATTGCTTCTCACTTGCTTCCATCTGCTAATCTTTTGATTACTTTTACTCCCTATTTTTACTAGATAACAAAAAAGGAAGTTTATGGTAAAAATGAAATCTGTTTATCAGTGAATGCAATTTGGCAAGAAGGAGGATACAAATATTTCTAAAATGAAATCTTTAGACTAATGAATTTTATGCATCCTTGCTCTTTTTGCAGTCTTAAACTACAATTAAAGAAGTTTCTTTTCTTTTTTCCAAACTGAAAGCAACATTGTAATAGCTTATTTCATAGAAATTCCAGTGAAAATGCACATACCAATGGGAAATCCCTGAGGTAGTAGTACCTGAATCAATATTCAGTGTTTTTCTGCTATTAGTGCAATAGTCTCCCATATCTCCAAACTAGTTTTCTGACCATTCTCTTTTTTCCTGTGAATTACAAGTTGAGAGAAAAATAATAATTGACAGTGTCTATGTTTAGGATTTTGGGTTTCTGTTTAGGATTTCACGTTTTTGTTTAGGATCATTGTAGTTTGAATAAATTTCCTTCTCTCTACCTCGCTGTTCTTACTATTCTGAGAAATGAAAAGAGCTCCTTTTCCTAGAGAAAACTGGCTGTCATTTAAGATAAACTGACATAACAAGAACTTTTTACACTGACCTGATTGTTTTAATTTAGTCTCAGTTGACTGCTGACTATGAGGTTTACATAAGGGAGATTATAGGATGAATTAAATATGAAGTCTCTGTAATTTGTGAAGACTATATTATAAAACAAAACGTTGTGAGTGATGAGGGAAGTATAGTTAAAAGCCTTTGGGAACATAAGGTGTGATTATATCTAACTGAGGGAATCATGGAAGGCTTTATTGGTTTTAATATTGAGCCAGGACTTGCAGAAATCCGGATGGTGGAATGGCATTTTGCAGAAGAAAAAAAATTCAGAAGCAAAGTCTCAGAGTGGCAGAGACCTGATTGGGAGATAGGTAATAGCTTTGATATTTTGGAAATAGTGAATAGAGAAGTTAAAAAGGAAGGTAAGTTTAGAACTTAGGTGCTTTATAATAGGACACTTTAAGTATTAGGTTAAGATAAACTGCCTCTGATTAAATACAAATAATTCAATCTGATTAAATTTAACTGACTTTTACTATGAATTCCATTAGAAGAAACCATATGTACTATTATGCAATTTATGTTTTTAATTTATCAATGTATTTAAGTTATTGTTCCAACTCATACATGTTGTTCTCATTTTTAAAACCATATCCTAAAATATGGATAAACTATATCTAACTTAGTCCTACTGATTTATATAAAGTTGTTTTAGGTTTTTGCTATTGTGAAAAATGCTGTCTTGTAGTTCTATCTCTGTACACTTGTGTTAGATATCTATTGGGTAAGTTCCTAAAAGTAGAATTTCAGGCTAAAGTCTGTATCAATTTATAGTTATCCCATAAATATATGAGAATTTTTTTTCTCATCCTCTTGCAAGTTCCAACTATGTCAGTCTTGACATAATTAAAAATTTGATCATAATGATGAAATTGGCACCAAAAATAGGAAGATAGCCACTATCTAGATAATATATAACTTTGAAGATGTGTAATTCTGGGATGTGCAATGACATGACAGTATAAGAGAAAATTTATAAGAATAATGCTACATTGTTATATTCTTTTCTAGATCATTAGTTTCACTTAAAGATTTGGGAGGAAAACATGTTATTTTTATTTAAAACAAGCTGAAACAATTGGAAGGTAGAATGTAGACAGTATATAATTTTTTACTAGTAAAAATGAACACATTCTAATTCATTGTTAAAGAATGTGTGTGATAACACTTTGCATTATGAGAAGTGCTACATAAATTTTATTGCTGTGTTAACCAACTACCCATTATAACACATAAACTCTGTCTTCATTGCTCAACCAAACCATCACTATATAAGAAGAAATGATAAATTGTTAATTTATTCAAATGTTCTGAGAACATTTTTTTGAGTATTGTTGATATAGAAAACATCATAAAGTAGTTAACACCTACTTCTCCTTTTTCCTTTTCATGTTGTAAGCACTTATATTTCATTAAATGTCTTGTTTCTTAATATATTTTGCTTTTAATTTAAAAAGTCACTTTTTAAAAGCTGGCAGGTATCAAATAATTTTTTTTTATAGTCCACATGATCTATACTACTTGACTGATACATGACCTAAAGGAAGTAGATGTTAATTCATATTTAAGGTAACATATTCAATACAGAAGCATTAATAAAAAGATCATGTCCTTGCAGTCTCTCTAAGGTTCCCAAAGAGAACTTAAAATTTTTCTTACTATATACTTAAAATTAGTTTAGCCAGAAATTTTTTTTTCAAAATTCATTCATATGCAGGATATAAAACATGTACTTGTGAAAGTTTTTGTTGAAGCAACAAGGAGCCCTGGATTCTTGTCACTAGGCCTCTCTCCTTCAGTTCCTTCAGGGACTGCTGAAGTGCCTTCAACAATACGTAGGTGTTGGTAACACAGTGCAGGGACAGTTAGTCCTAAATTTGATATGTGAAATTTAAAGACCCAAGGTTGTAGATTTCAGGTTTCTTTGCTAAAATAAAAATATTTTAAACTTCATCTCTTCATATTATTTTCTGATTTCCATGATCTGGACAAGCATACCTATAAATTAAGCTACCTGTATAATCCTGAACAAACTTTTCTGTTATGATTCATTGCACATTTCTCTATGAATTTCTTTAAGACATGAGTCTTCAGAGAAATTTTTTACTTGGCTATATGATTTGGGCTCACTTCTGGGATCTCCTAAACCAAAATAGTCACTTTGGTGGAAAAGTAATATTCCATTAAAATTCATTGATTCTTTTTAAGATTTACTTTATTTATGCATCCAAGAACTGGGGTATAAGCCAGAGGTGTTGAGGGGGAATGTGAGAGGATTCACCAGAGACAGAGTGGAAGTTAGAATGGGTGGTTAGACTGAAATATATTGCTGAGGGGAGCAGTGGGTGAGACAGGAGAGGTCTGCTGCACCATGTGGGTTAGCTCCCAGTCCAGGGATGGAATGTGTGCTGCAGTGGCTACAGATAGCTTCATAGTGCTGAGACTTAACCCCTTGCACTACCAGCGAGGCCCCAAAATTCATTAAATTTTATGATAACATTTTTATTTCTAATTTTGTGTTTCTGAGAATCTTAATGATAGGCCCACTGATTCATTCTAAAGGTAGAATTATTCCAGAAAGTCTGCCTTAGATATTGTATCATAATACCATTTCTTTATCCACATGGTGCAAATAGGTCTCGCCATATCACAGGACAGCAATGACGTGGAAAATGACTAAAGCCACTAATGCTAGCACTGTGTATTTAAACTGGAGATTAAATCTAAGAGGAGACTGGTGGTGCCATAACATGCTCCCTCTGGCATTCAAAAACTTCTTTCAAGAATTATGACCCCAGATTAAATGGAAAAGATAGAAAATACAGAAATTTAATTTTCATTTTTTTTTAAAGATTTATTTATTTATGCATACAAGCACTGGGGTACAGGCCAGAGGTATGTGTGTCGGGGGGGGGTGAGAGGATTCACCACAGAGAGTGGGGAGCAGAACAGGCAGATGAACGGAAGTACACTGCTGAGGGGAGCAGCGGGCACAGCGGGAGAGGTCTGCTGCACCATGTGGGTCCCCTCCCCGGCCAGCAGCAGGGATTGAACTTGTGCTGCAGTGGCTGCAGTTTGCTTCATAGTGCGTTGCTTAAGCCACTGCACCACCAGGGAGCCCTAATTTTCATTTTTTTAAATCAGTGTTCTTTAATAAATAAGTGTGGTAGTTAACAATAGTGGACAGAAAATCCTATATAACTTGGAAAGTTTTGAATAATCCTCAGTATAAAAGTATACATGCCCATTAAATGAGCTTTCTTAACGCCATATCATACAGATGTATTAACTGTATTAATATGTGACTTAATTAGAATTAAATGTTCTTTTCACTTTTAACTAAAGAAATGGATAAGAGAAAATTGCTTATTTTGAAATGTTTAATGAAGTTCACAGCATCTATAGTGCTGATCAGTACACACGACTCATCTGACCATCTAAATAAATTCTTCCTTAAAGAAAATATTTATAAAATGCTAATACACTATTAAGTGAACAAGTAATACAATATGTGATAATTTTTACACCCTTCCTGCAGTGTGTAAAATTTTAATACAAACTTAGTGTATACTTGATAACAATTTACATGTTTATTTTACCATCTGGTAAATGTGTAAATGATATTTTGAGAAGCACATTTCATATTCACTTTAACAACTTATCCTTGACAATATGTGCCCTATCTTATGTATCTACTGGAAGGATCTTGAAAATTTTTGAAAAAGATGAATCCGTGGGAAAAAAAATTCATGTCCTAGTTTGTTTGTTTTAAAAATATTATGGAGATTTAAGACTTATTTTTTACTACCAAACTGAGGGATTATGTTGTTTGCTGACTTTTACCAGACATCCTGCTAATTAGGGTAGATTAATCAGAGCAGCTTCCAAACATTGTATCATGTACATCAAATCAGGTTTCCTACTAACACTATAGGCCACATAGGTAGCAATAATAAAATAAATATGGTCCTGTGTTGTTGTATAACAGTATTACATCTTTTCCGGAGTGTTTGGCTTGCTATTGCTGTGTCTAAATATGGGAAGATCATTTTTTCCAATGTGTTGCAAGGAGCCTCAAGTGGATAGCTTTTATCGAATACTTTAACAGCATTTATGACATTTTGGCCTTCTGCCTTTTTTATTTTATTCTCTCTGCTTATTGGTCTCACTGGAATAAATCTCATGGACTTAATACAAAATAAGCAAATAGATAATTCCCTATTAAGTTTTGTTTTAATGCACTCTTTCTTCTCTGGTAATAATCTAAGAACCTTTGTAAAATTTCATGGACTACCTCAACAGTCTAATTACCATCTGCCCATCTATAATGAAGAGACTTGATAAGCAAATTGCAAATGTTGGCTTTGACAAATGTATTCCTCATCACAAACTCTTTAATTTACAGTAAAAATACAACACATTTTTATCTACTAGATTTAGAAATCAAAATACAGGTGTTTCTTAAAAATATTTTTGTAAATGAATCATATTGCCAATTGTTTTCTTATTTATTCTAAATAGCATTTAAACTCCTCAATTTAGTTGTTCTTACTGTGTTTCCTTATAGAATGCATATCTCTCTGTTATGATTATATAACATGATTCTGAGAAATATTGTCTGTGTACATTTTTATTGTAGTTATGAAGGTAAACTACATATTCCTGATGCTTTATAAAGTTATAATCTACTTTTTACAACAACTGTGCAAGAGGGGCATTGACTGCCCTTTATAGATAAAGAGTGGCACAAAAGTTTTAGCTTATTTTCCCATGGGTATACAGCTAGGAAATGTTAGAGTAAGAATTTAACCCCTGATTTGGCTTGCCTGAAAACATGCTCTCTTCAATACATTTTTGCCTCAAGCTGTTAGTAAAGACATGGAATCTACTTTTTTTTTTTGCAGTATTTAAACATTCAGTGTAGTTTCACTTAGTCTCGGAAGGATGAAGCTACCTGCTATAGGCATGAGAGGACAGGAGTGGAAATGGGAAAAGGGATGAAATGAAGATGACCTTCTAGTATCCTGTCAGCACTTTGATTTGATGGTTCTGAAATATGCCCTGTTCAAATTATTACCATCAGGCATCTAACCTCTGTCTCAAACCAATGTACTTGGATTTAGTTTATTATGAAATGAATCAGAAATTCAAGGCAAATATTTAAGAATCTACTAATAATCAATTTAAAAAAAAACACAAAAATAGTATTTCAGACACCATGGCAACTCTGGAAGAAGCTGATTATTTTTTGAACTACCAAAAATATTATGGTGTCAATAATGACAGCAAATACTTATTGCTTACTTTATGATATGCTAAGGTCTGCTTTTTTAAAAACATAATTTAACTAATTTAATTCTCATAACAATCCTCTGAGATGTTTTACAGATGAAGGATAGAGATTTTAAATAACCTACTTAAGGACACACTAGTCAGGACTTGACCTCAGATAATCTGGATTCAGAGTACTACTATTAGCAATGATATTAAGATAAGTGAGATGGTAACTGATCTCTTTCATGGCTACTATTACAAAGACCAATTGAAGAAAAACAATCAAGCAGAAGTTAAGAACTGAAGAAAGAAAGACAATCTATAGTGACGCCTCAGAACTTTATTTATGGATGTAAATATGGGCCAAACAATTTGTTTGAATTAAAAAAAATTAGGATTTTATTTCTGGTAGACAATATTCATTATTTCTTCCAAATAGAATAAAGAGCAGTATGTTGTTTGGGAGTCTGCCAAACCTTTCCCCTTACTATTTCCTCCTATTCTTTATACTTTCTTGTAAGTTTAAGAGTTTTTGATAAGTTGAGTTAAAATAGTCTAAGCTACATAAGCTGGTTTTATAGGTCATGGACTGAAAGGGATTCAGTTTTTGTTCAAAATTATCAGTGCCTTCCTGATATTTTTGTTATATAATTTCACTTGTACAACAAAATAAAATATACCTGGTAAGATTATTTTTAATTTGAAAAAATTGTTTTCACCAATAAAATTGTATCTTTTAAAGAAAAGACAGTATTTGCCAGAGTTAATCAGAAACTTAAGCTTATGCAGAATCATTTACTCTCTCATTTGGCCAATTATTATAATGGTCAGAATCTTTGATGATATTGATAAAATGAAAAGTTTTATTTATTTATTTTTATTGAAACACAAGATCTACTAAAATGGCTATATAGAACACAGGGTGGGACAAATTATTGAGTATTTAATCTTAGATATCAAGTCTTTTCCTTCATAACAGTTTTTATTCTAAGATTGGACATTCTATTTTTTATGCTTTGTATTTTATTAATTGCAAAATAATTAAAATTTAAAAAAGAACAATTTCTACAAAAAGAAACAAATAGGTTATTTAAAAGAGATAGTATTTCCTTTTTTACTTATGCGGTTTGTTTTGAGATTCAATTGAATATATCTTTGTGCAAATTAAGAAATGTTATTTTCCCATACTTAAAAATGCTTTTTTGTGGGTTTTGATGAATGACCTTTTATTTTGTGCTCTAAACTTTCAAATAACACAGCTATAAAAGGGAGTGAATATTCCTGAATTGGTAATTACTTTTAATCGTTCAGTTCATACCTTATTATGGAAAAACTCATTGAGCATGTTTGCAAAGACAAGCTATACAGCTCTTTCTGGGTCTCCCTGGTGGCGCAGCGGCTTGAGCACTGCACTGTGAAGCATCCGAGGCACAGCAGCGCAGTTCGATCCTCGACCAGGGTGGGGACCCACATGGCTCAGCAGACCTCTCCTGCCTCCCTCGCTCCCCACTCCCCTTAGCAGTGTATTTCAGTAGATCTGCCTGTTCTGCTCCCCACTCTGTCTCTGGTGAATGCTCTTACCTCCCATGACTCTGGCCTGTACCCCAGCTCTTGTGTGCATAAGTAAGTAAATCTTTAAAAACAAAAAAACCTCATTTCTATCTCACTGCTGGGAACAAGATCTGAAACTAGATCCTCTGCATTTTTCATTGCTCACTCTTCCTAGTCCAATGGCATCCCTCTGAGGGAGTCCTTGGTTTATGCTGTTGACTAAAGACAATCTGTAAGCCTTGTTTTTGATTTCCTTCGTCTTCTCATACCTTTTCTTTGTTTTATATTTATTCTCTCCTTACTCAGTTACCTCATATCCTCTTTCTTTCTTCTGCATCTATTGCAATTTGCTCAAATATTGTACCAGTGGTTCTCAATCATGGCTATTTATTAGAATCACCTATCATTCTTCAAAAAGCAAACACGCAAGCAAGTTAGCAAACAAGTGAAACAAAAAAACCCACAACCAAAAAACTGAAACCACATCCTAAGGCTTAAGTAACAACCTCTTGGGCTGGAAGCTAGGGCATTGATGTTTTTAAAGAAGAGCCCCAGATAATTCTAATGATTAGTCAGGGCTGAGAACTATTGAATTAAAAGGATGAAATGTTTGCTTCAGCAATCAGCAAACAGGATGTGAGAAAGATATTTTGGGCCTGAAACCTTTCTGGTATCAAGCTCACATTACTTAGCCCATACTCCTTGGGTTATTCACAAGGCTAGCAAAGGTATTGCTGGTCACCCCCCTCCCACACCCCAGAGAGACTGAGTAGAAATGCGTATGTGTGAAAGCTTATTTTTATTTACTTCATTTGTATTTATTATCCCCAAGAAACTGGTGTGAGGAAAACAAGGTAATATTACTCTACCCCCTCCTCCAAGAATCCTTATGGCTAATTTTCTTAATGCTTGACATTTTGAATACCAAATTATTTGACTTAGTCTATTTCTACCAAGTGTTTACAGAAATTTCAACACATTATATAATGGGAACTGATGCTGGTTTCAATAGCTTATCTATTATTTAACTACCCATATAGAAGAAAAAAATATATTTTTTGGCTAGTGTAGGGTAAAAGGTTAATCAGGACTTTCCGCCCTCCTACCACTGATGATGGAAACCTGTGCGCATGCCTGGGTGGGCATGTACAAGTAGATGCACCTGGGCTAATGCACCAGGTGTATAAAGCTAGCGTCTCGGAGACGCCGGTGTGGTGGTGTGGAGCGGTGGAGTGTGAGGGATACTGTGATGGCGGTGAAGAAACTGCTTGAACCGATGATGAACCGCCTATGCAGTCTGGGAAGGTTGCAAGACAAATGGCGTAGTCGGCAGGATGGAGGTGGCACTGGAGGCAGGTTCGGGATGGTTCTGGGCAGACGGGTCAAGGAAGGAGAGTCTTGGAGCCCTCGGTGGCTTTTTATGCTTTATTTAGTAGAGGTGGCCAGGTACATGGCAGGCATGGGTGCCGGGGGTGCCGGGAGGATGGCAGGCCTCTCAGCCCCCAGCGTATCTCACCCTCTCAGCTGCTTCTTCTCTCTGTCGCTGCTGCTGCTGCTGGTGCTGCTGTTGGGCCTGTTGGTTCTCTCAGTTCTGTCTGTTGGTCCTCGCAGTTCTGGCGTCCTCATGACGCTGCCCATTTATGCCCGTGTCCAACACAGGTGCGCCCACTTGCGCATGCCCACCCTGGAATGCTCGCAGCACCTCAGGTGTCCATCATCAATGGTGGGAGGGTGGAAATACCTGATCAAACTTTACCCTTACAGCTAGGTCAATAAATAATGTCAGAGCTTGATTAAATCGGTCACAAGCTTTGGCATTTTGATTAGGTTTCATCTGAAATTTTCATGGATTAATCAATTTTCTCTTAAAGATCTTACACTGAGATGCACCATAGTGGATCAAATACTTTTAGTTAACTCATTTGAAAGCAGTATCCAGCACCTACCTATGGTTTTGGAAATTGTTTTGCTGTTTGGTTGAATTAAGATGTTCAGACTTTGATGGAACTTCTTCAAACTGGTGTTTAAGGGATTAAATTCATTTGTGGAATCAATCTTTAAGGTCTTTATTACGGTAAATTAAATTAGATTCTTATAGAAAAATTAATTTTATATAGGGGGAGAAGTAGAGTGTGGCACTGGGTGTTACCTCTGAGTTCTGTCAGTCATTTGATTTTGTTGAGCCATGCTCTCCACCTGCAATTTAAATATAGTGATTGTCTTATATATACATTAGCAGGGTTTGGAGAAGGAAAGTTTGGCTATAATAAATTAAAATATTGTTGAGGATTCAGTAAAACTTTGTTGAAATCTTTTAATAAAATGTGTTATAAGGGTAGTGAATTAGAGTGATAAAATTGCTAATATCATTAACAAATCAACAGTCACAAATGGCATAATGTGCCCCCATAGCACTTTGTACTACCTTTTCTGTTATCATGTAGCAGACTATATTTTAATGAGTTGCTTATGTCTATTTCTCCTACTATACTTAAATGATCTTGAGAGCAGGGACTTAATTCGTCTTTGTATTGAGTTTAATATAGAACATGGAACATAATAGATTCAATAAATGTTTGCTCAATGAGTATTTTTTAAAAATGTATCTAGGATAAAATGTTAATTACTTTAAATGAAAATCATAATACCACTTTTTTTCTTTTTTGGGAGGAATACTATTAGAAAACATAATGCTGCTGTCTTTGAAAGTATGCGAATGTAAATCTAAGAGGAGAGTCAGTGCTTTTGAAAATTCACATTGGATTGGGAAGTGAATTATGTTAGATCAGAGTGGCCCGTGGAGCACAGAAGTTGTGTTATAGTAGGTAGGCCAGTGAGGTGCCAAGGAAAGATCACAGGCTTTGGAGCTAGATAGAGCAGGATGTGAATCTGCCACATTCAAGGTGGTTGATTCTGAGAAAAATCTCTTAATGTCTCAGTTTCAATTTCTTACCTGCAATACAGGGATACTATTACTAACTTCATAGTTGAAATGATTCAGTGGCATTTTTTTTAATCCAAAAAGACAGGTTTATTATAAAAAGGGAAAGAAGAATAAAGGATGCTTGCATAGACAGGAACAGGCAGAAAGAACTGTCTCAGTGGAATCTTTTGTAAAACACATAACACAATATCTGTACATAATAAGGATTAGGATAGCTGTTATTATTATTAGTTAAAGTAGCAAGAGAGTTTCTTCTAAGGTAAAAGTAATTTAAAGATGTGCTTTTCTTTTTCAAAGATAGACTTTTCAAATGAATTGGAATTTCTGCCTTTTCACTTTTACTTTAATTTGCTGAAAGTTAATTTCCAAATTAAACATTATGAAAGATTGTAGAGAATATAGTTTACTCTTCGCTCATAAGGGACCTTGTACTATCAGAGGATTACAATGTGAAGCTAAGCTGGTGGTTTTCATTCTAGCCTCTGTTAGTCCCTGTCACCAAACTACCACACAATTTGGAGCATTTGCCAGTGTTGGCTCAAGAGAGGCCAATCGAGACACTAATAGATGCATTTTCTCCATGAGTACACCCTTGGATCACACATAGAATTCCTATTAACAGCAATGTGAGTTAAACTTGTAAATCCCTTATGCATTGATGGGAGAATAGACCTTTTAGTTTACTTAGCCATCTTCCAGTTATTTGGCACTTTCCCCATCCCTTGTGAGTTCTCCAACATTTTCATTAAAGGCTTTTCTATTTTCTATTCTGCTTCATTCAGTTTGGTTTGTAATTCACGTTGGCCTGATGCCTTGGCAGCAATGAATGATTCTAATTGCCTCACTATCTATCTAGTCTGGTCTACTCATAAAGCCTTTCAACTTTTCATTCAAGCCTCCAGCAGTATCAACTTCATGGGTCACAAACTTCCCACTCATATCCTTTCATTGCACCTTAGCTGCTTAACTCTTACGTATTTAAGAAACTCCAGAGAGTTTATTATTATTTCATTCCTTTTCTGTTCTACCGTCTTATACTTTTTTGTAGAATTACAGTAATATTGCAGAAACCTCAGGATGCAGGGTGACTTTTGTCCAGACATTGTATCAGAGGCTATGGACACCCTAATTCTCACTTATTTGCGTTAACTATAGTAAAGGTTTAGAAACGGGAAAGCTTTAAGTGTTCTTCCATGTCAACCCTGTTATCTCTTTAATTCAATTCTACTTCCTTGTGTACCTACTTAAATATACATTTTCCTTTTCTGATCCTGAAAAAAGATGTAGTAGGAGTATCACAATGGTGAACTGAAAACAAAGATCCTGCTTTGAATTTATGCGATTTCCTGGCAGGCAGGTAGGCTGCCCTAGTATTCTGTGTCACATGGGTCCTCTGTCTTGATTCTGTGTGACAAAGCTTCTTTTGGATAGTTTATGGGAAACTTTCTTATATGATAAAAAAAATGTATCTTAAACAGTCCCAAAGTTTTTAAAAGAATTGCCCACTAGTTGATTATGAAATATATTATTTTTTTTGCCTTCTCCCCTTTAAAAAATGTATTCTGAAATTTAAAAATTTTTTATTATAGAAAACTTAACTGTTTCATAATGTTTTAATGAACTCCCATTTGTCCATTCATTGATAGATTTAGTACTTTATAAGATTTATGTTGGGGTTTTGTGGCAATGTGATATTTTGTGGCAATGTGATATTGTATACTTTTATAGTATCTGATTATTTTTTTTTTGTCAGTCAAAAAAAGTCCCTTTTATTCCACCTTATTAGTCAAGATGATCATTATCTGTAACTGTTCATTAGAATTTGAGAGATGCAATTTAAAAATTACATCACTCCTTGATTTATTATCTAGAATAATAAATCTTAATAATAATACTTATTAATAAATCTAGAATAATAATACTTACATAAATTATTACCTCCCCTATTTGGTTACAAAGTAAATGAGTCCTTTCCTTTTATTTGCCAGTTTTTACCTTTTTTTTTTTTTTTTTTTTAAAGATCTATTCATTCATGCATACAAGCACTGGGGTACAGGCCAGAGGTGTGGGGGGTGAGAGGATTCACCACAGAGAGCCGGGAGCAGAATAGGCAGATCAACGGAAGTACACTGCTGAGGGGAGCAGCGGGCACAGCAGGAGAGGTCTGCTGCACCATGTGGGTCCCCTCCCCGGCCAGCAGCAGGGATCGAACTCGTGCTACAGTGGCTGTGGTTTGCCCCACAGTGCGCTGCTTAACCCACTGCGCCACCAGGGAGGCCCCCAGTTTTTACTTTTAACCTTTTTTTCCTGTAATATACTCACAAAAGTCGATACCCATAGTACAACCAATAATATGATCCTGAAAACAGTGTAAGATTTCTTTTCATCCTTCAGATACATTAAGTATGTACATAGTCAAATAACTGTGATTTACAGTTATGTGGACTGCTTCTTTCTCTGTCGTTATAGTATCAATTGCTGTGGTAGGTAGAATATGGCTTCCTTAAGATGTCCATGTCTGGCCCTCCCTGGTGGTACAATGGGTTAAGCAATGCACTATGAAGCAAACCACAGCATAGGTTCGATCCCTGCCTGCCACCACCCAGGGCGGTGATCCACATGGTGCAGCAGACCTCTCCTGCCTCGCCCACTGCTCTCCTCAGCAGTGTATTTCATCAGTCTGCCTGCTCTGTTCCCCGCTCTGTCTCTGGTGAATCCTCTCACCTCCCGCACCTCTGGCCTGTATCCTAGTTTTTGTATGCATAAATAAACTTAAAAAGAACTGTTTTTAAAAAAAAGAGGTCCATGTCCTAAACTTGGAAACTCAGTTATCTTATATGGCAGAACAGATTTTACATATGATCAGTTTAAGGATTTGCTATGGAGAGATTTCCCTGGATTATTCAGATGGGCCCAAAGTAATCATAAGGGTCTTTACATTGCAAGAAGCAGATCAAGACCTTGGAGATGTGTAAGAAGGAATCTACACACCACTGCTCACACTGAAGGCTGAGAAGGGAGTGACATGTTACTGTTTTTCCATGAGTAGGATATACTAGTCTGGTAAACAGAGATTTGAGTGATACTATATGACCCATTTGCAAAATTTTTACTCACTACAATTCTAAGATTTGGCATAAGGAGGGATTGTGTATCGGACAAAGGCATCTGCCAGTTCACTTCTACATGGCCAGTTGAACATTAAAAAAATTATTGATAGTTTTGACTAGTAGCCAGTGTATGGTTACTGAATCCCCTTAAAGTCTCACGTGTTTAAAGTTTTGATCTTAGTTAGAAGAATTTTCCATCACACTGTCTTCCAAATGTGGCTTCAAATATTTTCACCCTCTAGTTTCCAGATATTTCCAGTAGGGATGCTGTAGTCCACATTCATCTTGCAATGTGGCTTCTGACTCTGCCTTTGCTGGTGAGGTATGTCTGAAAGCCATTCTGACAGTGGGTGATGAGCAACAACTCGTGGAAATGACATACATATCCAACTATAACGCAAAAATAAATGTGTCCTTGATACAACTTCCCCTTAATAGTACATTAGTAACCACTTTATCACTGGTGGAGAAAGAAGGTGAAGTGAAAAGAGACAGTGCTCTTAACTGACTGGTTAAAGCCTATTTTTGTAATTTTTACAAAGTAAAGCCTATTTACTTTTGTAAATTTTACAAAATTATATTACCATGTCACCTCATTGCACAAACCACTTCTAGGATTTGGAAGGGTTTATATTAGTTTTCTATTGTTGTAGTAACAAATCACCACAAATTTGGATGTTTAAATTTATTATCTTACAGTTCTGGGGATCAAAAGACTGAAGTGGGTATCAGTCTTTTCTTCTGGACTGCATTTCTTCGGTAGGCTCTAGAGGGTCATCTGTTTCTTTGCCCATCTCAGCTTTTGCAGTCTCAATTCTGAGCCCCTTCTATCTTCAAAGCTAGCAACATAGAATCTTCAACTCTTTTTCTCACTCTCCTCCTCCTGCCTCCCTTTTATATGGGATCTTGTAATTTCGTCAGGCCCCAAGATAATCCACCATCTCAAGATTCTTAATTTAACTCTATTTGCAAAGTCCCTTCTACTATATAAGGTAACATATCCACAGGTTCTGGGGATTGGGATGTGGACATTTTTAGGGAGGCATTATTCAGCCTACTCTAGGGCAAGAGCAGACTCTGAAATTTTGAGTTTCACAATAAATGTGTTCTTTCCTTTGATGGAATTTTAATGTTTTCTCATGTGGGTTCTATACAGTCCTTGTTAAACATGTTTTTAAGTATTTTATAATTACAATTATCTTTTAAATTTCTGTTGCTAGATGGTAATGGCAATATAGAGGAAAGTTGCTGATTTTTTAAAGTTCTACTTTATAAGTGGTATTAAAATGCTATACTAATTTCAGTATCAGATCTAGTCTTTTTTTCCTCAAAAATCTGTTTTGATATATGGATATAGTTATATCATCAACAGAAGTCTTGTTTATCTTCTCCTTACCAATTATTTATTCATTTTCTTCTTGCATTTACAATCTGCTTCCAATACCCAGGTTTCACTGAAACACTATGTAGTTTTAGATTATATTAGATTTTTTTATAGTAGTATGCTTCTTCTATTTCAATAACTCTTATTTAGCATTTCTATTTTCAACAAATAATGATCTGGCCCATAAGCCAAAGTTGAGAGACACTGAGCTATATGTATAATAAGGTTCATTGCTTATCTCTGTTTCTCTTCTCTTTTCATTTTTTTCATATCTTATTTCATATCTTATTTTTCTGCATGTGTTGTTTTGTTAGAGTACTATCTTGAATATTTTTTCTTTGGATGGCTTATGTTGATGATATATTCCCTGTATTCTTATATATCTGCAAGCATCTTTATTATGCTTGGCAAGTGAATGATATAGTTTTTTTCTATTGTAAATAACTTGTTTTTGAATGATATCTTGGCTAGGTATAGGATTTTTGAATTGCATTCCCTCTCAGTATTCTGTCAGCGTTGTATTTTATTTCCCAATGTTACTGATGCCAATCTGATTTTTTCCCTTTATAAATAACATCTTTAGCTTGGGTGCTTATTATATAGTTCCTTTTATCTTTGAAACTTGGGAGTTTCAAATGCTATGCTTTGGAATATTTTCTCCTTCCTCTCCCTCATTCTTTGCTTCTTTACCTCTCTTCTTTAATTGGTGAAGTCTTCTAATTGTTGGTTTGAGTCTTCTCTTATTTCAAGGAAAGTTTCATCTTTTATTTTCTTGAATTATTACCCTCTTCCATATTCCAATTTCTCCTGCTGGAGTTTCTGTTATTCATATTTTAGGTCTCTTGGATCTGTTCTCTAAGTTTCTAAACTTTTTCCTCATGATTTCTATTTTTTGTTCTGTTAT
Source organism: Galemys pyrenaicus (assembly GCA_019455555.1). NCBI lineage: Eukaryota > Metazoa > Chordata > Mammalia > Eulipotyphla > Talpidae > Galemys > Galemys pyrenaicus. The sequence continues at coordinate 11,731,313 of JAGFMF010011870.1, forward strand.
CCTTGAGCCAAATACATTCTTTTAATGTTTTTTTAAAATAAATTCAGATGTAAGCTACACACAATGAAGTGAACCAGATCCCTACATTTTGACAAATGTATACACCCATGTAATTCATAACCTATCAAGATACAGAATATTTTTATCATCCAGAAAGATCCTTTATGTCCCTTCCCAGATGTTTCCAAGTCAACTCACTAGATAAGCAGCTTCTGATTTCCTTCGTCTTAGCTTAGTTTTGCCTGACTATAACTTCCTGTAAGTAGAATCACATTGTGGCTTGTTTTTTGTTTTTTACTGAGAAGATGTATTTTAAGGTTCACCCATGAGTGTTGCATGTATCAGTAGTTTGGTTCCTTTTCATTACTGAGCACTATTCCATTGTATGGATATCATAACTTCTTAATGCTTTCTCCTGGTTTTGGATATTTAATCCATTTCCATTTTGTGCTATAACAAAGTTCTTATGAACATCATTGTATAAGACTTTTTATGTTCATATGTTTTTATTTCTCTTGGGTAAATATGTAGAACTGGAATTGCTAGGTAATAGAGTAAATGCATGTTTAATTAATGAAAATCTGTTCCCTAGGGACTCTTATTTATTATTATTCTGGTCTGAAAGATGGAATTTACTTTGGAATTGTATAATGAAGTTCACCTTCTTATAGGTTTGCCTGATCCACTTTAAAAATAACTTTTTACAATATTTATACTTAAAAAATTAAAAAGCCTATTGCAGTAGGAAACCATACCATCTTTTTTTTTTTTTTTAAAGATTTATTTATTTATGCATACAAGCACTGGGGTACAGGCCAGAGGTGTGGGGGGGGTGAGAGGATTCACCACAGAG
>JAGFMF010011870.1:11732488-11747981 GCA_019455555.1 Galemys pyrenaicus
GTTCCCTTATATTCCTCCTAGGGGAGGAACCATCTGATATTTTTCTTTTGCCTTCTGACTTACTTCGCTGAGCATAATCCCTTCCAGTTCCATCCATGTACCTATGAATGCATCTAGTTTTTCATTTTTTATTGCTGAGTAGTTTAATCTATTTATTTATTAAAAAAAGATTTATTTATTTATGCACATAGAACTGGGTTATAGGCCAGAGGTGTGTGGGGTGAGAGGATTCACCAGAGACAGAATGGGGAACAAAACAGGTGGATAGACTGAAGTGCGCTGCTGAGGGGAGCAGCGGGTGAGACAGGAGAGGTCTGCTACGCCATGTTGGTTACCTTCTTGGCCGGGAATTGAACTTGTGCAGCAGTGGCTGCAGATAGCTTCATAGTGCAGTTCTTAATCCCTTGTGCCATCAGGGAGGCCCCCATCTTAATCTTCTTAAGTGTACATTTTAGTAGTGCTACATAAACACATATATTGTATAATCAATCTCTAAATTTGTTCATAATGGAAAACTGAAACTTGATACCCATAAAATAACAATTTCTTATTTTCATTCTTCCAATTCTCATCAACCATCATTCTACTTTGTTTCTGTGAATTTGACTACTCCAGATACTTCAGATATTATACAATATTTGTCCTTTAATGACTGTCTTATTTCCATTACACTGTCCTCAAATTTCATCCATGTTGCACCATCTATCATAATTTCTCTCCTTTCTAAGGCTGAGTAATCTTCCAGTGTATGTATATACCACATTTGTTTGCCCATTAAGTCACTGACGGACACTTGAGTTTTTTCTTACTTTCGTCTCATGTGAATAGTGCTGCTATGAATATGGGTGTGCAACTATCTCGTTAAGATCATGCTTTTAATTCTTCTGGATATATATTCAGAAGATGAAATTGCTGGATAATATGGTAATTCTATTTTTAGTTTTTTGAGAAACCATCATGTTGTTTTTCATAGTGGCTGTTTCATTTTATATTCCCACCAATATAAAACAAGGATTCCAATTTTTTCATGTCCTAACACTTATTTTATTTTAGTTTTTTTCTGCAAAGTAGCCATTCTAATGTGTGTAAGGTAATGGTTTATTATTTTGATTTGCATTTCTTTTGTGAGAATGTATACTTTCATTCAATTTTCATAGTTATAAAATTATTGTTGGTATTTTTTCCCTAGTTTTTCTTTTTTTTAATTGTTAACAATTGGAGAACTTTAGAGGCTTAACCTTACCACAGTAGACCCAGAACTAATAATTCTTATTTGTGAATTTTACAGTTTGATTAGTGGATTTTGTCGTATTTCTTCAAAAAAAGTACAGGACCGTATTTTTTTTTTAAAGATTTATTTATTTATGCATACAAGAGCTGGGTTACAGGCCGGAGTCGCAGGAGGTGAGAGGATTCACCAGAGACAGAGTGGGGAGCAGAACCGGAAGACTGACTGAAACACACTGCTGAGGGCAGCAGCAGGTGAGGCAGGAGAGGTCTGGCTGCGCCATGTGGGTCCCCTTCCCGGCCTGCAGCAAGGATTGAACTCGTGCTTCAGTGGCTGTGGCTTGCGTCTTAGTGTGTTGCTTAACCCGTTGCACCATCAGGTAGGTCCAGGACCTTATTCTTTTTAAAAAATTTTTTAGTTCCATTTTACTCATCTCTTGGCATTAATTTTATTTTAAAAAAAGATTTATGCATATAAGAACTGGGTATAGGCCAGAGGTGCGGGGAGTGAGAGGTTTTACCAGAGACAGAGTGGGAAACAGAACAGGCAGATTGACTGAAGTACACTGCTGAGGGGAGCAGCGGGTGAGGCAGGAGAGGTCTGCTGCACCATGTGGGTCCCCTCCCTGGCCAGGGATGAACTCATGCTGCAGTGGCTGTGGTGCTTAATCCCTTGCATCACCAGGGAGGCCCTACCTAACCTTAGGTAGTTAAGTAATTTAGAGATCATTTTGATTTGGGGGCACTTTTTTTAAATCTTGTAGGGTTGGTCTTGAGTAATCTTTTCTCTAGGGCTAATTTAGCTTCAGCGCTAAGATGTGTCCTTTGTAGCATCTTTGCTGATTGTCCTGTTTTCATCATGACCTCACCACTCTGATGGGAACTTGTAATGTTTCCATCCCTGATAAACTCTAGGAATCATTTAGCATAGAGTTATTTAGAATTGTCCTTATATTGGCAGTTGTTCTTTGCCTGACAGTGTGGATTTTCACCTTTGAGCATGTAAAGTCATATTTATTCAGAAACTCAAAAGAGATTTTCTAACGTTTCCTGGAGTTCTTTTTTTACATCGCTCCCACCTCTGTGGTGTTATTCTACAACTTCCATTTATTCATTTATCTGAACTCTCGTCTTTGGCTGAATTCTGTTTTGGTTCCACCATCCTGTACCACAGAGATGCCTCCAGTAGTTGCCACGGTTGTTTCTCTTTTTTCAGGAATTATAGTTCTGCTTATTGTGTGATGACTGAAATTAATTGTTTTATATATTTTGTTTTTTATTCTAGTTATTGGTAGTAGAAGGGTAAGTGCCAGAACAGTTACTCTATTGTGGATAGAAGCGAAGATTTATGTATTTATATTTTTTGTTCTGTGCTTTGAGATATTTCTTCCATGTGGGCTTGTCCTTTGATTTGCAGTAGTGATCATCTTTCATTTCAGCTACTGAATTTTGGAATCAGAAAATCATGCATAATTTTAAAATGTCTTTTAATGCCATAATTGAATTTCATGCATTCTTTTTTGTCATGTTAATTTATTTTCAGTGTTTCTGTGTGAGTAGCAGGTTATTTTTCTTAATGTTTTGTTATTTCTTCGTGTGGTGTTTGGTTTCTATTAAGTACATTGTTATTTAAAAGAATAGCTCAAATATTCAATCAGGGTTCATAGCTTTTGGCATACTTTGACTAGTAGTAACAAACTCATGGATAGAAGGAAGGAGGGACAATAGTTTTCTCCATTGGGTTATTGATGTATGAGCTGATAATCTATCAGACTTTGTACTGCCAAGATGAAGTCCAAAAATTTTTGTGTTGTGTGCAATGTCTCTGTCATTTCACTAACTCGTGATGTTTTCTAAAATGTATTCTATTCCACATCTATTTTATTTTCCTAAGCATTTGTGCTTTTATAACTACTATTTCTCTGCCTGGTATATTCTTTCTTTGAGATTCAGCTCTATAGGCCTTTTAGCTAAATAGGGAATGCTTATTAGATAGTGCTTATCACAATTGTGAAAGAGGATCAGAGACAATACCCAACAGGTGGGTAATTTTGAGAAGAACAAAACAGTGTCTGTCATTTTATACATCTATATTAATTATGTTTAACAAAAGAAATTTGACCCTGAGTTATAGCTCATTGTTTTCCAAATAAATACTATAATGATAAATAGAAAAGGGGAGAAACTTCTTGATCAATACTTCTGAGAGGCCAGACATTTCCTTTAATGGACAGGTAGGAACATAAAAGAGAAAGAGAAAATGGTTCTTCCTGCTGTTTTTTCCCCACTTCGTTTACTACTCATGATTTTGATACCTGGCTCAGAGTTTTTCTAAGTGTATTCCAAGTCTTGTCATCATTCTGGAAACTTAAGTGTCTAAACCCATCCAAATATCCTCAGTTCCAGTGAAGTTCATCTGCTGTCCAGATTCAAAAACATTTTCTAAACATAAAACTTGAACTGTGCATATTTGAAATCTAAACTTCCAATCTTATTATTCTTTCTTGTTACTTTCCTATCATACTGTTCTCAAACATATCTCTATATATGGTTCTTTTGCTGCTTATTAAAATTTTTTTAAATTAAAATAAAATATTTTTATTTACTTCTCTTACAATGTTTCCTTTCTTTTCTAGGTGTAGTCCCATAGAATTTCCAGCACCAATTCACCTGTACACCGTCACCATAGTCCCTTGTGCTCTTCCTGTCCCTGCCTTGATTCCAATCCATCCCTCTTACCTGGAGAATGTCTCTGATTTGTAGTTGTCTGTTTATTTTTGTTTTGTTTTGTTGTTGTTGTAGTAATTATTTTTTCCTTGATCCCCTATATTCCTCCTATAAGTGAGACCATCTGGTATTTTTAAATTGAAGCTCCACCTTCTTTAGAAAAATCAACATTCTGCTTCTCGTATTATTGTCCAGCCTAGATACCAAGGCACATAAATGCAACAGCTCTCTCTTCAGTGCTCTTACTTTTCCTACTCTTTGTCATTTTACTGCGCCCCATTTTCATGACCTCCTATCAGGAACAATCCCCTATCCTACCTTCTCTTTTTGAACAAATAGGATTCTGTAAAAAAAAAAAAAAAATCACAGCCATGAATATTAGCACTAAAAATCATAGACATATTTAAGGTGTAATCATTAATAATAATAATGCACACTTATTTTTATGTAATATACTATAAACCAAACCAATTCTTAGGGAATCCCATATTTTTGTGATACTAGGCCAAGACCAGAATTACTCCCCAGGTTCACAGAAAGAGAATAAGATGTGTTGCATATATTACAAACAAAATCCTGAATGTTTTAGACTTTATCACAATGTATAATCAATGTTATCACATGAAAATTTACCTTTGAAGACCACGTTAGAAGGTTTACATAATGTATTCTAGGCCTACTAAGGTAAACAGGTTACTTAATTTAATCCCGGGAGCAAACTTTTTATTGTTTGGCATCCTTGGTGTGTGCAAACAATACACAATTGACTTTGTATAACTTAGAATAAAAAAATTGTTAGAAATGCTTAAAAGAATGCAAAAATATTTGGAAGATCAGGTTTTAAAAAGATTGGGAATAAGAGTGGCAAGGCCCTGAAAAGATCCTACCATGGGAGTAATTTGCAAAGGACAAATTGTGCAGCTGCACTTTGGTTGGCCTTTGCCCCCATTCTGCTGTTTTTCGCGTCTGCTGCCACCACTGTGGCAAACAATCTGATTTTCTGCATCTTTGCTTCACTTTCTTATGATAAAATTTCCAATTGATCCACGCTAGATCACATGTGTAATTCAAACCTCTAGACAGTGCTCTTTGATGTCTTTAGGGGGAAGCAGGATCCTGCATTTCCTCTGCATTGGGATTTCCTCAATATAGGAAAGGTATTTGTATGTTGAACTGACAAAAATAGCAAATGTCCACTCTATCCTTTAAGCTGTCCTCCCTAAATATTGTTTATCTTGGCCAAGATTTTGATCAGTATTGGACAGCATGAGTTCAAGACTGTATTTGCTGACAACTACCTGGAGTGCTGCTAGTCTATGTTGCCAATTAAATAAAGACCCATATGCTTTAACAGACAGTTGAATTGGGAGTAGGATTGATATCCTCTTGTGAAAATTGAGTTGCCTAATATAGACACATGGCTGACTAGAAGGCCACCCCCGGTGCAAGGCAAGCTGTGGGAGTACTCACAGGCATGGCCAAGAGTCCACTTTTGAAAAGGATTACGATTTGCTGTTATGTACAGACAAAGGGAACATTTATGCCTCCTATAGCACAACCATAACCAGATTAACCTGGAAATTTTTGAGAAAGGTATAACGTACCCTCCTTAGTCATCAAAAAAGGTGAAAGTCTCAGAATAGAATGCCTAGCTTTGAAAATTTCTACTGAGTATTGTTTCTATGTGATCTGCTTTTCAAAAGAACATAGTTGAGAAATGTATAACAGGATAACTAAAAGAGGAAACTTTCATGACAGTAAAAAAATTTGTATGTGAAAAAATTTTTTTCTATCAAACAGATAATATGGTCATTTGCTGAAGCAATGGTATAGAGTATGAAGTCTCCTTTTAAACCATGTGCCTAAATGTTCGTCCACCACAGTTAACCATTTACATTGGTTTTATTTTTCCTTCCAGAGATACTTTTCTACAAATAAAGCAAATATGTATATGTAGTTTAATTTACCCACCTTTAAAAAAACATGTAAGTGGCATACACTTTCCTATACCTTTAAAAAACTTAATAATAGATATTGGAGATCTTTCCATAGAAGAACAAAATTTTCTCCTTTTGTTATTTGGTTCCATCTATTTAATTCCCTGTGACTTTTTTTGTGACTTCCCCCCCACTATTTAGATAGGAGTGCTCCTTTTAATATGTCTTGTAAGGGAGTAATAGTGGTGGCAAACTCCTTCAGCTTTTGTTTATCTAGGAAGATGTTTATTTCTTCTTCATTTATGAAAGACAGTCTTGTAGGATATTGTATTCTTTGCTGGTAGTTTTTAATCTTTGAGTATTTTGGATATATTATTCCATTATCTACTAGCCAGTAGACTTTTTGCTGAGAAGTCTGATAAAAACCTGACTGGAGTAACTTCATAAGTTGTCTTCTTTTTTCCTCTAGCACTTCACCACTTTATTTTTAATTTTAATTTTGTGTCTTGAGTGCTTCACAGTCTCATTATTACTGATATATGCCTTTGTGTAGGTCTCTTTGCATTTAGAAAACCAAATGTTAGTTTCATGGACTTGTATATTTAGTTTTTTCCCCCAGCTTTGGGAAATGATCTATTTTATTCTGTCTTTCCCTTCAGGGAAACCCGTTATCTTTCTGTTGCCTCTCCTATTGGAAAGTGGATAGTTGTTAATTTTTTTATTATTATTATTTGTTTATTTTCAGCAGCTTACTTCTCTCTTTTCTTCTTCCTGCGTCATTTATAGTCTTTGCGCTCACTGATTTGTTCTTCTGTTTGGTCTATTCTGTTTCAGTAACTTTCTATAGAGCTAATGATCTCATTTATTACATTCTTCACATCCTTAATCTGTTATTTTCTTATTTAGCTTTTAAGTTCTACTGTCTGCACATTAATTTTATTTCTGGGCTCATTAATTTGCTTTTCTGAGTTTTGTTGTATCTCTTTTATTAGCTTTTCTAACTCTTATATCATTTTGTTTTGCTTTTGTGTGTTGTCTTCTACCTCTTTGAGTTTATTATAGCAATTCTGAACTCCATCTGATTAATCTGTGTCTTTCAGCTTGGATTTTGATTTGTTCTCTCCTTGTGATGTCATATTTCCTTGAGGTCTCAAGTAGCTATGTGTTGTATACTTCTGTCTTCCCATTTTACTACTTTAAAATTTCCTGTTTTCTTTCTCTTACAGGTGTTTATGACCACAAAAGAAATTATATTATCAAGCTGTTTTTATGTGTCAGTCTGATTTGAGAAACTTCTAACATTTCTCTTAGCATGTTGAGCAAATTTAACATAAAACTAGGGGTGAAACATCTTTTAAAAATAAAATATCTTAAATTTGTCTTTACAAAACTATTGCTTTTTAAAACATTTTTGAGACAGGATCCTGTCTTGTGTTTCCAGTGTTGCTAGATATTAGGTAAATATAGGATGATTATTTTAAAAAAGTTGTTTTGGCAACTCTCTTATTAAAATTTGCATTCATAATCTCTTCCCCAAATATTTTTCATTCTTTTTCTTTTAAATAATATGCCATTATGTAGATGAGTCATAGTTTAAACAACATTAGTTCTTTATTGAAGATTTGAATTACTTTATATCTTTTGCTATTATACAATGCTATTATAAGTAAACTGTACATAAATTATTTTGAAAATACATAATTTAGGAGAATATATACCTAGAAATGGAATTGTTAGGTCAAGGGGTATATGTATTTGTAATACTGATGCATATTCCTAAATTATATTACTTTGTCCTTCCACCAGTCCTACAATAATGACTAGAAATTTTAAAAATGGTATAAGCTGAAAATGATACTTGAGTATGGTTTCAGTTTGTTGAATTAATTCATCTTGCTTTGAGTGATATCGGTAATCTTGTCAAATATTTAAAAACCATTTGTATTTCCTTCCCTACAATTTGTTTGTCCTTTTCTTTTGCTCATTGTACTGTTTGGTATTGGTCTGTTTATTAATTTCTTGGGGCATTTTATGATTTTGGAGGTTAATCTTTTGTTTATGATGTGAGTTGCATGCATTTTTAAAAACAAGTTTGTCACTATTTAATGACTTTAATAACGGCATTTTTTGTGCCATTCAAAAGTTTTAATTTATAATTTCACTTTCAGCTTCTGAATTTTGAATAACCATATTGGCTTATGGTTTTAAATCTTAGATCAATTTAAATTTATGATGATATATACTATGAAGTATGGGTGTTTTTTTTTTTTTCAGGTACAAACCCTATCGCACCCAGATAGTGTTTTGTCTCTTTTAGCTTTAGATGCCACCTTTAAAGTATACTAAATTATTCTTTTGTAAAAATTGTATCTGGATTTAAAAATTTTTTCACTGGCACATTTACCTTCTTATGCACTTCAACCATGTTTAAAAAAATAGCGAGGTATTCTAGGGTAATGCCAATAATTGTACTGGACAAAACTCAAAGTACTTTAACACAGTAGAACTAAGTTTCTTACTAATGTAACCATCCAATAAATCAGTTCTGGTAATTGGATGACTTTCCTCTACACAGAGCGTACATTCATGGTCTTAGGCTCCTTTTAGCTTTTGATGTCACCATCCCATAAGTCCTACTGTCATCTGTATGTAGCTAGGAGAAAGCTATAAAGAATGTGAAAAAAAAAAATAGCTGCTTTTTGAAAGTCTTGTCTGGGAAGTGACATAGAGCACTTTTGCTTATGTTTCTTGAGGAGAACTAGTCATGTCATATATATGTACACATACATGGGGAAAATTTATGTTTAAATTTCCAAGTATGTCTACACACACATGTATATATACTTATTTATTTCTGAGTATTCAGTGAAATCTTCTGCATTTTTATCTGATTGATTGACTAGCACATTCCATCCATGTTAAGAATAAGTATTTCTATAGTGACTTACTTCTTCCTGACTGTGATGTTTCAGTGGTTACTGATTCCAATAAACTTGATGTAGGCTTTGGGTCACAGTCGAAATATTTTATTACATTTAGAAAGTATCTCTGTATATTTGATTCATTTTTTTCTTTAGTCAAAAGATTTTTCAAATCCTCTTTAGGGATAAAGTTTTTAAAAACTAAAAACTACTAATAAAACTTATATCAATAATTTGTACTATTATTACATTTCTGAACTGAATCCATGTAGTCATTTGGAACCATCCTTAGCTTTCTGGGTCAGATAATTTATTTTATTTTATTATTATTATTTTTTAAAGATTTATTTATGCACACGAGAGCTGGGGTACAGGCCAGAGTCCAGGGAGGTGAGAAGAATCACCAGAGACAGAGCAGAGTGGAGAGCAGAACAGAAAGATCAACTGAAACACACTGCAGAGGGGAGCAGCAGGTGAGGCAGGAGAGGTCTGCTGTCCCATGTGGGTCCCCTTCCCAGCCAGGGCCAGTGGCAGGGATCAAACTCCTGCTGCAGTGGCTGCGGCCTGCCTCATAGTGCATTGCCCAACACACCTTGCCACCAGAGAGGCCCCTTGATAGCTTATTTTATATTCATCTTTTAATGTGCTGCAGTCTATGTTTAGAGATATTTTACTTAAGATTTTTCATAGATTTTCTTAAATGATAGTGATTTGTAATTCTTTTGTGTGCAGTCTTTGTCAAGTTTGATGTTAATGTTATTGTTTCAAATATATGGAAAAATTTTTACTTCTATGCTTGGATAGTTTGGGACCATTTTCCCTTAATATTTTCATAAACTTCTTTGAAGGTATTTTTCTTTTTTGGGAATGGGACTTGGCAGCTAGTTCCTTAGCAAGCTTCCCAATTGCTTTTATGAATTCTGCAAAGATTCCCTACATTTTTTGATTCTATTGTATGTTTTTTTTAAAGATTTATTTATTTATGCATACAAGAATAGGGGTACAGGCCAGAGGTGTGTGGGGTGAGAGGATTCACCAGAGACAGAGTGGGGAACAGCACAGGCAGATTAGAATGAAATACACTGCTGAGGGGAACAGTGATCAAGACAGGAGAGGTCTGCTTCACCATGTGGGTCACTTCCCTGGCCTGGGATAGAACCCGTGCTGCAGTGCCTGCAGATTGCTTCATAGTGCTGTGACTTAACTCCTTGTGTCACCAGGGAGGCCTATGGTAAGTTATATTTGAGTACATAGTGCCATCATTTTTGTTGTTTTCTAGAAATTTTACTATTTTTATTTACGTTTTTTCTTTGACTTAATGGTTATTTTGTATAGAGTTAAAACATTTCAAGGTAGAAGAGCTTTGTATTTTCTGATTTTATTAATTTCCAACTTTATTACATAGTAGATAGATTGTTGTCCGTTTTATTTGTTTTCTAGAATTTATTGATCGAATATAAAAGCATTTATGATAATACAGATTATTTTCTCTTAAAACAGAAATTAGCAATATATGCAAAATACATGATAACATGATTCTACTCTTTTCACTAAATTTTTATTTGTTCTGGAGGTATAGTTTTTACCCATAAAATGCTATGTAATAGCTATTACTATTTTGAGCTGTATTAAGAAATTTAATAATATGCTTCTTTACATAACAAGTAACAAGTCAATAAATTTTTAGTTTCACTTTCCAAAACAATAAATATCAATACATGTCATCTAGACAACAAATACTCTTTGGGGACTTCCATAATTTTTAATAATAGAGGGGATTAGTACTAATGCTAAAAATGTTTGTGGACTGATGCACTCTGGAGTTGGGGTTTGCTTTGCGATCCATTTTGAAAATTTTTTTCTTTTAATAATGAACTAAACTCATTTACATTTGCTATATAAAAAGCATTTGCTTTAAATGCCATCTTATAAATTTTATATTTTCCACTATAATAATTAAAAAAAATCATTTGCTCTGTGTTTTCCTTTTTTTTTGGTATAATTCTTCTTGTGTTATGGACATTTTGTATTTTTATATCAATAGTTTGTTTTATAACTTCACCTTTATGTAGTATGTTTATCCTCTTACTTTAAACTGTATCTATTTTTTCCTTACTCTAAGCAATGATAACATTAGTGTTTCTTCTTTTTTTTTTTTAAAGATTTATTTATTTATGCATACAAGAGGTGGGGTACAGGCCAGAGGTTGGGGGTGGTGGTGAGAGGATTCACCACAGAGAGCAGGGAGCAGAACAGGCAGATCAACTGAAGTACACTGCTGTGGGGAGCAGCGGGCACAGCAGGAGAGGTCTGCCGCGCCATGTGGGTCCCCTCCCTGACAGGCAGCAGGGATCGAACTCGTGCTGCAGTGGCTGCGGTCTGCTTCATATTGTGTTGCTTAACCCACTGCGCCACCAGGGAGGCCCCGTGTTTCTTCTTTTTTCCTTCACACTCCTTCACCACCTTATTTTAGTTAATAATATAATTTTTAAATGTTACTGTTGTACTTGTAAATGTGCTTATACTTAAATTGTGGTGCATCATCTTCAAAACCTATCCTTTGAGTCCTAATTATTATAAATGAGACAACTGATGAACTTACCGGTTCTCCCAACTTCCTATTCTTTTCTATGAAATTTACTTCCTTTAGATTTATTTTCAGTTTCTTTCCTTTTCTTTCTAAGTGTTTTCTTTTCTCTCTATGATTTTAATCTCTGCTTCTTCATGTTTCTGAGGTATTGCTCTACCATTTACTATTTTTTACTTTCAGCATCTCCTTTTTTCAGATTTATTTCCTTCATCATCTGCATGTTCTGAAGTGTTTATCATTTAAAAAATCTTACACGTTTTTTTACTCTCTAAACTGCAGCTTATTTTTTTTAATATTTTATTTATTGAGATAACTCTACATGCTATCATGACGTCCCACCATGAAAGTGCCAACAAACCTCCACAGTTCAAGGAGCCCCCCTCCCCTACACCATCTCCCCACCCAGCATTTTGGTAATCGCAGTTCTCGTGTCAGATTTCAAGGATTTATTTTGCCTTTTTCTTTGATTTGTTTTTGATATACCACTTATGAGTGAAATCATAGGTATTTGTCTTTCTCCTTGTGACTTATTTTGCTGAACATAATCCCCTTCAGTTTTATCCCCTTCAGTTTAAACTATCACATCTTGAGATATTTTCTTTTTCCTTATTTAAACTTCTAAAATAGTATATGTTTCTTTATTGGCCATTCACTCATGAAACAATGTGATCTGACTTCCACCCTCAGTCAGGCCATTGGAAGCATTCTTGTCATAATTACTACCAATTTCTTATGCTTTTCAGTTAATGTCTTACATAGCCCTTTGTAGCATTAGACAGTACTAACCACCTGTGTCCTCTCTTGGTTTTCATGAGAGTATAGTGTATGATTTTCTTTTCATCACTCTGACTTTCGAATTTTTTTCATGTATTTCTCTTTTCTTTGTTCCTTCTGCCCATCAAGAATAAAAATTATATGCATTTGACTATCTTTTTTTTTTAAACAGATTTATGTATTTATGCATACAGAAGCTGAGCTACAGGTCAGAGGTATGTGTGTGTGTGTGGGGGGGGGGTGGTGAGAGGATTCACCAGAGACAGAATGAGGGAGTAGAACAGGCAGATCCACTGAAATATACCACCGAGGGAAGCAGCAGCCAAAACAGGAGAGGTCTGCTGTACCATGTGGGTCACCGCCCTGGCTGGGGATAGAACTTATGCTGCAGTGGTTGCTGATAGCTTCATAGTGCTTAGACTTAACCCTCTGCACCAGTAGGAAGGCCCATCTTTTCTTTTTCTAATCTGCTTTGCAGATCTCATCTAATAGTTTTAATTTCTATCTTGAAGCAGTTCAAAACTTTGATCTTCATGAATTTATAAAAACAACAGCTTTGGCATAGCATACAACATTTTAAATATCTGATCTTTGTTTTTTTTTCATTGCTTTTGAAAAAATACCTATGCTCACTGTAAATAATTTTTAAACTTTGGGAAAGTACAGAAATTAATAATGATTCAGAAACTACCATCTTAACACCAGGCAGATACTATTCCAATTATCTTATTTTACAAGGAACTTCATATGGATATCTTCCTTCGTATTTGCTGAATTTTATATCTGTATATGTACATACATAAATACACAGATAGTTATAATGTATGTGTTATATATAAATAGGTGTATATATAGGCATAACTGTAGATATTAAGAAATGTTTTGATTAGAAGATATAAAATAGTTTTATAGTTTTAGATCGTTATAGATGCTATTTTGAATAAAATATTTTGTTTTATGTGAATTTTGTAGATGTAAAAGACACTGAAGTTATAGTAAAACAATGTTGAACTTTATTTTATTTTTTTTTTAAAGATTTATTTATTTATGCATACAAGCACTGGGGTACAGGCCAGAGGTGGTGGGGGGTGAGAGGATTCACCACAGAGAGCGGGGAGCAGAACAGGCAGATCAACAGAAGTACACTGCTGAGGGGAGCAGCGGGCACAGCAGGAGAGGGCTGCCACACCATGTGGGTCCCCTCCCTGACCGGCAGCAGGGATCGAATTTGTGCTGCAGTGGCTGCGATTTGCTTCGTAGTGCGTTGCTTAACCCACTGCGCCACCAGGGGAGGCCCAACAATGTTGAACTTTAAATATCTCTTTAACAAAAGACATTTCTTTTAAGATTATTTTTATGGCTGGAAAGGACAATGAAAAGTCTATAATGTTTATTAAATGGATTAAAAATTTTTAGACAGAATTAATTGGCCCTCTGCTTTGAAAAATGAGGATATTTTTTCTCATCTGTATTCTCCTGGCTTATCACCTTGTGCCTTTTGTAAATTAAATTTTTGTTGCTACATTTCTGTGTTTATAATGGCTGCAGTTTATTAAAATAGCTTCTGTAGTTGTTCTGTTGTGCCTCTTTAGTGCTATCTATAAACGAATTCACTGTTTACCACCAATCTTGCTTCCTTCATCCCCTTCTCTGGCTTCTTGACTTCTGAATTTTTTTGTTGATTGTTCTCTTAAATGGCTGATTGACAAGAAAGAGTTAAGACTTTTGGAATCTCTGTGCTCTCTATTATTTGAAGATGTCTGACTGTCATCTGAGTATTTGAATACACCTTGGCTCCTGGGTGAACTTCATAGTTGTAGTCTAGTGAGTTTAAGTGGGAAATAATTATTAAGCTCACACAATTGGTCGGGGAGATCAGAAAAAATATACTTTAGGCTGAACGTTGTTATATAACTTTGTTATAGGTTGAGTTGTCTGGAACTAGACAGAGTTTGGGCATAAAATATTGATTAGGGGTTAATACCTATGAAAGGAAGGGGTAGAAGTGAGATGTGCAGAGGAGGAAGTCAAATTGCTATGCAAATCCAATAGAACCTTAACCAACCTTGGGGACCTAATTCTACCACATTTCATCCTTAGCACGCTTCAGATTCACTTATCCATGTATGTTTGGGAAGTAAATCTATCAGGATTCTGATGGTTCTTTCCCCCTGAGAGGAAACTTAGAAGAGAGTTAGTAAGACAAGCTACAGTCTTTGCCACAGAAATTAGTCTCTGTGCCATGATTGATTCTCATTATTTTCTTCCTCCACCATCTAGTTAAACCTTTCTCATCCTCTTGAATGCTCTCTTGACTCTAGACTTTGTCTAGTATCACTAGTCAGGCCTCAATCAGATGTGAATGACACCTTGATCACTGTGCCCTTCTTTTTTTTTTTTTTTTAAAGATTTATTTATTTATGCATACAAGCACTGGGGTACAGGCCAGAGGTGGTGGGGGGGGGGTGAGAGGATTCACTACAGAGAGCAGGGAGCAGAACAGGCAGATCAACGGAAGTACACTGCTGAGGGGAGCAGCGGGCACAGCAGGAGAGGTCTGCTGCACCATGTGGGTCTCCTCCCTGGCCGGCAGCAGGGATTGAACTTGTGCTGCGGTGGCTGAGGTTTGCTTCATAGTGTGTTGCTTAACCCACTGCGCCACCAGGGAGGCCCCACTGTGCCCTTCTGAGGTCAAGGTTACGGTAACTATTCATATATAGTTACAATCTGGCAAGGGAGTTCTAAGAGGTGCTTGAGA
This sequence comes from Galemys pyrenaicus, assembly GCA_019455555.1. Taxonomy (NCBI): domain Eukaryota; kingdom Metazoa; phylum Chordata; class Mammalia; order Eulipotyphla; family Talpidae; genus Galemys; species Galemys pyrenaicus. The sequence continues at coordinate 11,747,423 of JAGFMF010011870.1, forward strand.
GAATCACTTGTATTCTGGTCGTATTTCTCACTGCCCCAATATTTCACAGTGGTTTGATTTCCTTCTGATCATCAAGGTCATTATTCCTTCTACTTAGTTTTCTTTAATACTAAGGATCAAGTGGTGTTTGACAAAACTGCTGTGTATATTATATATTTATTATTTATATATTTATTTAAACATATTATTAAATATATTTATAATTATATATTTAGAAATTGGGGTAATAATCCCTGGGTGTCTCTGTAGATATAGGAGATATATTATTGGGACTTGCCTAAGGCTGCATTTATTCCCAGAGACCTCCACTCTAATGGAGACATGATGGTGTTTAAGGCCATTAATTAATGCCTTTTCAGAGTCTGAAGTCAGTTTAGAGAAGGACTGGGAAAAATCATTACCATGAATAATTTGCCATAGTAGTAGAGGGTCCTTCATTCTGTTATTCTGGATACCTCTTCAGTTTTTTTTTTTTTTTTAAAGATTTATTTATTTATGCATACAAGCACTGGGGTACAGGCCAGAGGTGTAGGGGGGTGAGAGGATTCACCACAGAGAG
>JAGFMF010011870.1:11748031-11788547 GCA_019455555.1 Galemys pyrenaicus
CCCCCCTGGCCGGCAGCAGGGATCGAACTCGTGCTGCAGTGGCTGCGATTTGCTTCATAGTGCGTTGCTTAACCCACTGCGCCACCAGGGGAGGCCCCCTCTTCAGTTTTTTGAAAACTGACTCAGAATTTTTTACCTTGACCACTATTAGCCTCTAATTATCTATCCTCAATTTATTCTCTTGCAAAGCATCATCCTTGTTGGCTGATACCTATTTCTCCCCTAGGGAAAAAAGTTCTAATCTAGCTCTGTAGTTCTATGACTCTGAATATCAAGACTCTCTTGGCTGCCATTACTGCCTTTCTGGTCATTGTGAAATTATGACACCCTGACTTTTGTCAGTAATGTGTTCACCTGGCTTCTATTTTCGGGGCCCTATATCCTCATATTTATTTATCAACTAAATTCTCCTTCTGCCATCCCAGGTCTACAGAGAAGAGCTATCACTACAATTTTCAGTGATGCTATGCTACTCTCACCAGTGTATCCCTGTGGTATTAGTAAATGATGTGGTGTGTCTTCTTGGTTTTCCAGAGGAACATAATCATGGGTGGATATTTCAGCTATACATCTATTTCAGTTTCCCTACTTTCCTGAGTCTTATAATCTTCAGTCTTTCCTGTCTGACACAACCATTCTGGTATTTCAGCTTCACTCAGTATAGATCATCCCTTTTCCCATGTTTCTAGAAACGATCCTAGTAACAAGTTAACTTTTCTCCTGGTCAAGGTGTTAGATTCTTCACTTTGAGGGGATGGGGAAGATGGAGAGATGTTGGTCAAAGAGTACACACTTTTAGTATGAGATGGAAATATTCTGAGGATTTAATATACAGCATGGTAACTATAATTAACGACACTGTGTTATATACTTGAAAGTTGTTAAGAGACTAGACCTTAGATGCTATCACCACAAAAGAGAAATAGTAATTATGTGAAGGGATGGAAGTGTTATCTAACCTGATTGTAGTGATCATTTTGCAATATATATGTCTATCAAATTGTCACATTGTGCACCTTAAACTTAACATATGTTATATGCCAATATTTCAATAAAGCTAGAAAAAAATTCCTCATCTTGGGAGAGTGCTTTTAGGTGAATAAGCTCTTACCTATCCAATGTTATATTATGGTACTTTTAATTAACTATCTTAAGAACCTAGACTTACATATACTCTGAATGCCTTCTTTGGTATATTCTAGCCAGATTTTGCAGCTTCCTTTTGGTATCATTCCTTCCCTCCTTTATAAGTCTCTGTACCTCCTTGACTGGATTTTGCTACAACTGTATGTCTGTTTGTTAGGAAGGAAGGTAGGGTAAAGTCCTGAGGAGGCCACATCTTGCTTGGCAGGACAGAAACCTTTAAATTATCTTTAGCATCTGGAGCAAGCATGGGTAGAGATGATTGGAGGTGGGTGGATGATGGATGTTGGGGTACTTAGTAAGGAGGTGATTTCTATAGACTCGACAGATAAATCTAGGGAATCAAAATCTTTGGAAATAGACACCAAGATGTCCACATCCCATTTGTCTCAGTCACAAGTTTTCCTAACAATCCTTTACACATAGACCTTCTTTGGTTGCATAACATGATTTTCAAACAAATCCTAGGCTTAGTCTTTGCTTACTATGCAACCCACACACACTTTCAGTTGCTTGTTATTGACTCTTCTTTTCCAACTATCTATTGTCGAGCATCAGGGGGTTTAAAAATATTAATCTAATCCACTACCCTGTAGTTACTATTTCCTCCATGTTAGTGCATTCCCTTCTACAAGTATATTCTTCTAATTTACCTCCATAAAAAGTTTTAACAACTAGATTGCCACTTGGTGCTAAAAGCTACCTGTGATCCTCCTACCCATTAGTGATGGGGTCCTTACAGGACATGAGTGTACTTGTTTCAAAATCCCATCTTACTGCCTGCTTTTTTTAAGTCTACACTTGACACCATAAAGTAAGCCTGGCAAACCTTAACCAGGTCAGTGGGCAGCTCTAAATTTGTCCCATGTCAGACCAAATTTTCTAGGTCTTTAAATCTCTGCATTGCTCAGTCACTGGATGTGGGCTATCCTAGAAAACATGATTTATTGAGAGGTAGTTCTCTGCAACTGAAGGAGATCTGGATGGAGCTGATGACTGGAGAATGTCTGGTGGCACTCTTGTCACTAGGTAGTAAGTCCTTTCTAGAAGGGGGCTCTGGATGATGAGTGTCTAAGTTTATCAGAAGCATCTAGGAATAGGACTGTCAGATTTAGCTAATAAAAGTATAGGATGACCAATTAAATTTGAATTTCAGATAACAATTTTTAAAGTACAAATGTGCCCCATATATTGCTTTGTAGAGACTGAGTAGGTGACAGTCACCAAAAGTATAGTCTCATATTCTCCAAGAGTCAGATTAGAATAAATTACCAACATTTTATTGATTTTTATCCCTATCATATGAAGGACCTTGGTCCACTCAAACTTACAGATCATCTTTAACATGTATTCTCAAAACAGAACCTACTATTTCTTGCCAGTTCCCTCAGTTTCCTATTGGACACTGCTGCTGCCCTTTCAGCTACCCTCTCGCAGCACACTAGAGAGCTGAATGGTAGTTTCTGGTGAATTGATGGAGAAACTTACTCTTCCCATTGTGATATATTCTCCTCTATCAAAGAGTGCCATCTGTACCGCTGTCTTACAGTGAAGTGAAATGGTCTTTTCAAATTTTGCTTAGAGACTACTGCTTTCCACTAGTCTGTGGAAGGTAAGTTTGCTTTTCATATATGCTTATGAATTGCTTTTCAAATATGGAGTTGTACCATTCAATAACCTATATACCTTGTGACCTTCTTTGATATAGATGAAATGGCACGTTTACCCACCATTGAGATGTATTATGCAGCTCTGAAGTAGAATTCTGCTTTTTTCCCCCAGCTAATTGTTTATTATAGAACATTAACCCACACCCAGTGGCATAATTAGCATAATGTTTGTCTATTAAGTTAAATGGCTTAGATATTTGATCTTTGAAATGTCATTGCAAGAGAAGACAAAAATGTCTTGGGAAATATGAAGTCTGTGAACATGAGGCTATTGGGACATTATATATGTGTTCAATATGTCTAAGAGTCAAAGCAAAACATAGCAATCATCTATTTAGAGGGTAGAGGTACAGAGTTTATCAATGTCATCCCACTGATGGCACGAGAAGAAAGGTCTTATGCAGTCAGCTGGCTGGAAATAAAGATCACATGAGATAAATCTGCTGAAAATGATGGTATGTGAGATGAAATGATCATTTCCTTTTTGACAATTATGAAGTTAGGATAGATAGTGTGGGAGGTGTAAGGGTTACAAAGAGGATTAGGTGTAAGAATAACAAGGCAGAGTGGGAGGATAGCATTTAGTGCAGATGGTAATGTAATGTATTGTGGCTATATTGTAGGGCGCATTAAAACTGGCTAAAGAGATGATTTTAAAGCTGGTGAAAATGAACATTTTCAAATAGTCTTTATATAGAATGATAATACCTTTCTATCAAAGTTAGGAATGGCTGTCCCCTTTTATTAAATAAAATGTAGTTTTATCATATTAAAATGAATAGATATAAAGGGATTTATGGAAGGCTAAATGAATTGTTTGTATTTGTTTTGAGTAAATCTGTATAAATAGTACATATACTCCTTTTAGTCAGTATTGCTTGGGTTATCTATGTCCTAAAAAGAAGAAAACAGATTGTTGACCAAGTTGGGTAGAATGCAGGAAAAAGTGCAATTTCCTTGACTAATTGACAGTGGCATCCTAGTACAGAGATTCTGCATCAGGAAAGTTCCCTCATAAATGTCATCATTTACCGGTATTGCCTATAGAGAACCTGCAAACAAGTACTCCATAGTAAAGAAGTCTGGATGATTCATACTGATTATTGCTGAAAAACATGCTTCAGCAATGTATTTATTCCAAAAAATATGTAAAAACAAAATTTTAGGAAGGGTAGCTTTTTGCTGAAATGAAAACCCACTCTCCTGTGGGAAGCATATTTGTGACCCAAGAGCACTGCCTATTTCCTTAACAAAAGAGTTAGAGGGGCCTCCCTGGTGGCTCAGTGGGCTAAGCAATGCACTATGAAGCAAACCGCAACCACTGCAGCACGAGTTCAATCCCTGCCTCTGGCCAGGGAGGGGACCCACATGGTGCAGCAGACCTCTCCTGCCTGGCCTGCTGCTGCCCTCGGCAGTGTGTTTCAGTCTGTCTGCCTGTTCTGCTCCCCACTCTGTCTCTGGTGGATCCTCTCACCTCCTGCGATCTGGCCTGTACCCCAGTGCTTGTATGCATAAATAAATAAATCCTTAAAAAAACAAAACAAAAAAAACAAAAGAAATAGAAATGTTTACTGAACAAATATGGGACTGAATGAGAATTCCACAGTAAGGGTAGTTTCATAAATAGGCTAGCAGTAGTCACATATTTGAGAGGTTTTAGGACAGCCACTTTGTCTAATTCATTATCTTCATAAGCATTATCATATTGCCTAAAACTACATATTAGAGGTTCTTTCTGTTGGGTTTAGGCATTGCTTTCTATAGGACTCATTAAAAAGAAAAATATCTTCAGAAAAAGAAGATAATAAGTTAGCTATGCTATACCATAGCATGGAGATTTATATATTAAAAAAATACCTGAAGGGACATGATTACTATGAGGTTAGGGATTTGGACAGTGGGAGACAGAGATGAGAGAAATGTTTTATGGGGAGAAGAAAGGAATCCATAGGAGGTCTGGGTCCTATTTTTTTATCTTAGGTAGGTGGTATGAAAATTTGTAATGGTTAATGAGAAGAGTGAGTTAAAAAATATAATCAGGGCCTGCCCTGGTGGCGCAGTGGGTTGAGCGACACACAATGAAGCAGACCACAGCCAATATAGCACGAGTTCGATCCCTGCTGCCGGCCAGGGTGGGGACCCACATGGCGCAGCAGACCTCTCCTGCCTCGCCCGCTGCTCCCCTCAGCAGTGTGTTTCTGTCAGTCTGCCTGTTCTGCATCCTGCTGTCTGGTGGAGTCTCTCACCACCCCCACACCTCTGGCCTGTACCCCAGTGCTTGCATGCATAAATAAATAAATCTTTAAAAAAAAAAAATTTAAAAAAAAATATATATAATCAAAGAGAAAGGTATATTTTGCTATTTTTATAGTAGAAGTTCAAGAAGCTATGTGCCTATTATGTTTTTATAAAATGTGAAGAAAATAGCCACAGGAGATTCTTTGATTAAAAAGGCTTCATTTTCATGTCACGTGACTTGGTAGTCTGGTCCTAAGAGAATGGGGACAAGAGATTGGTGCTATAAGCAAGACACCCACGGGACTGTCTTTTGGATAACCTAGACTGAATAGACACTTGCAAGTAAATAGTAATTAGTTCATGCCAGGAGAATCTCAGGAGTTTTGAACTCTAGACAAGCAGAAGCAGAATTAATAAAGAGAAATGTAGACAGAGAGACACGTACTCACAAAACTTGTCACAAATATTGAATATTTGCTGTGTTCTAAGGTACTGAAGATGCAGTGGTGAACTGACGTTTGCCTTACAATCTAACTGAGGAAACTGGCAATAAATAAATTATAATTTTATAATATTTTAGGTACTGATAAGTCTTGAAGGAAAAAATATGAATACATCAGAGAAGGGAATAGGATTCTTTTAAAGATTTGATGGTCAAGGAAGGCCTCTCTTAGGAGGTAGTTGAATAGAGAAATGCAGATGACATGAGGGAGATAGCCATGAGAACATGTGGAAAAGAGTATTTATAGGCAGAGAAAATAGCATTTGGGAAAGCTTTGAGGCAGGAGTATGTTTGACATATTAAAGGAATACTAGGACGTTCAGTGGGGAATGGCTAATGAGATTGGTAGTTAACAAGATTGGGAAAGATCCAGAAATCAAATTATATTAAAACTTACATACCATGGTGAGACACTTTGTTGTATATATAATGTAATGGGGCGCCATTGGAGGGTTTAGAACAGTGATTTGATATGATATGCTCATTAACAAGAATCGGAGCAGTTGTGTGGAGAGACAGTTGAGAGAGAAAGAATGGAAGTAGGATGAGATAGGAGGGAGTTACAGTAGTCCAGGAGAGAGATGATGGTGCCTTTAAATAGATTATTAGTTGTAGAGGACATGCAAAGTGGTTAAAATCAGGCCCTATTTTGAAACTGGAACAGTCAGGATTTGCTCAAGGCTTTTTGGTGGTATGTGAGAAAGAGGACTGAAAAGTGACTTCAAAAATGGCAGAGGTAATATAAGACAGACAATACGTACTCAAGTAAAGGGATCATAAAATAAACATGTGATCAGGGCTTTTAGTTGGTTACCTTTGGAACTGCTGTTTGGACTTTAAAATCATGTTCTGAACAAGGAAATATTTTTACATTTCTCCATGTTGTTTGGTTATATAGGTGCCCAGTTTCCTGAGTTTTTTTCTTTTTCTTGTATAGTCTTTTAGGAAATCTCTACCACCTTAGTGTATCTATGTTCCTTGCAATATGAAAGTTCCCAATTACTGTAATTTTGCTGAGCACTCCCCAGATTCACATAAATATTATTGATGTTCATAATGCTTGATCCAAAGTCTTACCAGCATTTGCAAACATTAACCTTTAATCTAGAAATTCTTATAACTTAGTTTAATACTAATGTTTCAGTTCTTAATAATGGTTTTATAAAGCAAAGATTAAAATGTTTGGAAAAAAATTACCTGAAAAGTGTCATGCCATGAACTTTTTTTATATTACTAGTCATTTGTTTTTTTTTTTTTTGTTTTAAAGATTTATTTATTTATACATACAAGCACTGGGGTACAGGCCAGAGGTGTGGGGGTGGGGGTGAGAGGCGTCACCACAGAGAGCAGGGAGCAGAACAGGCAGATCGACAGAAGTACACTGCTGAGGGGAGCAGCAGGCACAGCAGGAGAGGGCTGCCGAGCCATGCAGTCCCCTCCCATGGCCCCCTCCCTGGCCGGCAGCAGGGATCGAACTCGTGCTGCAGTGGCTGCGTTTTTGCTTCATAGTGCATTGCTTAACCCACTGCGCCACCAGGGAGGCCCTATTACTAGTCATTTGAATAGTAGTATTTTAACACCTTGACAGCAGGGAAAACTTCTTGAAAATTAGAAACTGTATTTGTTCTCTGCTGTATCTGTAGTGGTATGCCTGGTACCTAATAAGAGTGGATACACAACAAATCTTACCTGAAGGAATAAGTACAACACTTTGTACTACTTAATTTATATAGAGAGCCTATAACTTTTTTTGCTGGGATACAGTAACAAAAATGGTAGTTTGATAGCAAACCTCCATTACACTCAATATAGTTATTGATTTAAAAAAGAAAATACAGCTACAGAGTGTAGATCTCAACTTGTAGGAGTTGAGCCAGAAACTTATTTGGGTTTCAAATGTAGATGTCACTTGTTTACTTAAAAAAAATCTCAAATTTCGTGTGTTACATAAAAATAAGTATAGTTAGAATAAGAAGAGGTTTTTTTGGTAACATCTGTGTACAAATTATTATTAGCACTGCTAATCCAAGAGCTTAATCATTGGCATGATACCTGTTTCACCACCAGATGCAAGCTTTCTGAACCTAACAGTAAATAAATGATTTTGAATAATTTTAGTATAATTTTAAAAAGAAACAAAAATGTAAACAATTTTTCCCAAAGCTAGCTCATTGGTCCAAAGCTAGACCATTTATAAATGAATATTTTAAAAATGTGCCATTGTGTTTCTAAATTACAGTTTTCCTTTCATAGAAAACAAAAATAGACATCCGTGAATAGTAGTTGTTATGAAAACAGAATTTTAGTGGATGCACCAACATAATTAGAAAAAAATACAGAAAGATTTTTCAAACAAACTCAATCTTCAAGACAAGAAATTAACTTTTGTTAAAAATGGAAACCTACCACCAGCCACATCTGTCAATGAAATGTTTTGTAGACAGACTTGGGATAAAGTAGGTTGTGAAGACTCAAATTGAACTTGTAAATGTATAGTGAGTTAAGAATATAAAAACTGCTATGTGGAGTTTGCCTAGTCTTTCTTGCCCAGTATTTGGTTTCCACTAGCATACCAAGGGATATACTAAAGGAAGAGTTGCTTTTCCATACATCAGTTTCAAAAGGTTAGCTTTAAAACATTGCAAAGTTTCTTAAGTCATTATAATTCTATCATATTTCACTTTAAAGAATTTTGAAGGTATTTACATCATCAGTTTGTACTTCCTTGGGGGTAATGAAGTCCATGTATTTGCTACCACTTGCTGTTGTAAAACTCTGTAAAAAGTCAGTTATTCATCATGGTCATGAAAGGAAGGGTCCAGACTGTCTTACACTTTGCTCTCTTTGAATCTTGGCAGTAAATTTAGTACTTTGTACTAACTTTGAAATGTGTTGTAGATGAATTATAAATTTTCTTGTTTCTAGAAACATCATACACAGAATTACTGTTACCGACTTACAGGTACTTGAACACAGTTATTGATCTTTTGTCTCCCTTTATATTTTATTATGGCAGAATACATATCACATAAATATCATGGTTTTAACCAGTTTAGTGTCCAACTAAGTTATATATAGTATGTTCACAGTATAGTTCCAGAATATTTTTATTATCCTAAAACAAAAATGTCTTTTCCCTAATCTCCTCTTCCTGTAAGCCCTGATAATCACCAAAATGTTGTCTGTTTTTATGAATTTGCCTATACTGGACACTTGATATACAGGCTCATACAATGTATGACCTTTTGTGCCTGACTTCTTTCACTTTATTTTCAAGATTCATTTATATTTATTATACATCCATACTTCTTTCCTTCTTATGACTGAAAAATAAAGCATTGTATGACCATATCCCATTTTGTTTACCTGTTGTTTTGATGGAAATTTGGGTTGTTTTCACCTGTTGGTATCATGACTACTGTTGCTATGAGCACTCACTGCAAGATTAGTTAGAGTACTTCTTTTGTTTATCTGGGAATTATCTAGGAGTGAAACTGCTGATTCAGATGGAAATTCTATGCTTAACTTTTGAGGAACCATGAAACTTTTTTTTACATTTTGCATTCTTATTGGGAATGTATTAGTGTTACAGTTTTTCCACATTCTTGACAGCACTTATTTTGTTGTTGTTTATTTTGTCCACCCTAACGTATTTGAAATAGTACCTTATTGTTTTTATTGCATTTCCATAATGATTAATAGTGTGCATCATCTATTCATGTGTTGCTGGCCATTTGTACGTCTTTGAAGACATGTCTATTTAAATCTTTTGCCCATTATAAAATTGAGTGTTTGCTTTTTTTTGGTTGGTCTTTCTGTTATTAAGTTGTAGAGTTATTTAAATATTCTGTGTACTAGAATATGATTTACTAACTTTATTATTTTCAAATGTTTTCTTCCATTTCATGGGTTACACTTTTATTCTGTTGTATTATTCCTTAATACACAAATGTCTTTAATTTTGATAAGGTTCAATTTCTCTATTTATTCTTTTATTAATTGTACGTTTGGTATCATATATAAGAATCCATTGTCAATCCAAGGTCATGATGACTTACACCTATTTTTTCCTAAGAGTTTTATAGTTTTAGGTTTTACTTCATTTTGAATTAATTTTTGTATACAGTATGAAATTAGGATTAAATTTCAATCTTTTGCATGTGGATATACAATTTTCCCAGTATCAATTGAAGAGTCTGTTCATTCCCATTGAATTGTCCAAGCAATCTTGTTGAAAATTAATTGACTATGGAAATATGGGATTATATATTTTAATATACTAATTCAGTTCTACTGATGTATATGCTTGTCTTTATTTTTGTACCATACTGTTTTGATTACTGTAACTTTGTAGTGAATTGTGAAATCAGGAACCTGAGTTCTCTAACTTTGCTTTCATTTTTTTTTTTTTAAAGATTTATTTATTTATGCATACAAGCACTGGGGTACAGACCGGAGGTGTGGGGGGGTGAGAGGATTCACCACAGAAAGCGGGGAGCAGGACAGGCAGATCAACGGAAGTACACTGCTGAGGGGAGCAGCGGGCACAGCAGGAGAGGTCCACTGCGCCATATGGGTCCCCCACCTGGCCGACAGCAGGGATCGAACTCGTGCTGCAGTGGCTGCGATTTGCTTCATAGTGTGTTGCTTAACCCACTGCGCCACCAGGGAGGCCCTGCTTTCATTTTTTAAGAGTCTTTTGACTATTTGAGATCCTTTGTTACACCATATGAATTTTAGGATAAGATTTCCATTTCTGCAAACATGGTTGTTTAGATTTTGGTAGGGATCACATTGAATCTGTACATCATTTGGGGGAGTATTTTTATCTTAACAATATTCATTCTTCCAATCAATGAGCACAGAATATCTTTTTCTTTTTCAGTTTATATATATATATATATTTTCTTACATCATTGTTTATTTTTGTACAGTATTTGCTTTCTTTTCTCAGGTGTAGTCCCCATAACATTCCCACCACCAATTCACCCGTACATCATCATCATAGTCCCTTGTGCTCTTCTGTCCCCTGTCTTGATCTTTTCCTCTTCTCCTCCCCTACAGAATGCCTCTGATCAGAATATATTTTTCTAATTATTTGGATGTTTTTAATTTCTTTTTGATGTTTTATATATTTAGCTAGATTTGTCTTTTACCTGTGGGTTAAATATATTTTAAGTATTTCATCATTTTTGTTGCTGTTTGAATGAAATTGTTTCTTAATTTCCTTTTTTGGATTGTTTGTTGCTAATCCATAGAACTACAACTGATATTGAATATTGATTTTGTAGCCTACAATAGTTTTTAAAGATTTATTTATACATACAGGAACTGGGGTATAAGCCAGAGGTGTGGGGTGGGGGGGGTGAGAAGATTCATCAGAGACAGGGTGGGAACAGAACAGACAGATCTACTGAAATACACTGCAGCGGGCAATACTCTTCAGGGGAACAGTGGGCAAGACAGGAGAGGTCTGCTGCACCTTGTGTGTTAACTCCCTGACTGGGGATCAAACTCATGCCACAGTGGCTGGTGAAAGTGTGATAGCTTGATGGCATTGAGATTTTAACCTTTGCATCACGAGGGAGGTCCCATATTGCTGAATTACTTGCTAGGTATTTGTTGTGAGTTCTTTAGAATTTTCTATATATAAGATCATATCACCTGCTAGTAGAAATTATTTTACTTCCTTTTTTTCCTACTTGGATGTCTTTAATTTCTTTTTCTTGCCTAGTAGTACAGTGTTGAATAGCAGTGGTGAAAATGTACATTATTATCTTTTCCTGACCTGAAGGAGAAAACTTTTAGTCTTTCACTACTGAATAGGATGTTAGTTGTGAGTTTTTCATATATGTCTTTCATTATGTTGAGGAAGTTTCAATTCTATTTCTAGTGTTGGACGTTTTTTTTCTTTGTTGATTGAGGTGATTATCTGTGCTTTTCCTCTTTGTTTTAGTAATGTGGTATATTTAATTGCTTGATTTTTCTTATGTGGAATATTGCGTAGGCTACTGCAGATGACATAATGTACATAAAAATCTTAAGGACTTCATTAAAACACTAACTGAAATAATAAATCAGAACTGCAAAGTAGCAGATTACAAAATAAATTTAAACAAATCAATTAAATTCCTATATACAATGAACTACATGAAGAAGAAACAATAAAGCAATCCCACAATATTATCAAAAAGAATTAAATGCCTAAGAGCAAACTTAATAAAGATGGTGAAAACCTTATTTAATGAAAACTACAAGACTTTGTTTAAAGGAATGGAAGAAGACAAACAAACAGAAAAAGAAAGACATTCACTGCTGTGGATTGGAAAAATTAACATTGCTAAAATGTACATCTTACCCAAAGCTATATATATATATATATATATATATATATATAGCTATATATATATATGGCATTCTTCAAAGATGTAGAACAAACAATATTGACATTCATCTAGAGCAATAAAAGACACTTAATAGTTAAAACAGTCCTGACAAAAAAGAGAAAGAATGGTTGTATCAGATGCCCAGTTTTCAAACTATACTACAAAGCCATAATAATCAAAACAGTATGGTATTGGAGCAGAAACAGTTACATAGACCAGAATAGGATTGAGAACTCAGAAATAAATCCACACATATATGGACAGTTAATCTATGACAATGGAGCCACAAGGATGCTTTGGAGAAAGGAAAGTCTCTTTAGCAAATGGTATTGGAAAAACTGGACAATTAAAACTAGACCGCTTTCTCACATGATACACAAAAATTCACTCAAAATGGATTAAAGACTTGGCTTAAAAGCTGGAAGAAATAAAGTACATAGAAGAAAACAAATAAAACACTCCATGACATAGGCTTCAGTGATGTCTTTTGGATTCATCTACAACAGCAAAAGAAACAAAAAGGATTATAAACAATTGGTACTACATCAAACTGAAAAGCTTTTGCAAAGAAAAAGAAACTGTCACTAAAACAAAAAGGCACCTGCTGAATGGGAGAAGATATTTGAACATCATACACCTGACAAGCGGTTGATATCAAAGATATATAAGGAGCTTATGCACTGAAAAAAAAAATGAAAACAAGTGGCCCAATAAAAAAGTGGGCAGATTTGCTAAATAGGTACTTCTTCAGAGAATACATACAGATGCTCAATAAGAACATGAAAAATGTCCTTCTATTATATTCCCTTGAGATCTTGTGTTATTTTTTTTTTTTTTTTGGTCTGCCTACTCTGCTACTTTAACTTTCCCTATTTTAAGAAAATATCTGTATTAGAACTTGAAGAGTTGAATTAATTTTATTTTACCAACAGGTGACACTGACACTGTGGTTTTATTTTGTTTTTTGATTTCTACTGGCTTCCCTAAGTACTGAACTATTTGCATTTGCTTATAGTTCAGGGGAGGGAAACGGAGGGTCAGTCACTGTTGTGAATGTACTGAGGGAAGTACATTCTTTCTCTCATGTTCCAGTTCTGAGACTTGACAATCTATTCACTGCCAGTGCATAAGGTCATAAGGTCGATACTAGCCCTCAGAGGTTGAGAGCTGGAGTGTATTCTTGTGCTCCTTCTTTGTTGTCCTCCCCATTGAGGTCTGTGTAGAGTGCCCATTGCCTTGTTGTGGGCTTTAGCTAGATTAAGGCTACATGCCTCCATATCATTTCCCCTCTCTTCTCCTTAGGGTCCATGACTGAGCTGGTAGCTCCACCATCTTCTACAGCCTCTAGGTGTTTCTCCCCATCCACCTTCTGTCTAATGAACTGTGAATCTCCTCTTTATCCCTTTTGGTGTAGTCTCTGGTAATATTTGAGGTGTAAGGGGTGCTTCAATTTTACTGGGTCACAAGTACACTGCATACTTGAAAAAAATATTAATAATTTTGTTTGTAAACACTGAAGTCAGTTGTTATTTGATAGAAAAATGGATTGCTAGAGAGAGTCATGCACACAAGTATAATAGAGTTTCATGTAATACTATGAAGGATCTTAGAAACATGATGTTAAGTGAAGAATGAAGTCATATAGACTCACTACACTATAATATTACATTTTGATGGTACTTTAAAAAAAGGGCAAAACTAAAGAAGACATGATTTGGGCATTTGTAGGTAAAACTTTTTTTTTAAAGCAAAGAAATGTGGCTCTCCCTGGTGGTGCAGTGGGTTAAGCAACGCACTATGAGGCAAACCGCAGCCACTGCAGCACGAGTTCGATCCCTACTGCCGGCTGGGGAGGTGACCCACATGGCGCAGGCAGACCTCTCCTGCTTGTCCAGCTGCTCCCCCTCAGCAGTGTGTTTCAGTCCATCTGCCTGTTCTGTCCCCTGCTCTGTCTGGTGGATTCTCTCACCTCCCCGCACATCTGGCCTGTACCCCAGTGCTTGTATGCATAAATAAATAAATCTTTGAAAAAAAATAAAGAAATGATGGCAGTGAGAATGGTAATTACTGTGAGGGAGGTAGCAGAATAGATTCAGGGAGGAAACAGAGATCATTTTGATGCTGTTGGTAACATTCTCATTTTAAAACTATGTGGTGGTTCATGTTGTTTTGTATGTATTGTTTAATATTTCACAGTAAAAATTAAAAGTTTTTATGAAATTACTCTAATGAATGTAAGATTGTACTTTTTTGTACGAATATTTTTTCATCAATGAGAATGAGAAGTGATTTTCTTACCTTTAATTGCCCTTCTTTGATGTTGAAAGTAGTTTAATAGCTAAATAGCTGGGATGTGCTATTTTTAATAGGTCTTTCATTTGGAAGAAAAGGTGTTAGTTCTGTTTCACCATCTGGATAGCCTAATGTGCATTTCCTAATTCTTCTTCCCCAAGTCATCTAAAATGGCATGGTCTCTGAGATGCCACACCTTATTTAAATCTTTTAAGGACTATTGAAGTAAACCTTGGTATAGATTTTATTAAATTTCATATAATGTCTTAGAGTTCATTAGGATGTATTTTATGTAAGATGTAACTGAGAATCCTTTAGTTTTTTTTAAATTATTATTAGGGAGTTTTATACTTGATTTATATTTTAGAATACAAATTATATAAACACAATCATAAGGTAATATTATGATGTTTTTTTTCTGTGTGAGGACCCAACATCATTACAAAAATATTCAGAACTGACCAAGATACTGTATAAAAACTAAGAAAATTTTATCTGTTTATTTAATAAAAAAACAACACTCAGAGTAGTAGTCTCCAATTTCTAATATGGTATCAGTGCTTTCATTTATAATGGTTGTGAATATTGAATTTCTACAGAATATGAGTCAAGTTTGTTCTCAAGAATCTCTAAAATAGGTAGGTCAGACTTTGTGGAAGTGTTCAAAATCTAGTTGTGTCAGGTAATACAGAATATTAGTTTATTACCTTTTCTCCAGATAAAAGGAATATGTAAGCCCTGTGTTTGTGTGTGGTTTATACACGTTTGTGTATATACTCTCATGTGTTCTGCCCCTAGATAAAATTGTGAAGCAGGCAAAATTTGTCTTTAATGTTACATGGTTCTTTTTTTTCTATTACTTTAAGTTTATAATTAATTTGTCATTTACTTTTCTAAGGGTTCCTTTGCAAATCAATCACATGTGCACACACATGCATGCTTTTTTCTGTTTTCTTTGTATCAAAGGGCTAGGGTTATTTTCTGTCTTGTTCTTTTCATTTGTTATTGGTTTGGTTTTGTCAGATGCTATATTTTGAACTTTTATATTCCACTATCCATGAAACCATCTGGTATTTGTCTTTCATTTGACTTATTTTACTTAAGATAATCCCCTCCAGTCTCACCTATGTTGTCACAAATGGAAAGAGTTAATCTTTTATATAGCTGAGTGATATTCCATTGTGACCATATACTGTATTTTTCTAATCGATTTCTCTGTCCTAGTGTACTTACATTCATTCTATAACTTGGCTCTTGTGAATAGTGCTGCAGTGAACATAGGAACACATATCCCTTTGAATTAGTGATTTTGTTTTCTTCAGATTGATGCCTATAAGTGGAATTGCTGTATTATATGATAAATTTATTTTTAATATTTTGAGAAAACTCCATACTGTTTCCATGGGGGCTAGAATAGTCTACCTTCCCGCCAACACTTGTGGGAGGGTTCCTTTTTCTCTATGTACTTGCCAAAACTTAATTCTGGTCTTCTTGATATGGGCCATTTTCATGAGTAAGAGATCATATTTCACTGATTTGCATTTCCCTGATGATAAGTGGTGATGAGCAATTTTTCATATGGCTGTTGACCACCTGTATGTCTCTTTGGAGAAATGCTTATTTAACTTTTCTGGACATTTTTTAAATTAGATTTTTACTTTCTTTTTGTTGAATTGTATGAGTTCTTTATATATCTTGGCTATCAGCCCTCTGTCAGATGTATGATGTGAATATTTTCCCCCATCTGTTACGTAGTCTTTTTATTTTTAGTGACAGTTTCTTTCAATGTGCAGAAGCTTTTCAATTTGATGTATTTCCACTAGTTTATATTTATTTTTGTTTTTCTTGCTGTTGGAGACCAGTCCATAAAGATATCACTGGAGCCAATATTGTAGAGTGATATACATATGTTTTCTTTTATGCATTTTTTGGTTTTGGGTCTTATATCCTTGTCTTTAGTACATTTTGAGTTAATTTTGTGTAAGGTTAGAGGTAACAATCTAATTTCTTTCTTTCTTTTTTTTTGGTATGTAACTATCCTGTTTTCCCCACACCAATGATTAAAGAGACTCTCCATTCTTCAGTATATAGATTCTTGGCTCTTTTCTTGTAGATTAACTGTCTATAGATGTACAGTTTATTTATGGGTTCTCAATTCTGTTCCATTCCCTTTTTAAAGGATATTTGTTTTAGTTGTTTTCAATTGTTTTATATGACAGATAATGTCGCAGTGGATAACCTCATGCATATGTTGTTTTGTATTTCTTGAAGTATGTCTTCAGGAAAGATGGAACTGGAACTTCTGGTTAAAGAGTAAATATATCTGTAATTTATTTTTATTAACAACTTCTCAGTAGAAATCACATCACTTTGTACTCTATATCTGCAAGTTTTGAGAGTGTCTGCTTCTCTGTATTTTAACAATGGAGTACATTATCAAACTTTTGGCCTTTTGCCAATCTGTTAAAAAAATGGATATAAGAGTAATTTAATTTGCATTTCCCTCCTGAGATATAGTATATTTTAATTTGTTTAACCTTTATTAACTTTTATTTTTTCATTAACTGTTAAGTTTCTTATTTTTCTGTTAGCGTTTAGTCATTTTCTTCGTGAATGCTAAGCTCTTTCTCTATAGTTGTATATATGAATAGACATACATATCTATATATTTTTACCAGGGAAATGTATTTTGTAACTTTAGAGTCAAATTTTTAACTTTTGAATTTTGTTTTTTACCTTTTGGGTTTTAAATCATATTTAGGAAATAATATTTAAGTCATATTTCCCCATTGGTGTGGGGAAACAGGATAGTCACATACAAAAAAAAAATGAAATTAGATTGTTACCTCATACCTTACACAAAATTAATTCAAAATGTACTAAGAACAATAAAAAATCTAATTTAGAAAAATCATATTTAGAATAGGAAACCATATTTCCTATTTCCAAGTTATAAAGATATCCAACTGTAATTTCTTCTAATACTTAGGCAGTTTCAATTGTAATTTTTAGACTTCTGTACCATTTGGAGTTTATTCTCTACTGATCCAATTTTGTCTTTTTCCAAATGGCTATCCAATTGTCCCAGAATCATTTATTAAAACTTCCCCCCCAATTATTTGAAATGTCACTCTAGTGATATGCTAATGATAACATGGGTTTATTTCTAGACTTTATAGTCTGTTCCATTGGTCTGTTTATGTGTCAGTAAATTTTAGAGGCATTGTGGTGTTTTTAAGATTTGAAAAGGCTAGCTATTCTACTCCTCCTTCTTCTTTTTCTTGGTCTTATGGTTCGGTCTTTTAAACTTTTTATATGTAAAAGCTTACTTTTACATATAAACTTTAGAGTCAACATATTTAGATCCAAGTAATTCATGGTATTTTTATTTTGAGCTGTGTTAAATTAAACTTTGGGAGAATTATAAAAGAACATGATATGTAATTGTATTGTTCATATCTACTTTTATGTATTTAATGAGCATTTTACAGCTTTGCATGTAGGTTTGCATACTTTCTTTTCTGTTCAGGGTTGTCTATTATCTCCTCAGTGTTTTTAGTTTGTAGGTGAAAATTGTTGACTTAGAGGTTAATTTTCTATCTTGCTACCTTATTGAATTATTTTATTGCAGTTTTCCCATTAATTTTCCATTTATAGCACTATGTCATCTATGCATTTTCTTCCTTTAAAATTTTTATTTAATTATATTTTGATTGAGTTGGCAGAAGTTTCCAATATATTTTATATATATTTCCAATTGAAATATATATATGTATGTAGTTCAGTAATTTAGCAGCTGTTAATTAGAATATATTTACCATTCATCTAACTACCTCCAAACCCCATCAGGCCTCTTTACTTCTGTCAGGTCTTTTCCACCCATCTTCTTAGCCTTCATACCTATCAAGATATGTTTTCCTTTGGTACACCAACTAAGGGTCCTGTTTTCCATTCTGATTTGCAATTTTATAAATGAGGAAAATTTCTTTGTATTCAGTTTTAGTCCTTCATTAGGCAGCTTAAATCTAATTCTATTGTTTGTTTTTTAGTGGAAGTGGGTAGAGGAATAATTCTCTTAAATGTGAAAAATTTACTCATGTTTTAAGACTGCTGTTAAAATATCTCTCTGTTTCAACCATATAGTAAGATAATGTATGTTTTCTATGGATAATTAAGGTACAATTAACAAAGCAGGAATGCTATCTCTCATGGCTCTTGGCTAAGCTTACTCTGCTCTCCCTGTTTTGTTCCAAGCTTTGTGCCAGCTGGCTACGTGCCCTTAATCTCTGAAGTAGCCACACTGTATCATTGGTGTGAAGTTCTTTAGGATATAGAATATTGAATAGGATGCAAAACTATGGGACAAATCTTGTAAAGAGTGAACAAAAATGAGAAGATGAGTTATGTTATTGGGGACACTCAAATAATTTAGCACCAAAACTTAACTTTTTCTTTTACATGTTTAATCTCAAGTCTAGTATGAGTAGTATAACATCCATTTTAACAATATTTTTAATCAATTTTTCTGAAATTTTTACCCTGAATTTCATCACTACACCCTATGCCCAAATATGTTTGACACAAAACGAAACTTTTGATATTTGAAAAGAATATGAAATAAAATCTCAAACAGCCTAAAATAATATATACCAGAGATGGAAAATTGTTCTTATTTCATCCAGTTTTGACTAACTGGCTGCTGAGAAGATTATGTCAAGAATAGTTCTGAGATATCATCTGGGTTCAGAGGAAAGAATGTTGTGATGTCTGTCAAAGGCAGGGATGGAGAAATAGTGGCATAAATCCCTATTTGAAATATTTCATCTATGATTCAAGATTAAAGATTTGGGATGGGCATTTATGAACTATGTTTTTGAAAATGTTCTTTATTATATTTCAAAAAAACTTTATTTCCTATAATGAAAGTTCATGTGTGAAAATTTGAAATTTTAAAAACCATATTTTTCTATGTTTTAAACATGAAAATTATTCAGTAATTGTGGAACACCTTGTAAATATTCCCTTAAGTCATTCATATGGATGATAATGTAGTGGATCTCTGTCATGTGGTTATAACTGGAAGCTCTTAAGCGAAGTCTTGCCCATTGGCATTTATTACCTCGAGTTCTCAGATCAGCAGACTTGGAAATTTAATTCTGTCTTTAAATTCAATCCATATGTCATAGGTTACTCACAGTAACTAAACTTACACATTTTTTTGTTAATTTGTGCTGAGAACTTCAACCAGAACAGGTACTGAAAAACTAGCCAATTTATTTTCTGTCATGATACATGTATTGTGTTACTTGGGAAGTCAAACCTTATTTCAATTATCAAATTATTGATCTATAAAAGAACTAAAACTGCCATTATAACTAGAATACTCCAATCTATGTGACTGGCCCCATTTATTCTTAGGCTACATGGGAAGTAAAGTCACAGTGTTTTTTTTGTTGAGTATTAATTAGAAGAAAGAGAATTAAATTAATCTAATGGTCTTTTCAGTGGGTTTGTTTTGGTTCAGACATTCTCCCATGTGCTTAAACTTGGATGAGCTCTGCCAAAGTATAGCTTTCTGAAGCCTCTTTATCTATAGGTATTTTATTGGTCAATTCCCCTTTTGATGGACACATTTAATAAAACATGGTAATAAAATTAATCAAATTACAGCCAAATCTCTCAGGTCTGGCTTCCATTTGTCTTGTAAGGTGACTTTGCATCTCTGGTTTCATCTATTGGGCATTCAGTTTACATTCACAGAGCAATCTTATTTCTCAATTTTCCTGTTCTTGTGGGAAACTTCACCAGCTCTGAAGTATTTAGAATACAACTTACTGAAGAATTGTATTTAGGCTTATTTTTAGTGAGTAACCTGAGAATTATTTAGTTATCACAATTGTTTAAAATACAGATACTACAGAGTGAGCAAGGGGAGAGATGGATAAAGGTTATAAGCTGTGTGCAACACAAAGAAAGTTTTTAATGGATTTAATATTCGGTAAAATATTTCAAAAGTGCACTGCTTTTCACACATTTTTTGCTGCATGCTCTAGCTTTAGCCTCAGACCTCCCATGCAGACAGCACATATGTTCAATGGGGGTATGCTGTGAAAGTTAGAATCTAATGATGTGCGTTATTAGTCTATGTAATGGTCTTATGGAAGCTGAATTGGGCACAGGATGTTATCAAAACGGTACTGCAATACTTACTAAAAATGAATTTGTGTTTCTTTTTTTCCCCCATTTTACTTGAGACTTGATCTAAAATTTTGCTTACTATAAATCTGCATATTTCTCAAATTCTATTCTACTCAATCCTGGAAAGCAAAAGCTGACCCTATTACCACAGTCTCATACTAAGTGCCTGCTATTAAGCTTTACAGCAACACTTGGTTTTCTGTAGCAATTTCTAGTTGAGGAGCTCTAAACATTTCATAAATATGGATTTTTGGTCTTTTAATTTAATTGGAATTGGGGTGCATGGGAATGGTTTTAAATTTACTTTAATTATGTGGTCCCTGTATGGTTTATTGGGGGGTACATTCTAAAATTATAATTGATTATGGTGACAACTTTCCCAAAAAGAAAAGAAGTCATTTATATGACATTCCTAACATTGGTGGGGGGGGGTGCACAGGTATGATTTAGGGAATTATTGCTTCTTTTATAGAGAACAGGGGAGATTAGACATTTTTATTTTGACTGGAAAAAAAGATCTTATTTGTTATGTAGTAAGATAAAACTGTTAAACAGAACTGTTTTTTAAATTAGTTATTTCTGAGTTTTGGTTTGGGAGGGAACTCATGGAAGACTGAATTTTAATTGATTCACATTTGTTACATAGCTGAAGACCTTTAGCAATGCTGTAAGAAGGAGACTAGAAAAAAAAATTCAGTGTTATTCCCATGATATGAAGTTAGGGGAGTCTTCTGTGTATGGGTAAGGACTCACTGACTAGGCCAGATTATAAAGAGAAATGAGATTGGTGGACAGAATGGAATAGACCTGTGGGAGAGTATGGGGGACAGTGGAAGTGGTGATAGTAGTTCCAAATATTTGAGGCAGTGAATTCTGAACTGATTTCAACTCCTTTAGTACCAGTTTTAATAATGATAAGAGGTTTTGTGTTTGAACCCACAGGTGGTCCCTAAGAATAGAAATATTTTGCACTTGGGCTTATTAAGAAATGACTTTCCCTATAAATAAATACATGCAACTACATAAAACTAAAAAATTCCCCACAGAGAAAGAAAGGGTAGTCAAAACAAAAAGACACCCCATTGAATGGGGAAAAATATTTGTGTACCATATATCTTACAAGGGGCTGTTATAAAAAATTAACAAAGAAAATAATTAACACCATTAAAAAGTGAGCAGAAGAACTAAATAGCCACTTTTGAAAAGAAGACATACAAATGGACAACAGACATATGAAAGTGTTCATCATCATTTATTGTCATAGAAATACAAATCAAAATCACAATGAGATACCATCTCAGACCTACCAGAAAAGCTCATATGAACAAGACCAGAAATAAATGATGGTAAGAATGTGGAGAAAAAGGAACCATATACTACACTGTTGGTGGGAATGTAGACTGTCTAACCTCTATTGAAACCACTATAGAGATTTCTGTAAAGCCTACTGATGGATTTACCATATGATCCAGCAGTTCCAATTCTAGGTATATACCTGAATTAGTATAAAAACACTAACTAAAAAGGAAACTTATATTCATATTCACTGCAGCACTGTTTATAATAGCCAAGATGGGGAAACAGCCTAAATGCTCCCCCCCAAAAAACCCAAAAAACTCCAGATGAAGAGATTAAGAAGATGTGGTAAATATATACTGTGGAATACTACTCAGTGATCAAAAAGCTAAACTCTTGCCACTTGGGGCAACATTGATGGAGCTGGAAGGGATAATGCTAAGTGCAATCAGTCAGAAGGAGAAAGACAAGTACCAGATGGCGGAATATAGAAAAACAAAGCGAAGGGTCAGATGAAGCTAAACAAAAAGCTAACCCTTTAAAACTGACTGTGGAAAGGGGGGAGTCAGAGAGGGAGAGGGTGAAGGAAGGGGAGTGTCAAGAACAAAGAAGGGAGGGAGCATAAATGTCTATTGATAGACTACGGGTTCTTTGGTGGTGGATGTACTATTACAACAATATCTGCAATTGGAAATTCTATACTACTATAATGCAAGCAACAATGAAAACCAATATTGACTGAATTAAAATATTTTAAAAAATAATTAAAAAAAGAGAAATGACTCTCCATTAATACACCAACAATTAAGGGGCCACCATTCTAACATCCAGAAAGAGGAAACAGGCTCCAAGTCTGTTTCACTCCTGTCCTTCAAGGCTAGGTTTCAACTGTGGGAAATGCCTTCTGAGTGTAGGCAGCATGTTATTTCCTCAAAATCTGTTACTCAATCCAGAGGACTTCTTGAAGTCATTTTCTTGTAATGGGATATTAACTTTGACTATTTCAGTTGACTAGGGCTCAAAGTTGGGGACAAGGAAGCATCAAACAACTTGAAACAATTAGACCCTGCACATGCTTTGGGCTTTTAAGAAGACAGTAGACTCTCCTACTCCCAGCCCTCATTTTAGCATCAACTTCATCACTCTTTCCTCTCTCATCCTACCCAGCTAGATAAGCTAGAGATGAGAAGTCTAGGGCAAAAAAGGGAAAAAAAACTGAGTGATGAGTTATTATTAATAGCCTAGGGAGAGAGGGCAGTGTTTTTCAATTTTTTTTCCTTAAGAGGGAGAGGATCAGGTACTCAACACCCCTAAGCCAAGAGAGATGTGTTGCTTATAAAGATTTTGAGCTCTGGTTTGATGTCTGCTTATGCATCTCCTATTGTTCTGTTCAATAGGTGAGTATAGAATTTGAGAGAGAGTAGATGATGGGGTAAGGGCCCTGTGGAGTACTCTCACTGCCATGTTAGGCCTATAAAGAATGTGTGGGTTTTTGAAGAGTCAAATGGGGAGGTAGCTGGGCCCTAGCCATCCTGACAGAAGCCTACTCAAGAGAGTTTGCCACCAGGCAGTAGATCCTGGCAGAAAGAAGATGTGAAGTGAAGGGATCTCCAGGGGTGCAAGCTGAAGGGGCATTGGAAGAGGACAAGCTGAAGACAGATTTTCTACCCCACAGAACCACATTCGCCTAAGGAAAGAGCCAACATATGGATGCCTGCCAAACAGCTTATCAATACCCGACTTTGGCCAAGAAAGACTAACAACAGGAATTAGATAAGAATGAGCCATTTGTCTCTTTCCAACTTGTTTCCCCTTGTCACAACAAATTAGGAGAAGGGGGCACAGAAATGGGGTTGGGAAGAATCATGATCAGACCATTTTTTTTTCCTCATTCCAAATTTTTAAGGTCTGAACAATACTTCAGGGGAAAGAAAAAAGTGAGTTCTAAGTTGGAAGTTTCCTATCAATTTTGCTAATTTAAACGTGAAAAATGTAAGGGATCAGAAGGGGAGACTTCAGCTAGTATAGCTGGAGGCAGTGAGTGTAAATATATGTCATGTCTAGATCCTCTCTGGTTCAGATTCTCCTGCATTATGCATATCTAGCTTTATGTATTCCATAAAAGCCACTATTAAATAAAAACCAAACCCATCCGAACCATCCCTGTGAGTTGATCGTCATCAGAACCTGTCCCATCTTCACCTTTTTTACTGCAAGAAAGTGGTTGAAGGAGAGAATGAAAGGAACTGTAATCCAGTGGGTCATTGTCAACTTGATGGGAGCCCTCTTCCTTGACTAGAACAATGGAATTGAGGTTCTAGAATTACTATCACCAGTACAAGGGGTTGCTCTAGCATTCATGGTTGTTGTAGAAGCAGGAACCTTGTTTTAGCCCCTACTGTCTATGCCAACATTACCCCATTTATACCCTCCTGTATAACCAGGGTACGGAGATGGGATGGATCCCTTAGATTTTTTCCTAAAAGAACTGGGACCTTTGAGTACACAAAGAAAGAGCCTGGGGTGGGAGGCAGACTGTTTCCTTAACTTCCTTACTACTAGTGGCTTAGGTAAACAAACATTGCCCTCTGGGTATGTTTTTTACACTCTGAATTGTGGTGAAGGGATAGTCTATTTATAAATCATACACTTCTGGTATTATTTTAGGAATATGTATCACACTTTCCCCACTTTTGGACATTGAGTTTTTATTTGTGTGTGTGTGTGTGTGTGTGTATGTGCTCGTGCATGCATGTGTGTTTGCATGGGTGTACTTATTTTTTCATTTTGTGTTTTTTTGATTTTAATTTTTGTGGTTCATTTTTTCAACAGAATAATTTATTGGATATCTTCAATACATATACTAAAAACTTGGTGTTTGATTTAAATGTCAGATGTCAATTCATGTTAATATCTCCTTCTGACTTTCCATATCTTTGTCAGATTAATCTTTTGAATTCACTATTTTTCATATCATTCTTGTGTGAAAACTATGGTTCCCCTTGTCTATTAGCTTGTAAGAGTTAAAACTTACTAACTTCATGCCTTTTTTTGCATTCTGATACATAAGTTCTTTTAATCTTTGTCTCCTGCTATTTCCTTATGTGAAATCTTCACTCTCTTCTAATTGTTCATTATCTTCATGTACACTTTACTCACACAGTTCCACCTACATGAATGTTCTTTCCATATTATCCTTAGGTCAAAGGGAATTCTATCCATATAGTAAGGTGTGCTCATTAAGAATATATTATTTTTTATTAAATTTAATTTGCCCAGCCCTACCTTGTACAAATTTATTTTTCCCAGTTCTGAATTTTAAAATGTTTTTTTGTGTTAACTTTCTGGATGTCATTTACTTTTCCACCTTATAAAAGATTGCCCAGCAAGAGACTAAGATTGAACAAATAAAACAAAAAACAAACCAAACCACACAAACAAAACCCCTTCATCTTCGCCCCTCCAAAAACCCCATACTGACATCAATGGGACTAATAATAGAAGTTGGAAAATCTGTTATTTTAAAATGGAAACAGTCTGTCTTGCAAGAACAGATAGAGATTTGAGTAACTTGGTGTAGATTCTTTATTTTCGGGAAAATCAGTTGAGGGAATCCTTTAATTGCTCTAGAACTCCAACAGCAGCATACGATAACAAGACTGTCACATAGGATGAGTGTTATGGTTGAAGATCTTGTTCTTGAAATGTGAGTGTATAATCTGTTGAATTATTTTAGACATATCTTAAGGGGCAGAATGTTATGTTGCTGTCTCAACTTTGCATGTCTAGGAGATAAGGCCCACACTTGTGAACACTGGGAGAGTTCTAACATTAACCTAAGTCTTTGTATGCAGCAGAGAGAGGAGTCTGCCTTAATTCTTTCTGCGAATGCTCAAGCCTAAAGGGGACCTCTCTGGCACTGCCTTTTCATACAGTATCAGCTCAGCTTGAAACAATAAAAGTAGCATATCTGATCACAAGCAGTTGATCCCCAGACATGTTTATTGATGGCACTATCAAGGAAAACAGCATACTGACATACAATACAAAGAAACTTGGCAGACTTTATAGTGGCAATTCAGTTTTGGCATTTATATTGGTAAAAACAGATTACAAGGCTTAGTGCAGCTCAAACCTTATTTAAGCTTGCAAAATGTCTGATTTGATCAGTTGGCATTTTACTAAGAGCAACACCTCTATCTCTAGGAATTCCTCTTCTGCAGCTTACACTGGTGTAGTGCCTGTGCTTTGCTTTGAGTGTGTTACATAATCTGATCTTTATTTCCTCCCTGATTGACCCCATTCAAAAGACTACAAAGTCACTGTGTGCCCGTCAGTGCCAATTAATAAAAAATTAACTCAACGCTGACACTTAGTGGCTAGAAATATTCATTACAATGTTCTTTTGAAGGAATCTCTATTAACATGTGCCATGATAATAAAGTAAATGATACCACTATTTAGTCTTCTTGGCAAAGTAATATACAGTATTTGAAGTGTTGTTGATTTTTCAGTAGCTGTCATTCCACACCAATCTATTTTGTTAAAAATGATATAGGTGGCTCACACATATTGTTTGTACATAAATTTAATTTTTTTTTTAGTCCTACTGAAATAAATGGGGCATTTTAACTCTTGATTTCAATTTACCAGAAGACTATATAACAATGCAGTGAAGATATTATTAATTAAGAGAACTGTTCAAAGTGCTTGCTTTCTTCTAAGCAGATGTCTATTGACCTGAAATATGAACAAGTATCTTAAGCTAGACAAGTAATTTACACTTATATCTGTGAGACTGGGGAAAAAAAAGAAAACCAAACAGACAAAAGATTACTGTGTCCTTAATTAACCCCTTTGTTTTGGTACTATGGCACATAAGACGTTAAATTATAGGGAGGTTTTCAAATGTTTATTCTAAGATCAAGAGTTTATTCCTTTAAGGTCTAGGTTAAGTTTTCTCTCAATTTTATTGCATTTATGAATTTATTTTTGACCTTTAAGGAAGGTTTTGGAACAATAATTAGTGTTTTATTTTCCTGCAAAATGAAAGCATGCTATTTTGCCTGAGGTTAATGTGTTTTTAAATCTCTTGAGGTGCTGTGATTGGAAAGCAATTTAGAATATTGTCTTCTGCCAGCTTCACATACAACAGAGAAATGAGTGGAAAATATCTGATTAGTGGGTGTGACAAAATATGGCAAGACAGTTGTGGAAATAAATGTAAACCATGTTGTTTGACTTACATATTGGATTTTTAAGTACCAAAACAAATACAACAAAAAAAATTTTTTGACAGAATGATTTAGGGAGTGGGAGGGGAGAGGTGATACAGCAGTCTTTTGCAAATGTAGAAAAAAGTCTTTTTAAAGTAAATCTGTTATGTAAAAGTTGACTTTACCAAACAGAAAAAGTGTGAGTACAAAGTTTATAGAAGCATTTACTGAAACCTTAAAGTATATTATGTGTCATCCAAAATAATTATTTTATTTATATAATTTCTGAGTTGAGAAAATTGATAAAGCAATTTTCTTAATTCTCCATTCTCTGGTTATTTTGAACTCTACTCCCTTCTCCTCCTACCCCCTCTCTTTCTGCTGAGAATGAGACTGCTCTTGTGTTCTCAGGATATTATGGATATAATCTTAACTCTTAACATACTGTTTTGTAATTGCCTGCAATTGTTTGTCACAGTTGACAAACTTCTTGAACCTTGGGACTGTGTGTCTTAATCATTATCTCTAGTATCTAGTACAGTGCCTGGCATATAATAAGTACTGATTAAATATTTTGTTTGTAGATGCCAGAATTATGGAATACTAGAGAAGCAAAGAAGTAAAATGAAATTCCTTCCTGATCTCCAAGAAGCAGAGGATCCCCTTACTTGTGGGGTTCTCTTTTGAGCTTGTCCAAGAAGGATGATGAATCTATAGGATGTTTTGTTTCTGTTAATAGTTTCAAGGATTTGGGAATAAATCCCAAATCCTATATAAAAGAGGTCATTGTATTCCAGAGTATGTGCAATTGGAGTTTAGGTTCAGATGGTGTATAGACTTTCTGAATAGTTCTCTATATAGAATGACTATCAAGAAGACTGTCTTCACTCTTAAGAATGTATAAACTGAAGTGCCGTCATAGAATATTGGTTTATTTAATGGGAGCTTAGGTCTAGTTATACTACCAATTCTGTTTTTAACATTGGCTTTATCATTTAATCTCTTTGATTAATTTCTTCATTTACAAGATGAGTTAGATTGGATGAATGCCAGACTCCTGACCTTGGGTACTAAACTTGCATAGTTCATCAGGACACAAAACAAAGATGTTGAGTTGATTTTAATTACCTAGAAGTTCAATATGGGGCTATTCACCAGACAAAGCATAATTGCCTGAGCATTCATTCCTTATTTGATTTTATGCAGATGTTCAATACATGTATTTTGTTAAATAATGAGATATTCAATATACAGATTCAGTGCAATCCCTATTAAAACTCCAAAGGCATTGGAGTGCAATGCCTTCCCTAGTGGTGCAAGGGGTTAGTTGCAGCACTGTGAAGTTATCTGCAGCCACTGTAACATGAATTCGATACCAGGCCACTGCACCATGAATTCGACAGCTGGCCCATGTGGCACAGCAGACCTCTCCTGTCTCTTCCTTTCCTCTCCTCAGCAATGTATTTAGATCTAGTCATCTGTTCTGTTTCCCACTCTGTCTCTGGTGAATCCTCCTACCCCCTGCACCTCTGGGCTGTACTTGGTTCTTGTATGCATAGATAAATAAATCTTTAAAAAAAAATAAAATTCCAAAGGCACTCTTCATGGAAACAGAATGATAACCAGAGATTCCAGCTCTATATTGAATCAAGTGCTATCAAAGTGGACATTTTTTCACTCAATCTTGGGGTAAAAGTCAACAGTAAGTTGGTAGTAGCTTACTGTAAGTTTTTTATAGTTGCTTTACCAAATTGAGGGACTTCTCTATATTCTTATTTCTCCAAATTTTTTAAAAAAGAAATCATGAACAGGTGTTGAATTTGTTGATTGATACAATCATGTGATTTTTCTTCTTTAGCTTGTTTATATGGTGAATTACATTGATTGGTTTTCAAATATTGAACCAGCCTTGCATTGCTGGAAAAACTCCATTTGGTCATATTTGATTCCCCGTTAGTTCCTGAAAGATAATTTTATTGGATATTGGGTTGTGAGTTTCATTGATAACAATTTTCTTTCAGCATCTGAAAAAGGTTTCTTACCTCCAAGAATTCTGATGACAATTCACTGTCTGTCATTCAAATAGTTTTCCCCTTAAATAAAGTTGTTGTGACTGCTTTGTCTTTAGTTTTCAGAATTTTAATTACAATATATTTTGTTATGGATTTCTGTGAGTTTACTTTGTTTATGGTTCATTCAACTTTGTGAGTCAGTAGATTTATGTCTCTTACTAAATTTGGAAGTTTCCACTCATTATTACCTCAGATACTTTTTGATTTTTGTCCTCCTTCTGATCTTCAAGGAGTCTAATGACACAATTGTCAGATCTTTTATTACAATCTAAATCTATTCCCTGAAGTACACTTTTTTCCAGTTTATTTTCTCTGTATTTTTCAGATTTATTAATTTCTATTTTTTTTTTTGTTCAGATTCACTGTTTCTTCCCTTGTCTTTTGGTTAATCCATCCACTGAGCTTTTAATTTCAGCTACTGTATTTTCAGTTCTAAAATTTCCACTTGGTTCTTCTTTATATTTTCTATTTCTTCTCTGAGGCTTTCTATTTTGAATGTTTCAACTGTGTTTTTAATTGCTCATTGAAGTATATTTATAATGGCTGTTTTAAAATTTTGTCAGATAATTCTACTACTTCTGTCATCTCTTGTTGGCATCTACTGATTGTTTTTTCCATTCAGTTTGAGAATATCTTGGTTGAATGTGTCAAGTAGTGGGATTTTTTTTTATTGGAACCTGGACACTTTCATATTATATTATAAAACTTTGAATCTTACTTAAACTCTCCCTTTTTGGTTGATTTTCTTTTACACCACTCTGACTGTGAATGGAAGAAGTGGAGGAGGTGCCACCATGTCAGGTGGAATGTAAGTACAGATTTTCGATTGTTGAGGGGTTCCTCAATACTGCTGGGTTGGGAATGGAATTCTGGCATAGCACATGGTCTCCACAGACAGTGTGGAAGTGATGGTTTCATTACCACAGGGTAATGGTGAATGTCCTGTGGTGCACTGTGCCTTCCTTGACACATCCCTGTTAGGATGGGGAGAGTATCTCATTACTGGGTAGAGGAAGAAGTCCTGGTTTCTCTCATGGTCTCTACTGACATTGCAGGAAGAGGGAGGTCATGTTATTGACTAGCAGAAATAAAAATCCTTGCTTTCTTCTTGGTTATCAGTTTTGACAGTATTGTTGAGGATGTTGAAGCATGTTACTGTTTTGTGAGGATGGAAGTTAAGGATCACCACTTATTTCAATAGTTAGTGTGAGTAGTAATGGAGCAGCAGTGTTTCTTATGATGTTTAGCTAGAACAGAACTAAAAGTTATCTGGTTTTTTTTTTAAGTTTATTTATGCATACAAGAACTGGGATACAGGCCAGAGGTGTGGGGGGTGAGAGGATTCACCAGAGACAGACTGGGCAATAGAACAGGCAGATAGACTGAAGTACACTGCTGAGGGGAGCAGCAGGTGAGGTAGGAGAGGTCTGCTTCACCATGTGGGTCCCCTCAGGGATGGAACTCATGCTTCAGTGGTTCGGTTTACTTCATAATGCATTGCTTAACCCATTGCATAACCAGGGAGGCCCTAGTTTTCTGTCTTTCTAGGATGGCTTTCTGTTTTTCTCTCAGATTTTGGTTTGAAGAGACCAAGATTTTATTTGCGTTATTTTGTCTGTGCCTGTTTGAATGTCCAAGGCTCCTGACTGTCAGCTTCATAACAGGGATGTATGAAACAAAAAACACCCCAAGGAACTCACCACCATGGTATTTCTTAGGTTTTGATGTCCCTAACTAGTCTGCTTTTTTTCCTCTCTACTCTTCAGAGTACATAATACCCAGGATTTTTAGCTGTGCCTAGCAGGAGGAAGAGGGCAAGGGTACTCTCCTCCAACTTCCTACAATAATGGATTGTTTTTTCTATCTCAAAATAGAGAGCAGATCTTTTATTTGCTACTGAGGTCGGAAGTTGTTGTAAACAAGAATGGGTTAATTGTAGAGAAATTTGGAGAAAGGATGGGAAAGGGAAACAGATATTGAAAAAAAAAAACAACTGTGAGTCTTGATTAAATGTTCATCATTTATTCATCATTCAGCAAACCTTTTCAAATCAACAGTGTATGCCTGGCAGTGTGATTGGTGCTAGTAATGCAAGGTTAAGTAAAATTATCTATTTGTCTACTGGGGACTAAAACTTCCAACTATTGGGGCTTGGCAAATAAGCACATAATTACAACATTTTATGGTAAGTGACCTGCACCCTGAGGGTGATAGTAGTTCCTTAAGTAAACTGAAAGTACCATAATCTAGGCAGAAGAAATGGCTCATTTAAAGCACAAAAGTGGGCCCTCAGTGGTGTCTCAATGGGTTAAGCAACACACTATGAAGCAGACCACAGCCCCTGCAGCACAAGCTGGAACCCTGCCTTCTGCCAGGGAGCTGACCCACATGGTGCACCAGACCTCTCCTGCCTCGCCTGCTGCTCCCCTCAGCAGTGTTTTTCACTTGATCTGCCTGTTCTGTTCCCCACTCTGTCTCTCATGAATCCTCTCTCACCACCCCCACCTCTAGTCTGTACACCAGTTCTTGTATGCATAAATAAATAAATCTTAAAAAAAAAGCACACAATGTTGTAGGTTTAGAAGAATGGCAAGCACTGAAGTGAAAAGAATAAGGGGTATGAGTAAATGTGAGAAATAAAGCTGATAAAACTGAAAATGTAGGTTGGGTCACATTGTGGAGAACTTTAATATACATTTCATGCCAAGAAAGTTTTACACTTTATGCAAGCAATGGAGAGTAATCTTTAACCTATTAGAGTGGACATTACAAAATAATGACTCGTGTTTATATCTAAATTCTTATGTATCTTTAATATCCTTTCATATGTGCAGATGTGAAAGTTTCCACCCTGCCCTAATCTTTCTTTTTCATTTTACCTTTCCCTGTATGATCTTGTTTGATCAGAAATGGTGGAGAGAAATATTCCCTTGAATATCTAGAATTACTAGATAGAAATGTGTAAATGTAACAGATGCACAAATGCAGTTCAGGATGAAGATATTGTTCAAATCTGTTCTCACAGACAGTTCCATTTTCACTAGTTGTGAGTGTGAGTATCTGTGTTTAAATGCAGTAGCCCCCAGTTAATAGTCACCTCACAGTGCCCTCACTGCCTCACTGTCAGTTCAGTCCACTTATTTAGCCAAATTATAAACTGATGGGACTATTTTTATTTTAGATATTGAAACGTCCATATATTCCCCCAGTGGGGATGTATGATTTCAGCTCATTACATTTAAATAGATGAAATATTCTTTATCATGCTGAGTGTTACGTTAATTTTTTGTTGTTTTCTCCTTAATCATCTACATTTGTAGTCATTATCTCTCCTTGTCTTCAGGTACATACTATTAGTATCTACTCACATTTGCCCTCATCTATAATAGCATACATTCAAACCTTATGGTATCCCTAATGTATTGGTATATTTTTAAAAATCTCATATACAATAACACTTTATTTTTATGCTGTCTAAATCTTTTATTTAAAGACATCTGGTATGTTTGGCTCAGCGGACAAAATATGACAGTGCTGAAAAGTAGTATTAGCAATTCTTATGACTTCTTACATATTTTAAGATGTTTATGGCAGAAATTACATACTGTGGTGGATAGAGTAGCAGACTACAAAAAATTTATCACTGATAGACAACTATTTATTTTTGACCTTGGGAATAACAGTAGCCTTTTCTGTGAAACTGATTTTTTTAAACATAATTTTATAGTTAAGAAAGAGAAAAAAAATTCCCCAAATACCTTCATAATAGGGATAACGAGATTTTTGAGCAGCCCTTTTGCTGTTATTTTTAAAATTATAATATCATATATTGCTACTGCTAATGTTCCTACAGTGACCCACTGGAATTCAGTTTCTTGTATTCAGTTTCTGAGGACATGCTCTTCGTATGGCAAGTGGTAACTTTAGTTTGATCTTCTATATGAATAATGAATGAAAACGTAATAATGAACTGAACTTATACTTGTCACAGAAATTGCTTAGATATTAAAATTTTTAGGTGTTATACTGAACTAGTTTCTGAATCATAAAGTGTTGTAAGCCAAAGTCACCTTAACAAAAATAGTTAAAAAATCGAATTCATATTAAACTGAATTTGAAAAATTGTTATAAAATTTTAATTATTTTATTGCTTAGAGTTTTAATTTAGAGATATTAATTAACTAAAGCCTATCTATGTAGTGAGATCATGACAAATGATGTTCTTGTGTTAGCCATGCATAAGAACCAGTTCATAGTCTGGCATTTCAGCTTGTGTGTACTGTCCTCTGCTGGATGGAAAATGTCTTCTTAGTTCAAATGAGCCCCACCTTGCTGCATTACTTGTGATTAATTTCACTTAAATTTTGCAAGCCTTTGAATTACATATGCGGAGAACAGAGGGAAGACTCTCTTACTCACTAGTCAGAGTCCCTCAGATTTGAGTGACTCTGGGAAGTTCTTTGACTTGTGGAATGATTAATTTTATTACAAAATTTTCACAGTTATCTTGGAAATTGAGGAACTTAGTTTAAAGTACTGTGGCATATCTATATTTTTGTACCTTTTGTGGAAGCCAAGGATTCAGGCAAAGCAGGGACCTTGACAAGCCATGATCCCTGGAATTCTGTGGTAAATGACATTGTGATTTTTGTGCATTTCTTTTTGAGACTGAAATTATTTAAACATGGTGTATGCGTGGTGGAGGTGCGTGAAAAGAAGGAAACTGGATTTTGATCTGATTCACAATACACATGCCAGATATATTTTGCTTTCCTGAAAAAGTTGTACTATCTTTACTCCTTCTCTAAATCTGTTGCCTTTCTAAGCATCATACCAAAGGCAAATATCCTGAAGAAAAGAGTGATAAATTTTACTACAAAAATTTTAAAGCTTCAGTCTGCCAAATTCCATTATAACAAGATTGAAAAGCAACTGGGAACAATGGGTGCAACACATATGGTGAACAAAGGGTGAAAATCCTTCTTATAAAGAAACCTTAACATATAAAAGAGCACATAGTACATGCCAATTTCATCTGGAGAAGTAGGTATTGTTACTGTTTTATTTTAGAAATGGGAAGATTAAGGCTTAGAGAAGTCCATTACATTTAGTAGATGGATAAAGGTTTCAAACCCATGTGGTCTAACCCCAGAGTCTGTGCTCTTAGCCACTTCACACTGTTCTCCAGGTCAATAAATGGCCAGAATCATGAACAGGCTGTTTACAAAGAAATAATTCCGATAGCCAATAACAATATCCAGTGAGCACATAAAGTTTAGTTACTTTTTAAAAAAAAATCAAATAATTGCAAATGAAAATAATGAGAAAATATTTTTGTGTACCAAATAAAAATTTGAAAAATTAGTTACATTCGCTTTTGGCTAGATCCAGAAAAGCCAGTTAATTTTTAAATTCTCTCATTGGGAAAATTTTCTACAAAATCCCTTAAAATTCTTTATAGTTTTACTATTGCAATTCAATTTTTCAATCTTTATTCTGAGAAGATAATTGTGTATACATAAGATTTAGTTACAAGGATGTCACTTGATGTTGTTTGTGAATAGAAGCTGGATTTAGCCATAATGTCTAACAACAATAGATTGGTTGAAAGCAACTAGTGTACATATGTGAAATGCAATATCAATAGGTATTTAAATTATGTTTTAAAGGACTATTTAATGAGATTTTAATACACAGACAGTGTACTAAGAGAAAATTCAGGTTTCTAATAATAACATGTAATATTGGCATTGACAAAAGACTGGGAAAGTGATTATCTTTGGTTAGTGGGACTGTAAACCAGTTTCCTACAGTGGACATTTTCATAATTTTAAGAGAAAAAGGTTGCTGTGAAATTTCACTTAAGTTACATCTTGTTACACGTAAGACTTTTTAAAAGCTTAGTCATAGATTTGCAAGATCTCTATATCCTTCTTTAATTATAATGAATAGTACATATACATCATTATTTTGGTCTTAAAGTGAGTTGTATAAGTAATGTTATTGCAAAGTAATCTTAAATGGTATTATTTTATTTATAATTTCCATGTGAATTTTCTTTGCTAGCCAAATTTTTATGTTTTTTCCTTTTCTTTAGTCTTTCCACATTCATATTTACCTTTATGCTAATTTTTTATAATGTATTTTCTACTTAAAAATATCTCTTGTCTCATAGTCAATATTTAGCAGCATAATTTCCCTATATTCATTCTTTGGGCCACACAGCGAAATATTTGCAAATTTGACATGGAATTTATTAGAAATGGAAGATACATGCTTATTTTCTGTTATATTATTTAACAGGATTAAGACTATGCAACCTCGGTTTCAATGATTTGTGGTATAATTTCAGCATTTGTTCACAGATGTCCATAGTGTTTTTCTTTCTGTTTGTAATTAGATCCTTTTCTTGGATGATTGCACTCTTCCCTGACCTCCCTGCCCCCACTACATGCTCATTCATCCTCTTTCTCTATCTCTGTCTCTTTTTCTGCATCTTTCTTTCTGTGTCTCTGTGTGTGCTTCTCTCTCTCATTCTCCTCTCCCTGCTTTTAGTAAGTCCATTTAGATCTGGAGATATGGCACAGCACTAAATGATTCACGCACAGAAAGAAAAAAGAAGGGAAAGATCTTCTCCACTTATGCTTTATCTCCTCCTGATCAAAGTTCTAAGAGGTATCTCATGTATTCTTGATTTTTCATCCTAATCATAAATATAAGGTGGACTAAAGCAGATAAGGATAAGAGACTTTCAATTGATGTATTAAATCCAGAGGAAATATTTTAAGGTCTTTCCAACGGATTAGGTGGTTTGATTTGCTGCAGTTCTATCATTTGAACACTGAGTGGCACTAAAGCCTTGGTCACAGATAGAACACTGTTGATTCAAATACTAAGATTTAGGGGTCTGTAGATGGGTATGACTTAAAAAAGTGAAAAAAAAAAATAGAAAAGTTACTTTGACAATCAGTTACTTTTAAGAACAGGAAGTTTAACCCAATTATATTGATTTTATTTGCAAATTATTTGAAAACAAAAAGTAAACTGCTGTTAAAATGACCAACTGATTAAACCTCACTGCAACCTACTCTTGAATTTTTTCCCTTTTCTTTGTAGAGAACACAGGCTTTATCTATACTTTTAGGAAGATCTGCAGATGCAGCACCCATATGAATGTTGTTAAACTCCTGTGTATCCACAGTAGACAATATGGAGTAAGTATTTATGGAGCAAGTATTTTGAACTCCAGCATTTTAAGTCTTTTTAGTTATACCTATGTGTGTTCATACACTTGACTGAAATTGGGAAAATATGCCATTTCAGTTTGAATAAAATAGAATTTGACTATTTTGGAGGAGGAAGAAAAAATAATTCTTCCTTCTGTTGCTTCTCTTAACTTTATGATTTTTTATTTTCTGACTAATATTCCATCAGTATGAATGTTCTTCCATGAGAAAAGGCATATTATTATATCCTACAATTTTCCCCTAGTTTTAACTGAATTTTTAGCTATACCTCTTTTTGTCATTTAAAAATTATTTTCTATTAAATTATATTCTCTAGGCTTGTAACATTGATCCTTGACTTTGCAGTCTAGTTAGAGTTAATATTACACAACTTCACCTAAAACATAAGAATTTTACAAACATAGGGTCCAATTGACCCTATTATTATTGTTATAGCTGTCATTTATCTTTTATAGAAATTAAGAGAAAAGAGTAATCTTTATACTTATTAAGATATTTGTTACTTCTAATGCTTTCAATTCCTGTACAAATATAGGCATACTTCATTTTATTATGCTTTTATATTGCACTTCTCACATATTGCTTTTTTTTTTAAAATAACTTGAAGGGTTTTTGGCAGCCCTGCATCAAGCACGTTGATTGGGATAGTTTTTCCAGATGTGCTCATTTCATATCTGTGAGTCACACTTTGATTAAAGTAAGTAATTTTTTCTGTTTGTTTGTTTGTTTTTAGACATGATGCTGTTGGACACTTAGTTGACTGTAATGTAGTGTAATCATAACTTTTGTAGGCATGGGAAACCAAAATATCAGTGTTACTTGGTTTATTGTGATGTTTGCTCATTGCAATAATCTGGAATAAACCCACAATATATCCAGAGTATATCTGTATCTGAGTTTCTCTTTGTTATACTTTTCCTTCAGTCTGAAATATTCCTGTATCATTTCTAGTGGTCAAGATGTATTGACAACAAACTTCCTTAGTTTCATTTTATCTGAAAATGTTTTCCTTTCGTCTTCATTCTTGAAGAATATTTTTACTAGGTATAGAATTTGGGGTTGACATATTTTCATTTTAGAATTCTTGTCTTCTCTGCTGCCTCTGATCACTATAATTTCTGATGAGGTGGCATTGTCCATTTGGGTTCTTTTTCCCCTTGTGTGTATTTTGTAATATTTTTCTGGCTGCTTTTATGACCCTTTTTCAGAATTTTAATGTGCTTATGTTTACATCACTTGGAGTTTGCTGAATTATTGAAACTATAATTTTTTACCTTTCATAATAGATGAAAGATTTTTGAGCATTATTTCTTTACTGGTTTCCCCTGCACCATTCATCCTCTTCTTTAACTTTTATTCTAAGTATTCATGTTAGAATTTCTGATATTTTCCTACAGGTCTCTGAGACTCTGTTTATTTTTTAACCTATTTTTAAGAAATCTCTTGTCATAAGATTAATGACTTCCATGTTCAACTGCCACTTCACTGATTTTCTGCTATTATCATCATTTGGATGTTATGACCATGTAATTAATTTTTATTTCAGGAGTTATAATTTCTACTGCTAAAATGTACACTTCTTACAATTTCTAATTAAGTAAAATTTCCTATTTTATTGTGCACTGTGAGCCTATTTCCACTTATCTTTTTAGGTATGATTATCATATCTACATAAAAATACCTTTATGTCCATTCTTAACATATTTGTCATCATAGAGTTAGGCTCCATACACTGTATTTTCTCTTGTGAATGGGCTACTTTTTCTGGTTCTTCACCTGAATAATTTTGGGTTAATTTCTGGATATTGTGATTGTAATGTTGTGTATCATTTTGGTTATAATACTAGTAATAATAGAGTGTTATTATTTTAATTTTAGCAGGCAATTTTATCAGTTGTATTGAGATTACTGTGTCTTCTGGTGGTAGCTCAAATCTTGGTTTAATTTTGAAAATCTTGCCTGGATTGCTTTTGTGTCTGCCTGGTGCATGCAAGGTTTGGTGATCACTCAGAAATTTGGGCAGCTTTTATGCGCAGAATGTGAGCCTTTCCCTCTCTACTTTTGGGATTTCCACAATTATATGGGAGTAGTAGCCCTAAACTTTGCTCACTGATTAAGGTCAGAAAGATTGTAGACTAAAAGCCACACAAATAGAAACTTCATTTTGTGCTATTCCCTTCTCTAAGTTTTGATTCCCCTACATAATGTCTTTTATCATTCCAGTGATATGTCCAGTGCAGTAAGTT
The DNA here is from genome assembly GCA_019455555.1 of Galemys pyrenaicus. NCBI lineage: Eukaryota > Metazoa > Chordata > Mammalia > Eulipotyphla > Talpidae > Galemys > Galemys pyrenaicus. The sequence goes on from JAGFMF010011870.1 coordinate 11,786,538, forward strand.
TTAGTTTTTGCTATTTTTTTGTGTGTGTTTTCTTCAAGTTTCTTGTTACCCTGTGTGTGAACATCATTGTAGTTTTAGGCTATTCTGCCACGAGGCAGAAGTCACTTACCACTCTTGATTCAGAAATCACCAGTGATTTGTTTCTCATTAACTTCTTCAGATTAAAAAAAAAAAAATCCTAGCTCCTTACCTTTGCTCTTTTTATGATGGTAATTTATCTTTTTAGTTTTAAAATTCTGCCTTCTCTTCCTACTATTAAAATCTCCTCATTCTGTGACTCAGCTACAACAAAAAATATTCCTTGGTGTCACCCCAACATACATGCACTATACTTTTCTCTTTTTCCTATAGCTTCCAATGTTTTGAATATAATTTCTCTTTCTTTATGCTAATTAAGTTCTTATTTAACTTTCAGGAACCAGCTTAAATATCACTTATTCCATTGTAGAAGTTGAAAATCTATCTTCTGTGCTTCCAGTATCATTTGTTTATTGTTACATTAATAGACGTAAATTAATGTATGTTTGTCTAGCTGGATCTTGTATTACTTTAATCAGGAACTGTCTAGTTCATAGTTTTTATAGGTATGGTATCTAGCATAATAAATATTTGAATTTCAAAAATACTAGTGAAATTTCCTTATACATGCTAATCATGTCTATTTTACTGGGCTCTGATTTATTGTTCTATTATTTGTACTGCAAAAACAGTATCTTGTTAAAAAATATAGGAATGTTTATATATTTGTCAAACTGTAATTGCATAGATAACATTTATATTTCAATTTCCTATAGGTTATATGACATTGATTTTTTTCCAGTTGTTTATTTTCTTAAATGACTGATAAGGAGGGGTTACTTACCTTATTATGCTACTGTTTCTTTGTATCTTGTAGCTTTTATAGTCCTCATTTCCTACATTAATGTCTTTTATTTGATTTTTATTATTATATGTTACATCATTCTTCTTTTTTGTACAATGTATGCTTTCTCCTCTTAGATGTAGTCATTGTAAAATTCCTATCACCAATTCACCCACACTCCATCACCATAGTCCCTTGTGCTCTTTCCTCTCTTGTTTTAATCCTTCCCCATCCCACACCCTGCAGAATATCTGATTTATAGTTGCCTGTTAATTTTGTTTTTTAAATTTATTATAATTATTTTTTCCAGATTCCTTATTTGGTTCCCCTGCATTCCTCCTACAAGTGAAACTATCAATATTTTTCTTTCCCTTTCTGGATTATTTCACTGACCATAATCCCTTCCAGTTCCATCCATGTTGTGCAGATGGCATGAGTTTATCATTTTTGATTGCTCAGTAAATATTCCCTTCACACACACACACACACACACCACATCTTCTTGATTCAGTTGTCTATTTTTGGGCATTTGTGTTATTTCCATATCTTCCCTATCTTACCTATTGTACATAGTGCTGCTGTAAACATAAGGGGTACAGGTATGCTTACGAATTAATGTTTTTGTGTCCCTTTTGTGTCCTAGATTCCTAGGAGTAGAATTGCTGGGTCATATGGATGCTTCATTTAGTAGGTTGAAGAACCTCCACACAGCTTTCCATAGTGTTTGGACCAGTTTGTATTCCCACCAGCAGTGTACAAGAGTTCCTTTTTCTCCACATCCACAGCAACATTTGTTGTTGCCAGTTTTTTTGATACATGCCATTCTCACTGGTGCAAAGTGATATCTCATTGTGGTCTGTTTTTTAAGAGAGATGTTAAATTCCTTCTTAACGTCCTTTTGTGTATATTCTCTAGTTGTTTTCTTTGTGTTTACCAGGGGATTACATTTAGCATCCTAAAGTGAGAACATTCTAATTTAATTTACAGCAGCTTAACTTCAGTAACATACAAAAACACTACTCCTTTCAGCTCCATTCCCATACATTTTGGTTATTTTTTTTTTTAAAGATTTATTTATTTATGCATACAAGCACTGGGGCACAGGCCAGAGGTGTGGGGGGGTGAGAGGATTCACCACAGAGAGCGGG
>JAGFMF010011870.1:11788597-11841150 GCA_019455555.1 Galemys pyrenaicus
CCCCCCCCTGGCCGGCAGCAGGGATCGAACTCGTGCTGCAGTGGCTGCAGTTTGCTTCGTAGTGCGTTGCTTAACCCACTGCGCCACCAGGGGAGGCCCACATTTTGGTTATTTATGTCACAAAGTTACATTTTAATGTACCCCACACACAAACACTATAAAATGCATTAATCTCCTAAATTATGTAGAAGCAATATTTAGAGTTACAAACCAATGTTACAGTACTCTTAGCTTTTATTTAATTTTTTCTTTAAATGTATTAGCCTACTAAATTAGGTAGAAAACAAAAAGTATAGCTATAAACAATTGTTACATTAATACTATCTTTTGTAATTTGTCCATGTACTTACCTTTATTACGATCTTTGTTCCTCCTTTAGGCATAGAGGAACTGTGTAGTGTCCTTTCATTTCACCTTGCAGAACCTCTCTGAGCATTTCTTGCAGGATAGGTCTATTGCTTGTGGAATCTCTGGGCTTTTGTTTTTCTTGGGGCAACTTGATCTCTCACTTTTGAACAACAGTTTTATCAGTTAAAGAATTCTTTGTTTATAGTTCCCCCCCCCCCTAACATTTTGAATGTATCAGCCCACTATCTTCTGGCTTCCAAAGTTTCTGATAAGAAAGTTGCAGATGTTATTTTACGACCCTTTACTTTTCTCTTGCTGTTTTGAAGATTCACACTTCCACTCTTGAAAATTTGATTGTTTCTGTTGTCTTTTTGAGTTCTCTTACTTGGTTTGTTCAATTTCTTTTCTTTTTTTTAAAGATTTATTTATTTATGCATACAAGCACTGGGGTACAGGCCAGAGGTGTGGGGGGGGGGTGAGAGGATTCACCACAGAGAGCGGGGAGCAGAACAGGCAGATCAACGGAAGTACACTGCTGAGGGGAGCAGTGGGCACAGCAGGAGAGGTCTGCCACACCATGTGGGTCCCCTCCCCCCGGCCGGTAGCAGGGATCGAACTCGTGCTGCAGTGGTTGCGATTTGCTTCGTAGTGCGTTGCTTAACCCACTGCGCCACCAGGGGAGGCCCCGGTTTGTTCAATTTCTTAGATGTTTATCACTTTCATAAAATTTGGGATATTTTCAGCCACTCTTTCTTTAAATGTTCTTTTTTTCCCTCTTTGCTCCTCTTCTGGGATTCCCACAATGCATGTGTTGGCTCACCTGATGTGTGCCATATATCTCTCAGGCTCTGTTTGCCCTTTTTGCAATCTTTTCTGTTTCTGTTCCTCAGGATTGAAAATTTTCATTGTCCTGTATGCAAATTCATTGATTTTTTTTTTTTTTCTGTCTGTTCAATCTGCTTTTGAAATCCTCTGGTAAAATTTTCATTTTAGTTGTTGTACTTTCAGTTCTAGAATTCCTTTAGGTTTTCTGTCACTTTATTAATGTTACCATATTTGTTCAAACATTGTTTATTTGATTTTCTCTATTTCTTCTTTTGTTTTTAAGCATATATAAAGACAATTGTTTGAAAGTTTTTGTCTTCTGTATCTCCAACAAAGGCTTTTGCTTGGACAGATCCCATTGGATTATTTTTTCCTTTGAATGGAATATACTTTCCTGTTTCTTTGCCTTATTATTTTTTTTTGTTGTTGTTGTTATCATTGAACACTGAACACTTGAATCTAAAAATCTGCTTATTTGAAAATCAGATTTTCCTTTTCCACCAGAGTTTGCTGTTTTTTGTTACTGTTTATTTATTTATTTTGACTTTATTATTTAAAAAATATATTTATTTTTAATTGAGGTAGATTAGATACCTGTATCAGGTATTGCCACTGTACTATACCTACCACCAAATCACCAGAGTCCACCATCATAGTCCATTGTGCTTTCTTCCCTCTTTGTTATCATCCCTTCCGTAAGCTCTCCCCCTCTAGATGCTTCAGTTCTGTAGTCATCTTTTAAAGATTAATTTTTAAACCTTGTCTTTTTCTGACCCTTAGTTTTGTTTCTCTATATTTCACATGTTAGTGACATCATGTGGTATTTCTCTTTCTCCTTCTTACTTATTTCACATAGAACTATCCTTACCAGTTTCATCCATGTTGTTATAATTGGCAAGAGTTCATCATTTATAGTTGGGTAATATTCCATTGTATTTATACCACATCTTCTTGATTTACTCATTTGTTTTAAGGTATTTAAAGATCATAACTAGTGCTGCAATAAATATGGGAATGCAAGTTTCCTTTTGAATTAATGTTTTTGAATTTTTGGGGGTAGATACCTAAGAGTGGAATTACTTGGTAGCATGGCAGATCCATTATTAATGTTTTGAGACACCACTATGCTTCTTTCCATAAGGGCTGGACCAGTCTTAATTCCCTGCAGTGAATGCAGGAGAGTTCCTTTTCTCACATCCTCTCCAGCACTTGTTATTTCTAGTATTTTCAGTATGTGCCATTCTTAATATGTGGTTTTGATATGCATTTCCCTGATGATAAGTGATGATGAACATTTTTTCATATACCTGTTTGCAGTCTGTATGTCTTTAGAGAAGTGTCAGTTTGGTTCTTCTGCCCATTCTTTTAAATTGGGTTATTTGTGGGGGTTTTTTTGTGTGTTGTGTGAGTTCTTTTTGTGTTGTGTGAGTTCGTGGTTGATCTTTGAAATCGGTCACTTATCAAATATGGTATCTTTCACATTTTAGTATCACTTTTTAGCTTGATGTAGTCCCAATTGCTTATGTTCTTTTTTTCCCCTTGCTGTGGGGCATTGATCCCAAAGACATCACTGAAGCTTATGTCGTGAAGTATTTTGCCTATGTTTTCTTTTATGTATTTTGTACATTCAAGTTTTTTATCCATTGTGATCTGATTTTTGTGTTTGGTGTGAGAGATTGAACTAGTTTCATTCTTTTCCATGTATCTGTCTAGTTTTCCCAACACCATTTATTGAAGAAGCTACCCTTGTTCCAGTGTATATTCTTGGCCCTTTTATCATTCATTAACTGTCCATGCAGATAAGGTTTTATTTCTGGGAAGTCAGTTCTCTTCTATTGGTCTGTGTGCCAGGGTCTTTTGTTTTGTTTTGTCTAAATACCAGGCTATTTTAATTATTATGACTTTAAAATATAGTTTGACATCTGACATAAGATACATCCATTCTTTTTTTTATGTCAGGAATGCTTTGACTTTTTGGGGTCTTTTGTGATTCCATATGAATTTCAGTAGTGTTTGCTGCAGTTATTTGAAAAATGCCATTGATATTTTTAATTTTTTGGAAAGATTTATTTATGCATACAAGAACTGGGATACAGACCAGAGGTGTGTGTGTGGGGGGCGGGGGAGTGAGAGGAATCACCATCGACAGACTGGGGAACAAAACAGGAAGATTGTTCTGCTGAGGGGAGCAGAGGGCGAGGCAGGAGAGGTCTGCTGTACCATGTGGGTCACCTCTCTGGCTGGGGATTGAACTCATGCTGCAGTGGCTGCCAATAGCTTCATAATATGGTTGTTAACCCCTTGTACCACCAGGGAATCCCCACCATTGATATTTTTTAATTGGTATTGCATTAAATCTGTATATTGGTTTGGGTAGGATAACCATTTTGATAACATTTGGTCTTTCAATCTGTAAGCAGGGAAGATTTTTTCAATTTCCTTGTGTTTTCTTCTGTTTATTTTAATGATATGTAATAGTTTTCTTTGTATAGATTATTCACCTGCTTTGTTAGTTTTATTTCTAGGTACTTAATTTTTTTGGTGTAATTTCTTCCTCTTCTATCTCATTATATAGGAAGGCAACTGATTTTTTTGTGTTAATTTTACATCCTTCCTCTATGCTAAACTGGTGGTTTTGATGCGATATTTCTTTGTGAAGTCTTAGGAGCTTTTTATATATGTTGTAATATTTAATTGATTAATTGATTGAAAGTAGGCTGATTCTGTGCCAGGGATGAGTCTGAGGTGTAAACTTAGTATCTTGTATTTTCTGAACATTCTTTGGACATGCATATATCTTTGTAATTTTTGCCATGTACTCAATTGTTTTTGTTTGTCCTGGTTTTCAATACCTGGCTTAGAAAAGGGGAAAAGCAAAAAATGAAGGGGGAAAGTGGGGTCAACCTTTTAAATCTCTTGGAAATCATTTCAATCAATGGGGGAGGCCCTTGGAACCATCAAGATAGGGACAACAATGACCATCCATTTCTTTGTCTTTACCTCTGTGATCAGAAGTAGTGATCATTAATCAGAGCACGGATCTTTAATATTTGAACAGGGTACTTTTTATCCATCTTAATTTGCATAAACCTTGTGCAAGCTGCCTAGGAATAAGTGCGCAGCTGCCTGCCATGTGGCTGGATATGAGGAATGAGAAGCTGCTGTTGTGTGAAGTACTGTTAAATGGACTGAAATTAATGTCCAAACCTTCTCCTGGAAGTTGCTAGTCTTCTACATAGTCCAGAATTCCAAAAATATCTGTCAGATTCTGCAAGTGAAAATTTGGCTATGTGGGGATACAGATTCTTCATGCTTCTTACTTCTTTATCTTCCCAAAGTGATACTGAGATTATATAGTGTGATTTATCTAGGGAACATTTTTTATGTTACAGTTTTTTTTTTAAGAGAATCAAACTATTAAGGAAGAGGGATTGGTGTTACCTTTTATAGTTAAGTTTCATATCTGTCTTAAATACTATTACTTTTTGTTATATCCCATTCATAATGTCTTTCAGAGCCATAGCATACATGGTTTTTCATGTTTTCTGGAGAAGAAGATAAGAACGGAAAAGAGCTTCCGTGTCAATGTAAAAATAAAAGTAGGAGTTTTTTTTTGTTTTTTTTTTTTTTAAGATTTATTTATTTATGCATACAAGCACTGGGGTACAGGCCAGAGGCGTGGGGGGGGGGTGAGAGGATTCACCACAGAGAGCGGGGAGCAGAACAGGCAGATCAATGGAAGTACACTGCTGAGGGGAGCAGCGGGCACAGCAGGAGAGGTCTGCCACACCATGTGGGTCCCCTCCCCCCGGCCGGTAGCAGGGATCGAACTCGTGCTGCAGTGGCTGGGATTTGCTTCGTAGTGCGTTGCTTAACCCACTGCGCCACCAGGGGAGGCCCAAAAGTAGGAGTTTTAACATTTGTAATTCATTGTGGGTACCCATATGAATAAAAGACTCATTTGGGATGAAGGAAGAGATAAGATAAAGACCTTGAGAAGGAGAATGAATCTCAAAAATGGCAGGAATAAAAAAGGATCTCAGGAAGGAAACAGTAGATAATGGGCAAAGTATTTTAAGAATAGTAGTACCTAACATTCAAGTTATTTCTTAGATAACTGTTCTTTATTAGACCCAAAACTTTAATATAAGTTTGTTACAATGGCTGGTAGTACTTTTAGGAATGAAGAGTAGTGTTTATATCCTTTCTCAGGACACATAAAAATAAAATAGGATAGAAGTTGTAGGAGATAAGATGGTGAGAGTAGATTGAGAATCAAGAAGAAGGTGAAATTCAGAGTAAAATGTGACTAAAAGTTTAAGTATGCTTTCTTTGTTGCCATGGAAATCTTGGAATATATTAGGGGAGATATGAGGAACCAGATTTCTCATGGTTATGTGAAATGAAGTTTAAGTTACTGCTTGAAGTAGTAGAACTGTATCTTGTCAGAGAGGATGCTAGAGTCAGGTTTTCTGGAATTTAATTGACTCTACCTTTGTAGCCTTAGATAGGTTATTCAGTGTCTTTACCTAAGATTTCTTATCTGTAAAATGAGGGTAGAGAAATGAAGAGTAAAAATAAAAATTAATTTATTAAATGCTTCATACAGATTTGAAATAATAAAATGTTTATCAAAATATATGACACTGTGTTTAATAGTTGTTACCTGAATTATAAAATGATTATATTACATGAAAACTACAGCCTCCTCAAAAAGAATATAGATGTCTTCAAATATCAAATGATGAAATTATTATATTTGTATGTATTTATTTCTACTGATAGATATGAAAACATAACTATTAATTTCTTAAAGTTAAACAGTTATCTGACAACATTCATTGTATTTATTCTCTGTTCTAAGCAAAGGTCAAGGAAATGATTTGAAGAAAAAGCTTGTATTTCATAAATCCATAAACAAGATTCATAACTGAAGGCACAAATTTGACAAAGGGAAAAAGGAATTTATGTCCTTGAGCTTGAAATCTATCCTCTTTCATTTTTAAATTTTATTTTTCCTTTTTTAAAGGAACATTGGTTTACAATATTGCATAGGATTTAGGTGAATAAGCTCATGCCTCCTCAGATGTATCTTACCATACCAACCCCTATATCTAAATACCCAAACCCTTTACCATAGGCCATTGTACCCCCTCCTCCTTTGTTTTCATCTGTCCTCTCCCTCCCTCTTTAGTAGCCTCAATTCTGCAGTGATATTTAGGGTTTATTTTGTTTTAGTTTTGTTAGCTATTTATGGTTTTTGTTTGTTTGTTATCTCTATATTCTACACATGAGTGAAGTTGTCCAGTATTTGTTTTTCTCCTTCTGACTTATTTAATTTAGCATAATCCCCTCCATTTTCATCTACATTGTCACAAATGGCAAGAGTTCATCTTTCTTTTTTATACCTGAGTAATATTCCACCAATTACTACATTTGTGGCCTTAGATGGGTTATTCAGTGCCCATGTCTGAGATTTCTTATCTGTAAAATGAGGGTAGAGAAATGAAGAGTAAAATAAAATTAATTAGTTAAATGCTTCATAAAAACTTAGAAATAATAAAATGTTTAGCAAATTACTCTGCTCTGATCCATGGGCATTTATATTTTTTTCCATAACCTGTCTATTGTGAATAGTGAATAATGTGGAATGCAGTGAATGATGAGTGTAATGCATATAACCCTTTGAATTAGTGCTTTTGTGTTCATGGAGTAGATACCTAGGAGTGGAATAACTGGATCATTTGGTAGATTATTTTTAATATTTTGAAGAACTTTCAAACTGTTTTCCATAGGGATTGGACATTTCTACCAACATGTATGAGGATTCCTGATACCCACACCTTTGCTAACATTTGTTTCTTCTGCTTTTAGTTGAAGTAGAACATTCCTACAGGGTTGAAGCGGCATCTCATTGTGGTTTTTGTTTTTTAAATTAATTATTTAATTATTATTTTTTCATGAAACCTCATTATGGTTTTGATTGTGTTTCCCTGATAATGAGTGATGTTGAACATATTTTCATGTGCCTGTTGGCCATCTATATGTCTTCTTTGGAGAATATCTATTTAGTGCTTCTTCCCAATTTTTGTCTGGGTTCCTTTTTTTTTTTTCTTTTTGGTGAATTGTATGAGTTCTTTGTAGTTCTTAGATATTAGCCCTTGTGAAATATATGATGTACAAATAATTTTTTTCCAATTCAGTATAGTGTCTTTTTATTTTACAATGACATTTTATTTTGCTCTACAGAAGATTTTTAGCTTCACGTAGTTACATTAGTTTATTTTTCCTTTTGTTTTCCTTGCTGTTGGAATCAAGTCCCCAAAGATATCCCTGAAGACAATGTTACAGGGTGTTTTGCCTATGTTTTCTTATATGTTTTTGATGGAATCTGGTATTACATTCAAGTCTTTTATATATTTTGAGTTAATGTTTGTGTATAGTATGAGAGAGTGATTTAGTTTCATTTTTCTGCATATGACTGACCAGTCTTCCCAGCACCATTTCTTGAAGAGACTTTCCTTTCTCCATTGTATACTCTTGGCTCCTTTTTGTAGACTGTATCAATCTGCATTAGTGTGGACTTTTTTCTTGGCTCTCAATTCTATTCCACTGGTTTGAGTGTCTATTTTTATTCAAATACCATACTATTTTGATTACTATCACCTTGTAATATAGTTTGAAGTTGGGAGTATGAGACTGCTATTCCTCTTTTTTTGTCAATATTACTTTGGCTTGGGGCCTCCCTGATGGTGCAGTGGGTTGAGTGCCACACTGTAAAGCATCTGCGTAACAACAGTACGAGATAAATACCCAGTCAGGGAGGGGACTCACTGGGCACAGCAGACCTCTTCTGCCTTGCCTGCTGTTCCCCTCAGCAGAGTATTTCAGTCGATCTGCCTGTTCTGCTCCCCACTCTGTCTCTGGTGAATCCTCTCACCTCCTGTTACTCTAACCTGTGCCCCAGCTCTCGTATGCATAAATAAATAAATCTTAAAAAAATATTACTTTGACTTGCCTAGCTCTGCTATGGCTTACTGTGTACAGGCCTTGACAGTCTCAGTTTGTTGCTTATAGGAACTGCTGGCCCACCAGGGCTCACCTGTTCTGCCTGGTGGGTTGCCTTTGGCTCTTTCCATTGCCACTGGTGTTCCCTTTCCCTGTATGTTACTTCTAGCATATACTGTAGTCATCTGTTTTTCTTTCTGGAGTGTTTGGTTTTGTCTTGTAGCAATTTAATTGTGAGTATGAGGCCAGTGTCTTTACTCTGCTGCCATCTTACCCTATTCTCTCTTTTAAATAGTGCTTTTAAATGTGTACACTTACAAACTGACAATAAAATAGAAACAAAACTAGTATTAGCATGTACTGCTAAACAAACATTGATATCTAAATTTTGCTAAAAAGATTAATTTAAAATAATATAAAGACAAGAAATTATCTAAACTCTATTCTTTTTAATTTGCCTTTTAATTATGAATGGTAATCAGATTTTTCAGTAGGTGATTTATGTAGTACCAATATCAAACATAGCTTGTAGAAAAGTTATCAGGAAAGCTCAATAAGCAAAATGACTAGAAAATGGTTTTTGAACTGTGTAGTTAAAAAACAAACAATAATTCCTCAAAACCAGTCATACATACTTGGTGATTCTAGATACTAAATTAGTTAGTTGTGGGTGTGGCCAAACATTTCTTCTTTTGTGTCCATTTTGGTTAATGACTTATTATTTGAAAAACAATTATATAAGTATCCCCCTATGTATATGTGGAAAATGACTGGAAGGAAAACTTCAAATGCTGACAATGAATATGTTTGGGTGATGGAAAGTTGTTTTTTGTTTTTCATCATACTTTCATTTTCTGTATTTGTAAAAATGTACATTTATTTATTTTAATTCTTACATACAGCCCACTGATAAACACTACTCCAATGGTCAAGACAGAACTTAATTTCTGGAATTCCTTATGGGAAATATGTCTATAATATTGGCAAAATCTTTTATAATATGTGCAAACACAAAACTAAAAAAAAATCAACTAATGTTACTATTTCTAAGAAGTGGAATAAGTTTCTCCCTGACCTTCCCACCCCCAAGTTTCTGTGATGAATATACATTCTTTTTTAATTTACAGACATTTCTAAATGTATAACTACATGCTATTATGGAAGGAGTTCACAGGTAGTTTCAACAAGTCTGAAAACATTTGAAATAGTATGGAATTTTGTGTGTTTGTGCAGGTGTGCTTTTATAAAAGTTAAACTGTTATACACACATAATGTTATACATTATGTACATACAAAAATGTCATACATCTTTAACACTTTTAATAATCTATCATTTTGTATGTGACATTTATCTTACTAGTTGTGGGAAGGTAGATTTTGTAGCCATCTCACTGCTGACCTAAAACCTTAGAGGATAAATAATTTACATGAGTTTTTTTCCTATCATACTCACACTGAATTTAGAAGTTAATTCAAAATTCTGGAAACGATGGCTAAATGAGCACGTAGATATCTCTTATTTTATTTTTCTAAATTTATCCCATTGGAGAGAAACTACATAAGAATGAATCCAAACCCATGCTAGAACAAAGGAAAGGAACATTTACTGGTTGAGAAAATTTGAGAGGTTTCCTGAAGTTAAAAAGTTGATGGAATAATAAAAGGGGAGAAACCAAAACAGCCAAGTGCAGATGCAACTGAGGGTTACTAATGAGCTAACATTCTTTTTTTTTTTTTTTTTTAAAGATTTATTTATTTATGCATACAAGCACTGGGGTACAGGCCAGAGATGTGGGGGTGGTGAGAGAATCCACCAGACAGAGCAGGACACAGAACAGGCAGATTGACAGAAACACACTGCTGAGGGAGCAGTGGGCGAGGCAGGAGAGGTCTGCTACGCCATGTGGGTCACCTTCCTGGCCGGCGGCAGGGATCGAACTCGTGCTGCAGCGGCTGCAGTTTGCTTCATAGTGCATTGCTTAACCCACTGCGCCACCAGGGCGGGCCCTGAGCTAACATTCTTAAAGAAACCTAACCTGAGGTTAACAATAGCAGCAAAAGCTGATTTTGGACAAGCCAGTCTATCTCATAACTTAATATGCACACAAAAATGTTTGCATTTTAGAAATTATGTTGCTTATAAGCTCCCAGGTGATAACAAAACTGATGGTCCATATTTAACACTTCCAGTTTCAAGAACTAATCCAATGCACATTAAAATCACCTGCGGATCTTTTCCAGTTCCCTATGTACAGCTCACAGCCCTTAGAATTTGTTAGGCTATGGATGGGTGAGAACCAGGTGTGTTTTCTAATCAGCCCCAGGTGATTGCACAGAGAAGTACTGGAATAATCAACAATGAATTACACCACTGCTTGAAGTATGCGCAAATATACCCTCCTCCTCTTCCTTCTTGTGAACACAAGGCAGCTGTTTCTACTGTTTTTAAATATCTTTAAACAAGTGGAGATCATTTAATTGGTGAGGGTAGGAGGGGTAGGAAAATATAAGGGCTGGAGAGAGACCAGAGAAGACTGCTTTAAATCCCCACAGTGTTTTGAGAGGAGGCACTCAATTGAGAATTGAAGGAACTTAAAATGGTTCATCTTCAAAGTAGAACCTTCCTTTACTCACTTGTGCTTACTTTCTGTCTATACAAATAATATCAATGCTGAAGAAAATACTTTTAGCACATTGCTGATAAAATAGTTTTCAAAAGCTATTATAACAATTTAAAATCCAATTAAAAATTGGGCAAAATACATGAGTATCAAGGAATTTCTCCAAAGATGAAAGTGACCTATAAATATAGAAAAGCTGTTTAATTTTGTTAGTTATCAAGTAATTGCAAATTAAAATTACAAAATATTTTAGATAAACAAATTACAACAATTTTAGATCAACAAGATTGGCAAGGAAAAATAATGGAAATTACTAAGTATTGGTGATAGGAATTTTATCCTTTACTATTGGTCATGGAAAGTGCTACAGTCACTCTTGGAAAACAGTTTAAATTCGCCTACTTGTAAGGAAAATGGGTTAAAGTAGGCTCTTTTTTGCCTTCCATTGCTAACATCTGTGATTGCCACCTGATGCCTTCTTTTCCTCCTGGGTTTCATTGCCCACACTAATGATGTGCTATAGCAAAAAGCTCTTGAAGTTTGAGCACGGGGTGCATGCACCTATGATTACGGGCATCCGGACTGAAAAGACAGATTGCTTGGGGCTTGTGCAAAAGTAAATACGGACGCCTGGACTGAGAGACTGGAGGGGAGATAAAGAAGAGAAGCTAGAAAGAAGTCAGAGAGAGCACTGAGATCTCAGGGGCTGGGAGACTCCCTGCCTGCTGCTCTGTCTGTGAATTCAGTCTCCCACTTTGGCATTAAAGGCTTGTCACATCTATCAAGGATTCCAGATTCTCTTTCGGTTTGCCTGAGTCAAGAGTGAGCCTGCTTGACCTGGGATTGTTACTCCTTCAAAGGTAAAACTGAATTGGTTAATACCTTATGATTTCACATTCTAAGAATATACTTTAGGGAGGATTTTGCACAAGTATGCCAAGAGAAATGTATAAAAATGATAACTGTTTCTATCTATTGAATAAAAATACTCAGATAATGGCAATGGTAATAACATAATTATTAATAATAATGTGCAATTAGTATCCCAATTTAAAAATGAGGAAAGTTTAGAGACAAAAACAGATCTGCCCAAGGTAGGAACTGTTTGAGTCAGTATTTAAGCCTAAATCCAGAGCTCTCAATCATTGTAGTAAGGAATTTGAATGTAGCAACTTATTATCCAAAAGATAATAAACCTGCCAGCACCAGGCAGGTTCTCAGTGATTCGGGCAGATGGGTCAAGGAAGAGTCCTGGAGTCCTCAGTGGCTTTTTCAGGCTTTTATTGCATCATTATATCAGAGGTGACCAGGTACATGGCAGGAAGGGGGGTAGGGGGGGCCAGGAGAGTGACCGGCCTCCTGGTCCCCGGTGAATCTTCACTCTGGGTCGCTTCTGCTGCTGCTGCTTCTTTGCTCTGCTTTTGCTCTCATCTGGTGTCCTCATGACACCACCTTTATACGTCCTGTGTCTCAACCTAGGTGCATTCACTTGCGCATGCCCACTTAGGCATGCGAGCAGGACCTCAGGTGTCCATCATCATATCAGTGGTGGGAGGGCAGAAAAGCCTGATAAATTTTCCATTTACCCTACATCATCAAAAATTGGAGAGGATATGGAGAGAAGGGAATGCTTGTGTACTGTTTTTGGAAATGTACATTGGTGCAGGTATTATAGAAAGCAATATGGAGATTCATCAAAAAATTAAAAATAGAAATTCATATGATCCAGTTTTCTTACTTCTGAGTATTTACCTAAATAACCAGAAAAACCTAAGTCAAAGATATATATATATATATATATATATACCTCCGTGTTTACTGCAGAATTTTTCATAATGGCCAAGAGTTGGAATCAACTTAAGTATTCATTGATAGATGATTGGAAAAAGAACATGTGGTGTATATATACAATGGAATACTACTGAGCTACAAAACTAAACTCCTACCATTTGCAACAACATGGATAAAACTAGGGGTATTATGCTTAATGAAATAAGTGATATGGAGAGAGACAAACACTGTATAATTTCACTTTTGAGTGGTACATAACAATACAAAACAGAAGAAACTAGATAAAACAAAATGAATTTTTAGATTTTAAGACCAAATTAGTGGTTTCTAGAAGGGAAAGGTAACGTGATGGGTATGGGTAAACTAGGTAAAAGGGGTCAACTGTATGGTAAAGAGTAGACTTGAATTTTTAATCATGAGCATAGATTTATTTTGATGCACACCTGAAACAATGTTATAATGCTGCTTAAATAAAACTTTAAAAAAAAAGAAATATAGCAGCTGGTTCTCAGTATGACTACTGGCCAACATTAGCATCCCTTAGAATGTATTAGACATGGTGATTCTGATGCACATGGAAGTTGGAGAAACACTGGAACATACAAGAATTTACTGTAAGAAAAGAGGTAGTCTTTTCCAACAAGAGAGAAGAGGGGACACTGATAAAATGATAATGAATCCACTGACTAGACTTTTTTATTGAAACTTCTTTATTTTTTTTTCATTTTCTAGCTTTATGAGATATAACTGACATATCAATTGTGTATGTTAGGGTGTATAATGTGATGACTTGATACAGGCATATATTTTGAAATGATTTTCATAGTAAGGTTAGTTAATGCCTCATCATATCATATAATTGTGTTTTCTTGGTTGTAAGAACATTTAAAATCTTTTTTTGCAACTTTTTAAAAAGATTTCTTTAAAGCATACACGAGCGGGGGTGTAGGCCAGAGGTGTTTGGGGGTGGGGGTGAGAGGATTCAGCAGAGACAGAGTGGGAAACTGAACAGGCTGATTGACTGAAATACACTGCTGAGGGGAGCAGTGGGGGCAGACAGGAGAGGTTTGCTCTGCCATGTGTGTCAGCTCCCTGGCTGGGAATGGAATTCATGCTTCAGTGGCTGTGGATAGCTTCATCATGCTGAGACTGAACCTCTTGGGCCACCAGGGAGGCCCTTTTATCAACTTTTAAGTATATAATATAGTATTTCACGCCCCATGCTGTACTTTAGAGCCATAGAATTTAGCAATCTTAAACAGAAAGTTTGTATCCTTTGATCAACATCTCCCCATTTCCCCCACCCCTACCTTCTGGTAACCACTATTCTACCTTCTGTTTTTGAGGTCACCTTTTTTAAGATACCAAATATAAGTGGTATTATACAAGTGTATGATGTCTTTGGTCTAAAGTTCCATCCATGTTGTCATAATAGCAGCATTACCTTTTTAAAAAAAATTAGATAATATTCCACTGTTTACATATACAATGCATCATCTTTGCCCATTAAAAGACAGGTTGTTTGCATGTTTTGGCTATTGTAAATAATGCTGTAATCAATGTGGGTTACAGATGCCTTTTCCAGATCATGAGTTCCTTTCCCTTAGATATACACCCAGAAGTGAAATTGCTGGATCATTAGGTATTTCTATTTTAAAATCCAAGGAAATTTTTTTTTCTTTAATGGAAGTAAAATGTTCCCTTCTTTTCTGTTTTCTGAGTGAGTTTGCGACCTAACCATATTAATTATTTTTAAAATGGTAGAATTTTACAATCTACACATTCATTGTGGGGAGATTTAAAGTAGTAATTTAATCTGTTTTCCTTTGTATAGATACATTTTAGTAGGTTAGATCAAGTTTAGTAGTTTATGTTTTTTTGAAATATGTCATTTTAACCTGTTATCTAAGATGTTGGTGTATTATTAATATTCTTTTATAAATCTTTAAATTTCTGTAAGAAGAGTAGCGAAGTCCATATCTGTAAACTAAAATGATTGTTTATTCCTCCACTTTCTTAGAGTATTGTAGGGTCAGAGAAAACTGTCAGGCTTTTCCACCCTCCCGCCACTGGTGTTGATGATGGACACCTGTGGTCCTGCACGCATGCCTAATGGCGGGCACCTCAAGTAGGGTGTGGGCATGCGCAAGTGGGCACACCTGGGCTGAGACACGGGGCAGATAAGGGTGGCGTCATGAGGACGCCAGTAGAAAAAGAAAAACAGAAGGAGAAAGAGAGGCAGAAAAAGCATAAGCAGCCCAGAGTGAAGATTCTTTGGGGGCTAGGAGGCCTGGTAGCTTCCTGGCTCCCTGGTCCCCTCTGCCTGCCATGTACCTGGTCACTTCTGATATAATGATGTAATAAAAGCCTGAAAAAGCCACTGAGGGCTCTAGGACTCCTCCTTGACCCGTCTGTCAGAATCATGGAGAACCTGCTCCGTGCCTTGCTGGCACCACAAGTATGTAGTAAGTTGCAATAGCTGTTTGTATTTGTCTTCTAATTCTATGAATCTGTTTTATTTTTCTCGTTATGGGTTGTATTTCCTGCTTTTATGTATTCCTGACATTTATTAGTTCCTAACCAATGTGAATTTTACCTTGTTGGGTAATGTAGGGTAAATAAAAGTGATCAGGCTTTTCCACCCTCCCACCATCGATGTCGAAGGTGGACACCTGCAGTCCTGCACGCATGCCTAGTGGTGGGCACCTCGAGTAGGGTGTGGGCCTGCGCAAGTGGGTCCACCTGGGCTGGGACACGTGGCGTGCGAGGATGCGGTCATGAGGACGCCAGCAGAGAAAGGAGAAAGGCAGAAGCAGCAGCAGTAGAAGAGACAGGAAAGGCTAGAGACCCCAGAGAGTGAAGATGAGTGGGGGCCTAGGAGGCCTGCCAGCCTCCTGCTTCCCTGGCCCCCCTGCCTGCTGTGTACCTGGTCGCCTCTGGGGTAAAGAGCAATGAAAGGCTGAAAAAGTCACTGAGGTTTCCAGGACTCCTTTCTTGACCCGCCTGCTGGAATCATTGAGAACCTGCTCTGTGCCCTGCTGGCACCGCAGGTACACACAGTAAGTTACTTGAAAACAGTTTGATGCTCCCAAACAAAGCAGCCTTTAAGCTGGGGCTAATATTCCTCCATACCCGAGGCAGTATCTTTCTGAGTTTTCTGTCAATCCAATGTCCTGTGAATGAAGAGGCTTTCCAATTTAGCTGAATAGGGAAATGTAGTATTCCTGGTTCTCTTTGACTTTTGATGATTATTTCTCTGCTCCTATAGGAATGCTCCCCCCCCCCCCCCCCCCNTGCTCCTATAGGAATGCTCCCCCCCCCCCCCCCCACCGCAGCCTCAGGCATTGTCTTCACATACCTGCGCTTACCATCCAGGGGAAGACTGGAGGTGGTCCTCTGCAGGTCTCTTTGCAACTCTTTTCACTTTGGTGTCTGCTTACCAACTCTGTCTTGGCCTGCCTGGACTTCCATCTTCATCTCTTTAACTTAAGGAGATCATCAAGCTCTGCCTGGAGTCCCCTTCTTGTTCTACAGCCAATTTTTAAACAGTAAGTAGAAGGCCATTCAGAAGTCTCACTTTGTTTGCTTCCCTTTCTCAGGAATCAGTCTTTCCTTGCCTGATTTCAATGTAAAAACTATGGTTTCAAATATTTTGTCATGATTTTATGTAGTTTCATTGCTCACTCATCCCATTCCCTTAACTTCAATTGCCTTATCTTTTATTTCCACCCTTGGAGATATTAATTCTCTTGCTATCTCAGACCTATTGCTGTTTCCTCCATGGAGTCCTTTCTGATAACCTGTCAGAAATGGTTGATTTCCTCTGAATTCCTATAGCGTATTTTTTTTTTTTTTTAAGATTTATTTATACAAGAACTGGGATACAGGCCAGAGGTATGGGGGGTGAGAGAGGATTCACCAGAGGCAGAGTGGGAAGCAGAACAGGTAGATTGACTGAAGTACGCTGCTCCAGCAGTGGGTGAGGCAGGAGAGGTGTTCTACGCCATATGTGTCACCTCCCTGGCAGGGATCAAACTCATGCTGCAGTGGCTGCGGATAGCTTCACAGTGCTGAGACAACTGTTGTGCTACCAGGGAGGCTCCCACATGCTTTCCCTGCGTGTGTGCACACAAGATTCAAAACCCTAAATAAGTACCAACTTTTAGTGTTTATTATTGTTTGATTTTGTGTGTGTGTGTGTCCCTCTCTCCCCCAGCCTTAGTGCCTAGAACAGCTCTTGGAATAGAGTAGAAAATTAACAAATATTTATTGGATGTTTATATTACACTTATTTGTGTATATGTATATGTCTTTGTCTGAAAAAGGACATTTTGGTAAAGCTAACATTTTAAAATGAATTGTAAAAATACATTTTAGGAGTTCCATAATATGCACAACAAGATAGTCTGGTCTACCCATGAATCTTGTGCCTTGCTTTCAGGAAATTCCTGATCCTACCCAAAACTTCACCTTTAACTGAATATTATTTCAAAATTAAGATTCGCTAAGTGAAGCGATAAGGTGAAAATGTGTTGAATGTATTTCATGGTGGTTATAAAATTTTATAGCAAAATGTCATTTAACAACATTTGCTCCCTTATACTTTAAAAGTTTCTTAAAGATGGGTAATATTCATTATTTATATATCTGGCACATCACTACTCAAAATGTGGTTTGCAGACCAGCAGCATCTTTGTCACCTGGGAGCTTGTGAAAAGTATAGAACCTCAGACCCCATTTCAGACCTGCTGAATCATAATTTGCATTTTAATAAGAGTCCCAAGTGATTCACATGCACAGAGCACAAGTTTAGTGTTTTTTTTTTCCCACAGTTGTCAGGCTAAGTATTTGCTGAGTGAATAAAAAGTTTCTAAATTCTTAGTTGTCGAGTGATGTAGAAGTTGTATCTCAAATCCTTTATTCACAAATTATGTTGAATAGAAACTTAGTTATGTAAAATTAGTTTTTTTACTAGGCAAAGTAGATTTTCAAATTCTCAACACTTTATTGTCAAATACTTTTTTCTTTTTTAAAAAAGATTTATTATTATTTATTTATCCATGCAAGAACTGAGTTGTAAGTTAGAGGTATGTGTGGGATGGTTGCAGTAAGAGGATTCACCAGAGATAGAATGGGCAGAACAGGCAGATCCACTG
Source organism: Galemys pyrenaicus (assembly GCA_019455555.1). Lineage (NCBI taxonomy): Eukaryota > Metazoa > Chordata > Mammalia > Eulipotyphla > Talpidae > Galemys > Galemys pyrenaicus. The sequence goes on from JAGFMF010011870.1 coordinate 11,806,347, forward strand.
AAATACAGAGCTGAGGAGAGCAGTGGGCAAGACAGGAGAGGTCTGCTGTGCCATGTGGGTCAGCTCCCTGGTTGGGGATCAAACTAATAATGCTTCAGTGACTGGTGGTAGCTTGTTAGCACTGAGACTTTAACTCCTACACCACCAGGGAGGCCCAACTGTCAAGTCTTTTAAAGAGAGTATTTTATAAATATTATGCTGTGAATATACCAGTAATATAGTAATTTCAGCATAGGGTAGTTAGTGGTCACTGGCTTTGGAATTGTAAGAAACAGAATTTTAGACTAACTTTGGAAAAGAGGGTTTTTGACTTTTGTATTCAAAACATAAGTAGCACTAGCAGTATCCTAGATCTTAGAGGTAATTATTTTCACTTATTACATTTCTCTTTGGTTATTTATTTGTGATTTAGATTCATTCTTCCCCAGGCACTTTTCTTATGGTGAGAGATTCTGTCTCTATCAGCTTCAGAGTCTCGAATTTCTTCCACTTAGTGAGGCATGAGACTAGGACTGCCTCATATCAAATTTAAGACTCCAAGGGAAGGGTAGTGATAGTGATTGGTTCATATTGGATGAAATGAATATCCTCTGACCAACTAGTCAAAAGGTTAAATCAGTTATTTTCCAGAAGAAGGAGGGGAGTACTTAAGACACAAAACAGTAGACCTCAATATAATATCAAAACAGGACTATTAACTTCCATCCCATAGATAGGGTAATTTTTTTTTCCATTAGTTTTCTTTACCCTACTAATGTCTGGTATCATCAAAGGAATTTATGTTTTGCTAATCTGTCTTAGTGGTTCTTTATGCCCTCTACCAAGTTGTTCACACGCTGAATTATTGCTATTCTAGAGATGTACTGATGAATAAAGAGAGTCATGAGGCTCTTTAAGCTATTTTCCTCTATAGTGTTTGCCCCCATCTGGCAGGTAAGCTCAGTCCTACCAAAGAGGAAGCAATAGGAATCCTGGGCCCAGAGTGCTAAACTTTCAGCTGTTACCTCAGAGTTCTTTGTTCTGCTCAGTCTTAAGGCCTGGTCCAATATGATTGACAGAGGAATCATGTGTTTCTTTTTGGGTGATTTTCACTACCAACCCATTTTCCTAGACAAGAAAATAACAAAATTTAGTATGTTTCCAGTCTGTTATATCTAGTCATAGATGATATCAAGTGGTGGACATTAATATACCATTAACTATTGAACAACATGAGGATTAGTAGTGACAACCTTCATTCAGTTGAAATCTGTGTGTAACTTAACTCCTCCCAAACTTGACTACTAGCTTGCTGTTGTCCTGAAGCCTTGCCAATAACACAAATACTTGATTAACACATATTTTGTATGTTATATGTATTACATACTGTATTCTTATAATAATGGAAACTAGAGAAAAAATGCTAAAAATATGAGAGAAAGCGAATTAACAACACCATACATTATCACTACCATAAGTTTATAGTTTCTGTTTATAAGAAAATCCATGTATAAGTGAAACTACACTGTTTAAACCTGTATTATTCAAAGTCAACTGAGACTTTGTAAGAAATCTTTCTTACAAAGACTATGTAGAAGACTATCTAAGAAATCTTTCTCTTCTTTTAGAAGGCCATAGGCTAAAAATGAATTCAGTTTACATTATTTAAATAGCATACTTCTGAGTCTCTAATACTAGCGTTCATTTCTCGTGACTTTATGGATTTCTTTGTGATCGTTCTCTCAAAACTAGGAGCCCCTAATTTTTTTCTTCATCTGATTCCTCTCTGAAGTTAGTAATCATCTTTTGCTTGAAAAATTGATATAAAAACGTAAGTGTAATCTTTGAAGTTTTCTATATATGTGGTACAGGTGAGTTAGGGATAGTTACTATTTATTGTAAAACATTTTGTGATATGAAACTGTACCTGTGATTTATTGTTTAATATTAATTTCTAAGGTACTATTCCTTTAATTTTTGCATGGTTTCATTTACTTCTTAATTCACTGAAAAATATGTATTATGCTTTCAGCTCCATGAAAGACCCTGAGATGATAGGAAAGAAAACAGGTTTAATCCACACAGTAATTGAGCATACACTGTAGTGGAATCTTTTGAATGAAGCTCCAGATCAATATTGTTTTTCACTCTTGGTGTAGAGGAAAAAAAAAACCAAAAGTCGGACAAGTTCAATACTCTTATGAAGAGAACCACATTGTTGTTATCCCTGATGTCCTGACATGACTCTGGAAGTTATATTTAGTTTACCTTAATGATTCATTCATTCAGCAAAATATCATTCTTTGCTTCCTGTCTCCAGCAGATCGATGTCTACCAGACCACAGGAATTAAAATATCATGGTGAGAGGACTGATACCATGATACAGTTTAAAAATATTTGTGCACTTCTTATGTAATCAGGGATTTTAATAAAGGAAATAACTCTTATTTATTGCTGACCAAACCACTATGTACTTTTCCCAGTGAATATTCCACCTCCCTGGTAAAAAAGATTAGTTGCTTATTTTATACATGTTCTTGCAGTTATTTTTTCGAGGCATTAGTGTTATACTGTTGTAATTGGACTCATAATTTGCGTCCTAATTACTTCATTATTTTACTAACATGCTGCTCACAGGGAAGGGACAAGAAAAAACCAAACCCACATATAGGATATGATGAAGCAATTTGAAAAGATGAGATAAAGTATTTCCATTTTAGTGGTCTGTTTGGCCAAGGTAAACAATAACTGAATTTTCTGAACACTCTTCCCCCTCAATTACTGCTCTAATTCTTTGCTTTTCTTTCCCAGTTTTGTGCTTTGTTATTGTCTTTACTTCAGTTTCTCTTTTATTGTTTATTACTGTTAAGCTGCATTCTACAACTCTATGAACTGTTTTTGTGAAAGTTTCCAGGAACTTCCTTATTGCCTAGTACAAGTGAAATTCTGTCTTCCTTTGTTTTGTGTAAGGGAAACAGTATCCTTCTACTTCCTTAAGCCAAAATCTTGGCATCATTCTTGACTTTTTTTTTTTTTTTTTCATACACCCAGCATTCCATACTTCACCAGAGGCTTTTGGCTGGCTTTCAGAAACATATCCAGAATTCTACCATTTCTCAATTGGTGCAAGTCATTATCTTTTGCCAGACTTACTACTTGATTTCTCTTCTACCACCTACCATTGCTCCCATATCTGTTTATGCTCACATATCTGTTCTTTCCATTTGTTCCCTTTTGTATGGAAAACCAATTTACCAAATAGCTTTGTGGTTCAATGTCTCACGTCCTTCAGGTCTTTATTCAAATGTTACCTTCTCAGTGAGATCTTGTCTGGCTACCATCTCATTAGCATGGGAATGCCAGAAATTCCTTATCCTTGTTTTTTTTGTGTGTGTGTGTCTTTTTTCCCTGCTTTTATTTCTTCCTTGCACTTACCATCTTATACACTGTATGTTTTACTGATATACCTATTTTTTCTTTTGTCTTCTTCATTCCCCTTCTATTAACCAGTAGTTTTGAATATTTTATCTTCTATAGCCTCAATCCCTAGAAGAGTGGGTGTTAAGTCTCTGGCCCATAAATGCATTCAAATAATTTGTTGAAAAGGAATAAATTTTGCTAGGATAATTTTCCATTAGTTCAGTGATAGTTTGAGTAGGTTTCTTTTCTATAGACAAAGTTTACTAAGAGGGAGAATATTATGTTGTTATGTTCAATTGTAATTTTCAGCAAGGTAGAGCTGCGTCATCTTGGGGTATGATAACTACTCATTTGCTAACCCAGTTGCTCCTGTCTTTTCTCATTATTCTCATTGTCTCATTTGTTAAACGTTGCATTATTTTTTGTTTTATGAGGGCAAGCATGCTGTCTTTATGATTGCCCTTGCCTTAGACCTGTAAAGCAATATTGTGCTTTTTGAGGACATGCTGGTGTCCTCTCTTATTATCCCTAAAGTGGAAATAAAATAAGAGAATTGCTTTTTGACAATTTAAGTAAATGAGAAGCTAAGAACTCAAAATTTTGATAGCGGAAATTTCTCTAGGACAAACACTCCTTGTTTGCTCCACTCTTAAGCACGAGTCAAATTATACTTGAATATGAACATCATCAATAATTTTTCTTTTATATGTGGGTGGTATTTGCATGTCAGTGAAGAAATATTTTAGTGTATATGTAGTCCAACAGGGTCTTGTTGGATATTACAGTTTTCTAGGGGGAACTGAAGTAGGCAAATATAGAACATCAAGACAGACTTACATAAGCAAATATGATAACTTTAAAAATAGATTGAATATCAGGCTACTTCTGAAGGATTGGGAAATAGTTTGACTTAGAAAAAGTTTCTGGAATTATAAATTATATTTCAGCAATACTGGAAGCAAAAATTTAAGATAATGTGTGAATCAGTAAAGTCTGTTAAACCTAGGTGTTTCCTCAGAGACCCATGCATGGAATTCTTTAAAGAAACACTATACCCAGACTTTGTTCTAGTTCAAAGCCCATTTCCAATTCTTTCCTGATCATCTACCTTTACATAACCTCTGACCTCCTCATACTCAATGGTATGGTGATAATAGCCAATTTGTGTTGAGAAGTTACCATATACTTGGCAACATTCTAAGAAGTTCATGTTATTCACTGATTTAATCCTTAAAACAATTCTGAATTGATTCTTCTATTACCTTAGTTTTATAGGTGAGGAAATGGAGACTTAAGAATTTAAGAAAGTTGTTTAAGGTCACACAAATGATAAATGACATTCTGAGGACAGCAATGATGTTCTTTACTATTGCTATTTTCAAAACGAAGTCTTGAGGTGTTTTCTCAAACAGCTTCTTTTACTGCTTTCCATATTGCTGAATAGCACCACTATCTTAATTTTTTAAAGATTTATTTATGCATACAAGAACTGGGGTACAGGCCAGAGGTGTTGGGGGGGCGGTGAAAGGATTCACCAGAGACAGAGTGGAGAACAGAGCAGGCAGATTAACTGAAATACACTGCTGAGGGGAACAGTGAGCGAGGCAGGAGAGGTCTGCTGTGACATGTGGCTCAACTCCCTGGCTGGGGATTGAACTCATGCTGCAGTGGCTGCGAATGCTTCATAGTGCGGTGCTTAACTGCTTACACCACCAGGGAGTCCCAGAATGTCATCACTATCTATGAAGTCAGAATCCTAGACACGTTTCTCTTATTTGTTCCCTGCATCTGAAATGTCGATAATTCATATCTATTTTTTTCTTATATATTTCTTGGAACTGTTTCCTTTTATCAGTCATTATTATAGCTAACATATTTCAGGCTCATACCTCTTATCAGTTTACTAACTAGTCTCCCTTCCACTAGTCTTATCCCAACATCTTCCATATTATAATTTAGATGACTTTTCTAATTGCATTATATCACTGTTCTGCTTGTATGGCAAACAAGACCTTTCATGAAATCTGGCCCTTGTCTTCATTTTTGTCCCTCTTTGCTGCCACTTTCATATACCCCCTATTTCAACCATAGAGAACTTGTTAGAGTTTTGATCACAGGTTTTTCCTCCTTTTTAAAATACTTTCACTATGGTCTCCCCTAGAACCCATTCTATACCTTTATTATAGTAACCACATACCACATTGATTACTAAATGAATGTTTGTCTTTCCTCACTTCCAAGTCCACTCTGGCTGTCTGAGGGTTTGATTTTCATTTATATATTCTTTATACTTATCTTTATATAGTTTTATTTACCTAGAATTTAATGCTATTGATTATTTAGTATAGCACATAATGTACTTATATATTCATAAACCCATATTGGTGAATACGTGGGTGGATAGTTATACTAAAAACACTATATCAGTAGTTTTATGTTTGGTTTTACCAAGGAGAGTACATCTGTCAAAGACTGAGTATTTGAAGGAGGAAAGAGCTGTCTGATTGTGCTGGTTAACACAGAAGCATGGAATTGGAAATGTTTCCTTTCTTGATGTTGTTTGGAGATTAATGAGTATATATGATGGACTTAGAAGCCCAAGGTATGGGTTTTTTTTTTTTGGTGTGTGTGTGTGACAACATGCAGAATGGTTCAGACACTGAATCTTAAAGTGTTGATTGACTTGCATATGCTTTTCAACCAATTAGTGCCGGGTTTGAATTTGAGTCAGTCTTCACTTTTATTTCCATTTTCTGTAGCTATAGAATACACATTTAATCCAGCTCTCTTATTTAACTGATAAGGGATAATGTTTAGGGTGAGTGATCTGTAGTCCTATAGTTTCTTAGGGGCAGAGATGTACAATCCTATCCTTGCCCTGCTGTGAGAAGAATGTAGAGTAGTGGTCAAAAAGCACAGTTAAGTCAGTCTGCCTGGATTAAAATCCCAGCCATGCCATTTACCAATTCTGACATTTGGGAAAAGTCAGTATTCTTATCTGTAAAATGGGGGAAAGTAGCCTCATTATAGTGTCAATGTGAAAGTTAAATCACAGGCCTTATATAGTACAGGCCTTAGAAAATTAGAGCCACATACTAAACCTTATATAGAAATTACACACCATTTTTTGATTAAGAAAGTACAATAATACTGATTTGTACTGTATTTGAACTGCGTCCACATTACAGGATATGTCAAGTGTTGCAAGTATTTAATCTGTATCTCTTTCTGGGCTGTCAATTTTTAAAGGATAGACATCTTGCTTTAGTGAAGATCCTAGTGTATGTTTGGCACATAGGAGGAAGTTAGTGTACATAATTTTAAAAGTTGAATGAACATTGTTATCCTTAGAAAATAGGGACTGGATAAACATTTCATGTTTAGACAGTAACCTAGAATTCCCTAAAAATTTGTAAATGGCCACATCTATAGAAGAGATAGAAAGCTATGTGTTCTTTGGTTAGAGAGACTTAAACTCCTGGGTTCAGGGCATCACCACTGCATGATTTCTCGCCCTGAATAGTTAACACCGCCACTACTTTCTGTCAAGTAGGATCACATGTATTCCTCAGTCTTTCTGAATAAACTTGAGGAAACCTAAATAAAAAGCAGCATTTGTATTCATAACAAGTAATAGAAACACAGTACTTCATTTTTTATTTGACCAGTTTCATTCTTTTAAAATTTTCTGACTATGGTGCCAACTTTGAGTGTGGATATTTTTCTTTGATGTTATTATAATTGGGGCAAATATTTTATGTGGCATCATGAACAAATTCGAGATCAGCTATAGCATAATGCAAAAAGTAGTGCTTTTAAGGCAGATAACCTGGATTGGAGTGACTGCTGCTTAATAATTGTGTCAATTTCTGCAACTTATTTCACTCAGCTCTAATTTTGTCATATGTAAATAGAAGTTGAATGCATACATTTCAGGGTTGACACAAGGAATAAATAACTGTATCAGATATTTGGCACAATATCTGACATGTAGTAAACACTAAGTGGCAGGTTTTTGTTTTTAAACAGGGAATCTCATGTTCAATTAAGATACATCCTAATATAGTGCTGTATGTTGTCTGATTAATAATTATAGATATTGAAGCCAGTCATTTTTCTTTAAGAAAGATAAGGACTATGGGTAAATTAACAGAAAGTATGGGAATCAAATTTGGAACTAGTGAGACACTGACTACCTATATTAGAATCTCTTTGTAAAAATACAGATCCTTGTCCTCAACCCAGTTTACTAGAGTAGCATCTTTGGAGATGGAACCCAGGAATCAAATATATTCAGAAGGACCTGAGGTTACCATGTGGTTTGTATGTATGTATATTTAGACAGTCTTAAATTGAAAGCAAGTTAATCCTGGGTTCATTCTACCTGACCCCATTTTTACTCTTCTCTCTTTCATATTACCTGTTTTTGAGACTCATTGCTTTAAGTTTCTTTTTGTTTTATAACAGACCTTTTAATATTTCTTGAAAGTTCAGTTTAGAGGCGTTTTATTCCTTTAGCTGTTTGTTAGGAAAGCTCTTTGTGTGTTAATCTAGATGGATAGAGGATTTTTGATTTGGGTTTTTTTTTTTTTTTCCCCATTAAGAGCCTTGAATATCACATGCCACCCTCTTTTGGTCTATAAGGTTTCTGCTGAGGAATCCACTAATAGTCTTGGGGGTGGCGTGGGGGGTGAGTTCCCTTATATGTGAGTCTTTGCTTCTCTGTGTTGCTTTTAGGATTATTTCTTTAGCTATAATTTTTGCCATTTTAATTATAATATGCCTTTGTGTGCATCTCAAAGTCATTTGAATTACATAAATTCTATTAACATTTTAAATTCTTATTTTAAAAGAAATTTCTGATTATAGTTCAATATCCAGTTTAATACCAGTTAAATAATCATTTCTTTGCTGGTGATAATTATTTGATCTTGGTTTTGAGACTACCAATTTTGAACAACAAAGCAAAGACCAAAGAAAAAAAAATCCAAAATCAATAAACAAATTCCAACCCATCTTCTCTCCTGCATTAATCAACAGTTTAGTGTTTACATAAGTGCACTATAACAAGCTTTCTATCCTTTTGTATATGCTGCTCTACATGTTAGTAATATTCTCTATTTTCCTTTTTTTTATATAGCAAACCCTTTCACACACTTCAGAATTTACCTCAGATATCATCTCCTTTGGAAAGTATTCCCTGCCTCCACTTGAGTCTGAACTAGGTGCCCTTTCTATTTCTTTCATATACCTGTCATGCTGTCCTTGTAAATGTCTGATTGTCCCCCCCCCCCCCCTTCCAGATGTGAGCTCTTTGGGNATGCGGTCCTTGTAAATGTCTGATTGTCCCCCCCCCCCCCCTTCCAGATGTGAGCTCTTTGGGGCAGGGACTTTGGATTTCTAGTGCCTAGCAAAAATATTGGGCTAGGAAGTATTTAGCAAATGTTTATTAAATGAAAAAAAAAATCCCCACTTTTTATATAATCTATTGATGAGATGATTGTGTTTCTGAGAAGTGGCATGGAACACTTAAGTTGAAAATAGTTTTTTTTTTTACCAGAAATAAGAGTAATTTCCAGTTGTTCACTTTTGCCCTATTTTATTCATATTGAAGATAAATTTTCAAAAAAACTAGTCAATCCTTCCCCCCCATTGTTTCACATAGCTTCATAGAGTCACTGGTATTTAATGTCTCAGGAATAGTGATGCAAAAGAAAACCTAGTTTTAACATTCAGAAGCCTAAATTAGATGGAACAGTTACCAAATAATAGCATTGTAAGAAAAGATGATGAAGTATTTTATACATAGAAAAAATTCTGTGCAAAGGAAAAGGGAAAGAGTTGGAAGGGAGCAAGAGTTTAATTTCCACAATGCACTCTTGAAAAAAGGTCATGTGTTCTTTTTTCATTAGTTGAGACCTGGTTGGGGTTTAGGAGAGAGAAAATGATGGATACTTCAATCGAATTTGAAAGTAGAGAAATTTTGTCCCATTTCCAAATAGGAGCTTTGAGAGTTCCCTTATTTCTGATGCAGCATGGGAGAAGGATTTAAGAGGTTATTTGAATATTAGATTTTTCTAGTCAGGTTTTCCATTTCATATTTATAATTGGTAAATCCTTTGCTTTAAAAGTGATAGAAGTAAGAAATAAAAGGTATCTGCCACCCCATCTCCCAACATTTAAAAAGGAGTCTATAAATAAAAGATGCCAAAATATTAATAGTAAATATTGAAGATAGGATTATGAATGACTATAATACTGTCAGAATGGCTGTCTGACTGACGTTTGCAAATTTTCCTTAATGGACTGATGTTTTCACTTTGGTTTGCCTGTCCAAACATTACTCATCCTTTAGTTGGGGTCTTCACCCTTGTTCCTTAGTTGGACGATATATCCTTATTAAGTGTGCCTTCAATATTTTGGACTTTCTCTTATTACCACAGATCTAGAAATAATCTGTTTTTCTTTTTAGAGAGGGAAGGAGCATATCATATATAACTTCAGATAGAAATTATTTTATAGCTTGCCAAATTATAGTTTCAGATAAGATTTTTCTCTCCATTGTAAAAATAATAATATAAGGTAACTGAGGAAGAGACAAATTACAGTGAATTTAGAATAAAAACTCAACTTTTAAGGACTGGAAGACCATGTATAAAATATTTTTGTATACTCTGTTCACTAATAGTATTCTTGCTTGTGATGAAACTGAGAAATTGCTATAAGTAAGAGTTTTGATTTTCTTCTTTTTCCATTATGACATTTTTCATCTTTCTTTGACATGGTGTGAACTCAATAGTAAACGCAGATATTTTTCTTATTTGTCATCATTTGAGAATATGTGGTAAAATTCACACATGGGACACAGTGGATAATGATTATTTTAGTGTAATTCTTCATAACTTGGTATAGAAAAAGGACAAGTTAAGGATTATTTAGCTACAAGATTAACTCTGTAATAAGTGTGATATTGATTATTTTCAAGTTAGGAATAGAAATGATACATTCAGGGCCATTTAACAAAGACAGTGATAATTAGTCTTAAAGGCTGATAATTGGAGAAGTAATAAGTTGAGGCATGCATATACTTCTTGTTTACATAACAAGTAAAGGAAAATTAGATTTTTTTTCCCACAAAAAGAAATACCTAAGGATTTTAAATCTCTACAGTAAGGGTGAGAAAAAGCTATCAAAAGTTAATCATTGTGTCTTCTGGTCTACCTCTGTTTTTTGCACATATTTTTTACCGAAGCAACTTGTCAAATGATATATCTCCTTTTCTAGAGCTACGACCTCTCTGAGTGCAGGGTTGATGTCTTGTTTGTTCCTGTGTAGTTTCTAGTATATAGTAGATGCTCAAACGTTTGTCGAATTGTATTAAATTGAGTTAAGATGCTGCCCTCTGATAATTCATTGTAGATCTTGTATGGGTTTTCCTGTACAGGTAAATCTTTGTTCCAACATTCAGGATTTAAAAAACCACTCATGAAATGGGAGTTAAAGGGTCTCTTAAATCTAGACATTAGTTCAACATTGGCGTAAACTACCTAATTATTTCATAATTCCTTTTCTGATAGTTGATAGCTAGAGTCAGTGTCTTGGATTTTGGCTCAAGAAAATCTATTAAAGGGTATAAGATCTGTCACCTTTACACTTCAACATTATACAATGAGTTTCCTTATTGCATGCCAAATTTTGGAGTGGGCTTTCCTACCTTTTTCTTTACAGTCACATAATAGCATTTTTTTAAGCTTTAAGAAAGAAACTTTTAGTATTTCTTGAATTTGATAACTTTAAGTTTTGCAATGATAAATCTACATAAATGAATTTGCTAAATCTACATAAGTGCATAAGTGGGTCAGAATATTCGGATAGGTCCTGAAGGCCAAGAGTACAAAAGGATTAAACCATAAATAAATGATATATCTTCATATGTAAAAATTAATTTTTGAAACATTAATCTTGAGCTAGTAGTATTATAACTATCATAATATTAATGTTAAGAATTTATTTTTAAACATGTTGTCTACTTAGAGGAAAGCTATTTTTTACTAAATATCATCAAAGCGAAGAGTTTGAAACCTAAACCAGAAACCCAGTATTATCAGGACTGTAGTATTTTGTTGAAATAATAGCATTGACAATAACTTTTGGAATCCAATGTCTTCTTCAAATGCAATTATTAGATAGTGTCTTTAAGATAAACATCGTGTTAATGTGCATATCTTAATCCTCAGGGCTTAACAAAAGTGAGTAGTGACTTAAAATACATTGGATCCATGCTGACTTGAATTTACACCTGAGGGATTAGTAAAAGTTGAAGTCAGCAAGAATCTGAGGAAGAAAGATGAAGAAAGGAAGCACACCATGGTAGCTGTGTTGCTTTCCATGGTGGAAAGGAAGGTGTTTCTTCTGTTTAGTGCTTTCTGTGATTCCTCTGTGTATGGTTGGCGTGTGGCCGATTGCTACTTTTATTTCACTTTTCAAAGAGGAAAATTCCACTTTTATGTTATTGGATAGCACTGAAAATAGTAACACAGTGCCTCATGCATAGTAGGACTGACTGAATGAAAATCAGACTATTGTTTCACTCCAGTAGGGTGTCTGGAACATTCAGTTCCTTGGATAAATTCAGTCTTGCAATATTTAATGAAATCTTTGGAACCACGGCTGTCAAATTGTACTAATGAAATATCATTGAATTTCTAAATTAGAACAGGCTAAATAAGAACTCATTTTTGTTCATCTGGGATCCAAGGAAACTTGACTGTAGTGGAAATAACTCTGGACTTGGAGAAATATAAAATTTTCCTGGGAGTATTATTCAAAAACTATATTCATAGCTATGTCCCCTAGCTTTCACCAAAAGCATTGTCTTTCCAAGAAGGACAAAATAATGTAGTTTTAAAAAAGCTGCTAAAATTTGGATTTCTTCTTTTTCTAGTTTGTTTGTCTTTATCTTCTGAGTTTAAAAAATCAGTGAAGTTGAATTTCAAAGGCCTACCTATTAATTTCTGTGATTTTGTTAGTAAAAATCCCCAATACCTAGTGATGCTTTTAATAGTTTTTCTTAATACTATAGTTATATTCTTCACTGGGACTTGTTTAGTATATGGATGTATTTTCTCAGGTTCTGGGTCTTAATTATAAAGTATTAGACCTGTAAGTAAGACATAGTGGATTAAACAGGGATTGCTTTCTCTTTCCCTCTTTTTCCTAGGCTAGTATTCAACAACTTAGATCAGAGAACTTTAGAGATCTGGGTTTCACTGACTTTTAGAAGCAGATTGTCTGCTCTTGATATTCTGGCTAAGTCTTATTACATTGATAGAAATACTAGCTCAACATATAGAAAGAAAATAGTTGTTTCAGCAAAGTACCTGTATACTTTAATACACATTGTGGGAAAATATTGACTAAAGTAAAGTACTTTGACACAACACTTCCTAATTATCTTAAAATGCATTTAAAAAGTATGCATATAAGAACTAGGGTACAGGCCAGAGGTATAGGGGGTGAGAGGATTCACCAGAGACAGAGTGGGGAATAGTACAGGCAGATTGACTGAGGTACACTGCTGAGGGGAGCAGCGGGTGAGGCAGGAGAGGTCTGCTGCGCCATGTGGGTCCCCTTCCTGGCCAGGAATCAAACTCATGCTGCAGTGGCTCTGAATGCTTCATAGTGTGGTGTTTAACCCCTTGAGCCACCAGGAGGCCCCTTAAAATGCAGTTTGAAGAAATAAAAGCTAGGTAACTTAGGGTTTCCTAATGAGACTGAAATAGCATTTCTACAATGCTATGTTAACAAAGTTGCCACTCAAGTATATTAATTATTGTGGCTTGAAAACAAAAATGTTTTACCATAAAATATTAGAAATTTCTTGAATAGAATTGTATTGAGAAGGAAAACAGAAAGGGGGTAACTATAATTCCACCCACAAAAAGCATTATGGAAAAATTTGGAACATTAATGAAAGCAATGGTCTCTTTTTATGAAAGGTTTTTAAAATCTGGAGAAATACTCCTTATTTAAGATGTACTGGCTTAATAATTCGCAGTCATCTCTTTTAAGCTGTATAGGTTTGTATTCTGCATTTGTACCATCATATTCTTTGTCTGGGGTCCAGAGATATATGGACTTCATTATTTAAAATATTTTAGCTCCATAATCAATTCTAGGAAATATTCATAGTCATTCAACAGCCATCATCAACTATTTTTGTGTATAAAAGAACTTCTTTCACCCCTTTTCCCTCATGAATTAGAGAATCCCTCTTTTGTTGAGTCTATGCTTGGGCTATTATTTTCAGATTGTCCTTTCAAAGTTCTTTAGCATCTTGATAATTGCCACTATCAAAATATTTTCATTTTTACAGGGAACTCACAGAAAAAGATATTTTATTTGTAATAGTGTGTGAGTTTTTTCAGCATTAAAATATTGAAAGTATCTTTCTGCCCAATTCTTGAGCCAGTAATGACCTAATAAATGTTTGATTTCTTTTTATTAGTGAGTGGTTCAGTCTTACTAAAACATTAATTTTGATGTCATCTCATTTGTTTTTAAAGACCCCAGGTACTCAAAGCAGGACACCTAGTAAACCTTATTAACATAATTTTGAGTTGTTCCTGTGAGATCTGTGAGTGAGTAAAGTGAATTGTCTCCAAGTGTCAAAATCTGGCTGAGCTGGTTGGAGTACACCCCATTGAACTAGTATATATAAGAAGTAAGCATCTAGGTGAGATTCTTAATGTCCATCAGACTTGCAGCATTACAGGCTGTATTTTGTAGCAATAGCCAGGTGTGGGCAGTGATACAGGGCTTAGGGGATCTCTCTTACCGGCCCAGGGATCCAAGGCATTCAGTGCAAAACCTGGCCAGCAGCCCGAGTGAGTAGGAGCCATGTGACTCTGGTGAGTTGGAGTGTGCAATTGCCTCCTGCTTCAGAGCTACCTGATCCGAATACTAAGCAGAGCGAGTGCCGGGCTGAGTGTTAAGACACTGAAGACACTGCAGAGAAAGGTGCTTATTCCAGAGGCATTACAAAACATGGAGATTAAAGACCAGGGAGCCCAAATGGAGCCGCTGCTGCCTACGGTAAGAGACAACCTGCTGTCACGTAGATTAACCGAGTTTGCAGCAAAACCTGTCAGGCAAGTGGTCTGCTAGCTTGGTGCAGGGAGTGTACTTTTGGGGTGGTGGATAGCTCCCGTGACATATGGACAGGGGTCTCCTCCCATCTCGGGTGACTGAAATGCATAACGCAAAGCACATGATTTTCCCCCCTTCTCAATATGGATGCACTACAGTGATGAAATGTCTCATGTTTGCTGCTGTTTGAAGAGATGGCTAGGGTTTAGCAGCAGGGGCAGCTGTGTGGCTCTCTGCGTGCTTGTTACTGCCTATCTCTCTGTTTCCTGGTCGTGCAGTTGTAGCTCAAGTGCTGCAAAGAAGCACCTTTTTATCATATTCCACCGTGATAAATTTCCTTCCTATATCTTATCCCAGGGGCAGTGAGGTAAGGGAATCTGCTGCTGTGGCAGCTCTAGAGATTTAGTCTCTGCAGAAGCCCGGGGGAAAGAACAGAAGGGGTGTGTGTGTGTGTGTGTGTGTATGTAAGCTGTCAGTTTCTCAAAGGGAAACATGTCATGCTTCACATACAAAGAACATATATGCATTTGGGGGGGACAAGCATATATTCATATTTCAATATTTGTAAGGTTCCTGAATTATCAGTTGGGAATAGCTTTTCTGTTTATTTCTGGGTCTTAAGACACTTCCCTCTAATTCTTTGGTAAGTAGTTGATTTGCCTTTCCTTATACAGTCTCTGGCTGGCTCACTGACTTTGTAGATCTTTAGGCAGCATCTTTCTCAGCCTGGAGCAGTTAATGTTGCTGTGTTAGAGGAAAAAAGGGGAAAAAAAAAAAAACAAACCCAGAAAAAACAGCCCAGTATTTGCTGGAGCATCAGAAATGCCAAACGCTAGCTTCTAGCCATCTATCAAAGCTCTCTCAGCTCAGAGCAGCAGAAATCTCCCTGCACCAAACCAGATGGAGGGGCTGTCCTCAGCTCTCTTTACTCAGGTTGGTGACCCACCTTGCAGACTCCGGATTAGAAGCAAGCTGTCAATTTCCGAGTTGGTCTCTAGGTTTTGATTACGTTTTTAAATCAGATGATATCTTAGGGAAAGTGGGCAAATTCTGGGCCCCTGTATATTTAGGGCCTTACCTCTCCTGCCGGGCTCAAAATCTGCAAAAAGATTCCAGATTGCATCTCTGAATCGGCTGTGGCAACTGAGCATGCCCAGTTCTCCTCAGGATGCCAGGTTTGGGATGGGAGGGCGGGGTAGGGGGTGTGGAGGGGGGAGGGGAGGGGAGGAATGCAGGCGTCTCCGTGAAGAATGGAACCTAAATAAAGGGCAGGATGGGTGTCAGAAATGAGGAAAAAGGAAAGCTTGTCAATTAGTCTGCTTGCTTAAAAGTGCAGACAATTCTTTGAGCATCAAAGCAGGGTCATTTTGTAAAAATGAGAGTAAGGTTTCTGTCCTCCCAAACTTGATTAGATAAATTAGGATTATGTGGGAACTCAGAATAAAGGGTTTCTAGGAGGTCAGATAACTATTGTTCCTGAAACAGATAGCTGAACTACATACAAGAATTGGGAAATGGAGATTTAGGAAAGATGCAGATATAGGTGGAAAAAAGTCTTTTTTGCTGGGAAGTAAAGGATGGGATTTGTGGTGGTAAGACAGAATGAAAACAGTTTGACGTGATTATGGTGGCCTATGTATTGTGATTTGTGGGGGAGTTAAAGATTTAAGACCACATGAGAGTTTACTGAAGGGATTAGGAAAAGGTGACATTACTAGAAGGCCAAACAGTTTTTGGCTTAAAAAGAGCAGAGGAAATACAAGTTTGGCGAAAAAATAGTCTGCATTAAGTTTGATGGAGGTATTTGAAGTCCAAGTTTGTATTTTGTGTGGTCATGACCAGCGCAGAATAGTTACATGATTTAATGGTAAGAGAAGATTTTTATTAGCAGTTTACTATAAGAAAAATAAGCCATATAGACTTGGAAGCGATGATGATTATTTGGCCTACTTTTATACTGTTGTAGACTTCTCCAGTTGCTGTTTTTGGTTTGTTTTATTGTTTTTAGCTCTCAAAGAAATCATGGTAAGTAGAGCAGATTTTACATTTATTTTATAGATGAAAAATTTCAATACAGGAAAGTTGAATAACTTGTTCAAGGTCACATAGCAGCGCAGCTAGGACTAGAATATAGGTCTTCTAAAACTAGTTCAGGGAAAAAACACATTTAAAAAAAAATTATGTTATTAACCACACTTCACATAGTTGGATCTGGGATGGGAGTTTTTATGGTTAGGCGAGAGAGGGAGAAATAGCTTTGGGCTCTGTTTTAGAAAATTAATCAGATGACTTTGCCAATAATTATGTGAAAGTCAACCTGACAGAGTGTTAGAAAAGATAGTCCAGTAGGTCTTAATGCCTGCCATTCACATGCTAGATTCCACAATCTTGGGAAAGTTATAATCATTATTTCTTCAGCTGAAAGGTGGGAACGGTTTGGGATATATCACATAGGTTTTGTGATGAGTAAATCAAATAACTTGTGTGAAGCACCTGACATTTAGTTTATACTTAATAAATGTTAGCTGATATCAGCATTGTGGATGGAAATATAAACATAGAGATGAATTCTAGCCTTAAGGTTTTGTAAAAGGCGTCTTTTTAGTATTATCTACTAACAAGGAAACGTTGGGGACATGGAACTATGGATTAGGTAGCAGTAGAGGGTGGAATTTTTAGTTACAGCTGTGGAAACTGCAGTATGACTGAAAAGTCTATTGACAGTAAAATCCAGGTAGCTGAGAAGAGAAGTGAGAAAGTGAGAAAGAAAAGTTGTAAGGATGTACAAGTGTGCAAAGTGAGTAAATATTTATTTTGTTTCAAGGAAAATGGAGGAAAAGGCTTTTTTTTCCAAGTTTCCCAAGGTTTGCCTTGATTTTGTGTA
Organism: Galemys pyrenaicus; assembly: GCA_019455555.1. Classification (NCBI taxonomy): domain Eukaryota; kingdom Metazoa; phylum Chordata; class Mammalia; order Eulipotyphla; family Talpidae; genus Galemys; species Galemys pyrenaicus. The sequence continues at coordinate 11,823,779 of JAGFMF010011870.1, forward strand.
CATAAAGTCCATTTTAAGGGTATGTGTGGAAGAGGTTCTGACATGCATTTTGTAGATCCTAGTTACTCTACAGGTTAGGTCATTCTACTCTTCTGAGCTAAGAGGATAGTCTGCCTTTGATAGCACATGACTGTTGTGTGTGAAGCTCTACACGTCATGTTCAGAACATTCATTGACTTACTAAGTACCTACCATTGACCAAACCTGTTCTTGTGCTGGGCTTACTCCAGTGAACAAGATGGGCTAAAACCCCATTCATGTGGAGCTCACAATCGAAATAGTGTAGAGATAGGAATCAAGTTAATTATTAAGTGATCGCTTCTTTCTCCTCAGATTCTTAATTGTTGCTATAAGTTCTTTGAAATGGGCATATGTGGAGACTACATGCTACAATAATGGTGATGATGTCACTTTAGTAACAATGGAATTGAGCTTTTAAAAAGATGAAGCTAGGGGTAGAATGGATGGTGGTCTTTCTTTAAAAAACTGAAATCATGTTTAAATAATATATAACTAAGGTATAGTAAGGCTAAACTCTTTGTAAAAAATAAGCTAAGAATTTGGGACATTGCACATGCCAGAAATTTAGGATATTGTACATGATATCAAACTTTTTGTTGATATTCAACATTGAATTTGCTTCTAGGGAGTAACCTGACAAGTTTTAAATCACCAGACCATGGAAGAGACTTTAGGAGAATATCTTCATAACAGATCTATGCCTCTTAATATTGGGTGATAGGTAGTTGGTCCACTTTTGACCCCTTCTAATACTCTAAATTTGAACTTACTTAAATTTAAACTTACTTTTAAAAGTGCCCTGAGATATAGAACTAGAATAAAGATCACTTCCTGAAGGTAATTTGATAGTCTACGGTAGAAGACAGATGTTAACACCTTTTTAAATCCTTAAACTCCAGATTTCTAAATGGCCTAGTTTATTGAGTTTTTATTTGCAAGAATAAATGAAAGATCTTCTATTTATTGAATTAAGGTAAAGAAAATGGGACTAAACTATGAAAGTTATAAAAAGAGCAATTAGGTTGGCTAAATAATATTGGTGTTTCTATTTATTTGAATTAAAATTTAGATTATGTGAAGAAACACTATAGATGATAATACATAAAATGCAAAATGTAGTATAAGAAATCAATTTTCATTTCTGCTTTCATACCTGAATTATTACTCTTCAATGATGAGTGACTATAGAAATATATATAGGATGTTAAAGTTGTTAATGAGTGGTGTAGAACCACAAATACTAAATTTATGATAAATACATTCTCATCAGATTAGAAAATGGGATAGTTTATGATGGAGGGTGAGAAACTATATGGGCCAAGGTCTGTAACTCAAAAAGAATCAGAGAACATGACTAGAAAAATAATCACACTTTTATTATTCCTACTCTTGGAGTGATGGTTGCTTTCAAGTCTGAATTGAACATAGACCGCAGTGAATTACATGATCCTTTAAGTGAATGGGAAAATGGGGGTTACCCTTTCAAACTTTCTGTGCAGAGAAATTTCTACTCTTCTCATAGCTCACAGGATTCTTGATACTTGATCATTTGACTTTCTGTGAGGATACCACTTTCAATCTAAATAATAAATATTCAGTTATTTTTTGATAAAATTGATGTAAATTAAAGCTCTAATATATTCTTCCACTTCACAGAATTGGTTCAGATATGACTTGGGCTATGTTACTCTTATTAAGGAAGGATTAACTAGTGTATAATGCTTCTTGTTTGTGGACTCATGATTTGGTTAGGAGGACTGAAGAGATCACTAGAGATTAGACTTTTAGAATAACTCCTTAATTTTTATATTATAAAATGGGACACCAAAGAACTCGAAGATGCATTTATTTTTTATTTTTGTGCAGTGTTTTATTTCTCCTCTCAGGTGTAGAGCCCATAAAATTCCCACCATCAAGTCACCCGTGAATCATTCCCATAATCTCTTGTGATCGTCCCACTCCTGTTTTAATCCCTCACCTTTCCCCATCCCCTGCTGGATGTCTTCAGCTTATAGTTGCCTGCAAGTTTTGTCTTTTTTTCTCCTCTGGTCCCAAAGTTGGTTCCTGAATATTCCTCCTATAAGTGAAAATATCTGATATATTTTTTTCCTTCTGACTTATTTCACTTAGCATAATCCCTTCCAGTTCATCCATGTTGCTGCAAATGGCATGGGTTTATTTTATTTTTTTGATTGCTGAGTCATATTCCATTGTGAATATAAACCACATTTTCTTGATCCAGTCATCTGTTTTGGGGGCATTTAGATTGTTTCCAAGCTTAGCTATTGTAAATGGCACTGCAATAAACACAGGAGTACAGGTTTCCTGTCAAATTAATGTTTTTGTGTCCTTTGGGTAGGTTCCTAGGAATGGAATTGCTGGTTCATGTGATAGCTCCATTTTTAGTAAATTGAGGAACTCCACACGACTTTCCATAATGGTTGGATCAGTTTTCATTCCCACTAACAGTATAGGAGAGTTCCTTTTTCTCCAAGTTCTTTTTTTTTTTAATTTTTTTAGATTTATTTATTTATGCATACAAGAGCTGGGGTACAGGCCAGAATTGGGGGGGGGGTGAGAGGATCCACCAGAGACAGAGCAGGGAGCAGAACAGGCAGAATGACTGAAGTACACTGCTGAGGGGAGCAGTGGGTGAGGCAGGAGAGGTCTGCTGTGCCATGTGGGTCCCCTCCCTGGACGGGGGCAGGGATCGAACTCATGCTGCAGTGGCTGAGGTCTGCCTCACAGTGCGTTGCTCAATCCACTGCGCCACCAGGGAGGTTCTCCAAGTTCTTACAAGCATTTGTTGTTGCCAGGTTTTTGTTTTTGTTTTTTTTTTTCCCCCAATATGTACCATTCTCACTGGTGTGAGGTGGTATCTCATTGTGGTTTTGATTTACATTTCACTGACTATAAGTGATATTGAACATTTTTTCATATACTTCTTGGTCATTTGTATTTCTTCTGTGGAGAAATGTCTTTTTAGATTTTGTGCCCGTTTTTGACTGGATTGTTTGCTTTGTTTTTGTTGAGTACTGTGAACTCAATCAGTTTCTTATCAGTTGTATGGAAAACAAGTATTTTCTCCCAATCAATAGGATGTTTCTTTGTTTTTAGTATTGTCTCTTTTGCAGTACAAGAAGCTTTTTAGTTTGATATAATCCCAGCTGTTAATCTTTTCCTTCACTTTTTTTGCTTTGGAAGATGAGTCTTTAAAGATATTTCTGAGATGTATGTCATGGAGTATATTACGTATATTTTCTTCTATATATTTTATGGTGTTAGGTCTTACATTCAAGTCTTTCATTTTGAGTTGGGTTTTGTGCATGGTGTGAGATAGTACTTTACTTTCATTCTTTTGCATGTTGCTCCAGTTTTCCCATTTATTGAACATACTATCCTTGTTCTATTGCATATTCTTTACTCCTTTGTCATAGGTTAGTTGCTTATATATGTGTGGGTTTATTTCTGGGTTTTCAATTTGATTCCATTAGTGTGTGTCTGTTTTTGTTCCAGTACCAGACTGTTTTAATTATTATGGCTTTGTAGTATAGTCTGAGGTCTGGGCGTATGATACCACCATTGAAAAGATACATTTAAAGGCATGCTTCTTATGCTTGTTAATGGTAAAGCTTAGCCGAGAATACAGATCTCTTGATTCCTAGTATAATCATTCCTTCCACTTTGTATGCTCCCAAACCTAGTGTAAAATGAACAGCTGAATGCCATGTTAAAATCATGATGGTAATTAGACAATCATTGTGAAATTATAATAGATATTATCTTAGACTTGTGCAAAGCATAAATATCGTTAGTGTTTATGATAGCCCTGAAAGGAGCTAATGTTTTTTAGCTTTATAGATAAGAAACTGAGACTGAACAGGTTGAATTAGTTGTCTAGGTTTACATAGCTAATAACTATTGAGCTATAATTGCATCTTATTCAAAATTCTCCTTTAAAATTAATTACAAGATAAAAGGAATACCATTATCAAATGGGCTTTTATTCTACCCCTTCAAAAATGAAAGCATAATGAGATGCTGTAAAATATAAGACATTGTGGCTACTATTACATGATTCCCTCTATATGAATTGTGCAAAATAGGCAAATCCTTAGAAACTAAAGTAGATTAGCGGTTGCCAAGGTCTGGCATTGAAGTTACATTTGGGAGTGACTACTAACAGGTATGGGGGATCTTTTTGGAGTGATAAAAATGTTCTGGAATTAAATAGGGCTGAAAATAGGTTAATTAAATAGGTTACACAAAATTGTGACTTACTAAAATCCATTCAAGTGTACACTGAAAAGTGATGAATTTTGTAAAAATTGCAAAAAATGTAAGTTGCTATTTAATCATTATCATTAATGGAGAAAGTTGGAGCTCTAAACAATACTTATATCATATTTATATGTCATATGAACAATGCTTATGTCATATTTATATAAATCAAGAAAAGGGAAAATAAAATATTCATGGAAGTTAATAATCTCTCATAAACACGCACACACACACTCCCCTCAGTTTCTACCATGAAATTTATTCTCTTTTTGAAGAAAATTTTAAAACTGGGCTAGGGTTTCAGCAAACTATTTGCAGATCTAGAGGAATATATCTTCAAAGCTGAATTAAGAGTGTATATAGCAGATGCTATGTACAAGAGAGGAAGAGAACTATTAAACTTAGCCCAAATTGTTATTTCTTCTCCAAATTATCTTTCTGAATTTTCCCTTGATATACTTTAGTCTCTAACATGAGAATATCAAAGCAACTACATTTCTAAGAAGGTACTTTTTTGCCCATTAAATCTTACTTGTGTTACCAAATTTCATTTTAGGCTATTGTTGATCTAGCCTCATAAAGTATTATGTTACTACCTGATATAGTAAGTCACACTTCAAAGACATTATTAACCATTTTACATTGATTTTTATAATGGATTTCTTCTAAGATATTTTATTTCTTAAGGATAATTTTTACTTTTAAAATATTGTATCTTCAAATATTTTAAAGGGAAAAACAAAAGGAAAGCAAATATAAATTAACAATAAGCATAGCAGTGGTTCCTTAAGACTGGGGTGAGTATTAATTTCTTTTAGTATTAAAAGGATGTGAGGGAAATTTGTGGGGTAATGGAAATGTTCTAAATTCTACCTTGAAACTGGAATAGTAGTATAAGTAATATTTCATAACAGTTATTTAAGAAATATATCATATACTGTTCTTTTGAGTTTTATTTTTATTGTTATGTGTATTCTCAACTGTGTATCAAGTGAAAATTATTTTAAAAATCATTTCGTTCACAGAAAAATTACTCCAAATTTATCAATTCATTAATTTAGTCAGCAAATAGAACTTTCTGGCTCATGTATTGTTGCAAAAGAAAGCAAAAATGAAAACGGGCCTCTCAGGTGGCCAGGGGGTTAGTGTGCAGCACTGTGAAGCTGTCCACAGCCACTGCAGCACGAGTTCAATCCCCCACCAGTGTGGGGGATTCAATCCCTCTCCTGTGTTGCCTGCTGCTCCTCTCAGCAGTGTATTTCAGTGGATCTGCCTGTTCTGCTCCCACTCTGTCTCTGGTGACTCCCCCCCGCCCCCCGCCCTGTACCTCTGGCCTATACCCCGGCTCTTATTAATAAAAAAATCTTAAAAAAAATGAAAACATACTAAGAAATTTGCTTGATTTGGTTTATGAAATATAAGAAAATAGCCCCTTACACCCAGCCCCAATGAAGAGTTTAACATCACGATAATAATCAGCAATAGTTTATTCTGTGATCATTACTAAACCTACTAAAGATTATTAATACACCTTTTGTAGGTTTATTGATAAACCTTTAATAGTTCCAAAGATATTAGTGTTTAGCATGATAAATTTATTCTAATTGTATTTAGAATTGGGATAGTTTTTTAAAAATATTGGTAATAGAGTGCACATTAGTTTCCCAGAGTGTCCACAACAAAACAAAGTATAACAAAATGAGTGACTTAAAACAACATAAATTAATTTTCTCCCAATTCTGGAGTCTGAAGGTCTGAAATCAAGGTGCTGGCAAACAAAACAAAACAAAACACTTCTTCCAAAATTTCAGGGGCGGATTCTTCCTTGCCGTGTCCAGTGTCTGGTAGCCCCAAACATTCTTAAACCATGGCAGCACAATTACAATCTCTGCCTATCTTCACAAGACTATCCTCCTTGTCTTTTCTCTTTTCAAGTCATCAGTCATTCTGTGGGAAGCCCACCTAATGCCCTAAACTTAGCTTGATTACACCTGGAAAAAATCTATTTCTGAATAAAATCACATTCACAAGTATTTGGGGTTAGTGCTTTCACTTCACTTTTTGGACATAATTCAATCCATACAATGTTCTACTCAGAGTTCCCTATTTCTGCAATCACATTTCAGTGGGACTGAGTCCTTTTCACAGTTTACATCAAAACATCTTAAATATCATAACTTCTAATATTAAAATGGAATAGGGAACCAGCATTTGCTATGTGTATACAATTCTCTAATGATTGCAGGATATTAGACCTCTAAAGTATATATAGCAAATATTGTTCATAATGTGATCTTTTGGCTTATTGCTCAGTAACTCTGAAATCCTTGCTTTTTTATTCATTTAGTTTTATTTTCAATAGCTTTATTGAAATATAAACTACATATAAAATTTCCTCATTGTAAGTGTAAAATTCAGTGATTTTCAGTAAATTTGCAGAATTGTGCAACCATCACTACAATATATTTGAGACTTTGGACTCCCAAGTTTTCTCTAGTCCATTTGTAGTTAACACCTATTTCTGGCCCTAATCAATGATTGATCAACTCTCAACTGATTTCTTTTTGTCTCTAAATTTGCCTTTTCTGTATATTTCCTCTAAGTGAAATGATGTATTTTGTAAAGTGGCTTATGTCACTTAAGAAATTATTTTGAGGGCATCCACATTGCAGTATATATATCAAAAGTTTTTTTCATTTTTATTGCTGGAAAGTTTTTCATTGTATAGTGTGTGGCATTTGTTAATATTGGTAGTTTATAGTCATTCCTATAGTTTCTGACTTTCAGCTTGTATAAAATGCTGCTATAAATTTTGATGCATATATTTCCATGTGGTCATATATTTCCATTTCTCTTGGGTATGAATGTGAATGAAACTTTAGGATCATGGGAGTTTATATTTAATATGTAAAGAAATTGCCAGCGTCTTTAATGAGATGGTGTCCTTTACATGTGCCAACTGTATCAGTGATATGTAAGGAGTTGGCTTTTCCAGAAATTTTGCCAACACTTGATACTGTCTTTTTGAATAGCCTTTCAAGTGAATGTGAACTGATATGCAGTTGATTTTCATTTTCATAGTGAATTATTGTCTTAGTCTATTCCAGTTGCTATAATAGCAAAGTATCATAGACTGAGTGGTTTATTAATAACAGAAATTTATTTCACACATTTCTGGAGGCTAGAATATCCAGGACAAAGCAGGGAAAATTTGTTGTCCAGTGAGCGCTTGTTCTTTTTTTATGGGTGAACATCTTTTCTCTCCATGTTCATGTGGCCAAAGGGGAAGGGAGCTCGCTAGGGCTTACTCAGATAATAATACCTTAAAAAAAAAAAAGCCCCAATCACCATTAAAGAACCAACTTCTAATACTATCACATTGGTGATTAGGTTTCAATACGTGAATTTAGGGAAAATAAAAACATTCATTCTGTAGCATAATGATGTTAAACTTTTTTTTCTATTTGCTTATTAATCATACATATATTTTTGATGAGCTATCTGTTAGAATATTTTCCTGCTGTGCAAATTGATGTATTTTTCTTGACTTATAAGAGTGATTTATATGTTTTGGATACAATTTCCTTGTCAGATATGTGATTTGCAAGTATTTTGTTCCTGTCTGGCCTTGTCTTAACTTTCTTAATGGTGACTTAATTTTTTTTAGAAGTATTTTTGAAGTAACTTTGGTTTTTAACATTATATAAGCTTCATATGTACAGTATTTTATTGCAACATCTCTATATACTACAATATGAACACAACCAAATGTCTAGTTCTATTCTTCATAATACAGTTGGTCCCCTACCTTTCCCTCCAGCAATCCCGTCCCCCTAGGGTAAAACCAACCTATTCTCTGAATCTAAGAGATTTCTTGGATCTATTTGTTTGCTTTGTTTATCTTCTAAGTAGGAGATCATATGGTATTTGTTTTTCCCTATTTGACTTCATTTAGCATAATACCCTGTTAGTCTCTTCATGTTGTTGCAAATAGCAGTTCTTAGAGGTCAGTAGAAGTCTGTTGTGAATATATGCCACATCCTCTTTACCCATTTATCTGTCAGTGAGCACTTTGGTTATTTTCATATCTTGGCAATGAGGCGGGATGCTGTAATGACTATAGGGGATGCATATATCTTTTTTTTTTCTTTTTGGTTTTTGTTTTTTGGTTTTTTTTTAGATTTATTTATTTATGCATACAAGCACTGGGGTACAGGCCAGAGGTGTGGGGGTGAGAAGATTCACCACAGACAGAGCGGGGAGCAGAACAGGCAGATCAATGGAAATACACTTCTGAGGGGAGCAGCGGGCACAGGAGAGGTCTGCCACACCATGTGGGGACCCTCCCTGGCTGGCAGCAGTGCTGCCAGTGACTGCGGTTTGCTTCATAGTGCATTGCCCAACCCACTGCGCCACCAGGGAGGCCCCATATACCTTTTTGAATTAGAGTTTTTGTATTCAGATAACTAGCTAGAAGTAGATTAGCTGGATCTATTGGTATTTCCTATTCTTAATTTGTTGAGGAATGTCCATACTGTTTTATATAGTGGCAGCATTAATGATGATTTTTGAAACACAGAAGACTTTAATTTTGATAAGTTCCAATTTATCAACTTTTCAGTTGATTATGATTTTTATGTTGAATCTAAGAATTCTCCTTAGACCAAGGTTACAAAGATTTTCCCCTAGAAATTATACAATTTCAACTCTCATGTGTAAATCGAGGCTCTAGTTTGAGTTAATTTTTGTGTTTGCTTTGAGGAGAAGGTCTAAGTGCATTTGTTTTTGCATAGAGATATCCAGCTGCTCCAGCACTGTTTGTTACAAAGATCACCTTGTATGTTGAGTTTTCTCAGGAACTTTGTTGAAATTAAATTAAATGTAAACACTAGATTTGTATTCTGGGCTCTCAAAGTTGTTCTATTGATTTACATGTGTATCCTTATACTAATGCCACACTATTGCTTATTGAGGCTTCGTAGTAAAATTTGAAATCAGATAATGTAATACTTGAACTTAGTTTTTCTTTTTCAAAAATTGTTTTGGCTGTTTTGAAACTTTAGCATTTACAAATAAATTTTAGAATCTGCATGTTTCTTTTTAGAAAAAACATGTAAGGATTTTGACGAAGATTATTTTGAATTTTTAAATCAAGAAGAATTGCCATTTTGACAAAACTGAGTCTTCCATAACATGAATATGGACTGTCTCTTTGTATATTTAGACCTTTAATTTCTTGTGGCAAGTCTTAGTGTTTTTATGTATTTTAACAAGGACTTTTATGTACTATATCAAGGGTGATATGAAAATTCCCGGAAGGCCATTTATATAAAAGTTCATATATTAAGCTTAGGTTCAATTCTAAATAGTTCAGAATTCTAGAGGTCTTCTTAGTCGATGAGAATGGAGATTAATCTACAGAATCAGTATTACAGTCAATATCTCTCTGTAGTTTTGACTTAGTATTGAAGTTCCTATGCCAGTATCTGCAAGATTTATTCATTCATTGTGAAAATTATTTTCTGAGAACCTAATTTAGCAACTTTAAAAAAAAGATTTATTTATTTATGCATACAAGAACTGGGGTACAGGCCAGAAGCATGGGAGGTGAGAGACAGAGACAGAGTGGAGAACAGAACAGGTGGATTGACTGAAATACACTGCAGAGGGGAGCAGTGGGCGAGGCAGGAGAAGTCTGCTGCACCATATGGGGTCTCTCCCTGGCCAGGGATGGAACTTGTGCTGCAGTGGCTGTGGCTGCTTTACAGTGTGGCACTCAACTGTGCCACACTGGGAAGCTGTGCCACCAGGGAAGCTCCTAATAAGCATCTTTTTAATGAATCTTCCTACCACATATTGAATGTTATGTTGCTAAAGTGTCTCCAACATTTATTTGTTTCTTTGTTGATTCTTGCCAATTCTGATAAACTAAAATTATTTAGAAAAGCTTTTGCTCCCCAATGACACTTTTTTTTTCCTTTTTGGCTAACAAGTCTTTGATATCAGAGATGATGACCTAGTAAAACTCCAGAAAGCAAGCACCACAAAAAGTACTTAGCTATATAATTGCTATGGATGGAATAAAAATAGTTTTGCTTATGAAGCACATTTCATCATTGTTAGATTCATACTGCTTCTTCTGTAAGTACAGTGGTGATTTTCTGTATTTAAACTGCTCTGGGAAAAAACATATCCAAACTCTTCTGCTGTGTATATGTATACACATAAAAATTATACTATTTGGAGTAATGACTCAAATATAATTGCTGTTATTGTTATTATTATGTCTTAATATTTTACTCGATTGAAAATGACACAAGGATTTCTTATACCCAATGTATATAATTCATTCAATCACTGACTCAGTAGTATCTATTCAATAAATTGATTTATCTATTTAATAAGTATGTCAATAATCTGACAAGTATAATAAATATTATAAAAAACATTCTTTTTTTTTATAATAACAGTGTTACACAGCATTCCCACATACCTTTCATTCACTTTACAGTAATGTTAACATTTTACATAACTAGAGTTATTTATCAAAATTAGGAAATTAACATTGGTGTAATTCTATTAATAAAATTACAGTATTAGGCTGTTGTCACTTTTTTCATTAACATCCTTTTTCTTTTTCAGAATTATGTTTTTTGTTTAGCTATCATGTCTCTGTAGTCTTCTACAGTTGTGACAATTACAATCAATAGTATTCCTCTGTCTTTCATGACCTTGATACTCTTGAAATATAGAGATCAGATTTTTTTTACTTTTTTTTTTTTTTGGTAACTCACCTATTTGTCTGAAATTTTCATACTTAGAATGAGTGTATGGTTTTCTTGTCAAGAATACCACTTTAGGTGATGTTCCCTTCTCTGTACATCAAATAGGTGACAAAGGATGTTTTACTTCTGGTGTTGTTAATCTTGTAATCTGCTAGATTTTTCCATTGTAAAAGTTAAAAATTATCATTTGTAATCATGAGTCTCATAAAGGATATCTTTGTGACTTTGCAGTTATCCTGCTTGTCCTCAAGTTTTTGTGAACTAATTTTAGCATTCATCAGTGAATATTTTCAGCTTCTGACCTACTCATTATTGTTGTTAGCCTAGTGGTGATTTTCTATGTATCTCTGCCACTTAAAAATTAAAATCTTTCTTTAAGGGAGAGCTGGGCACTTCTCTTCCATTTATCTAATTATTCAATTGCTAATCTTAGTATGGACTGAAAGATATTTATTTTATTTTCTGGTGCCTACTCCAATACTCAGTAGTAATTTTGTTGCTGAAATGGTTTCATCTTTGGACACTAAAAAAGTTCCATCAACTGACTCCCATCCTGTCAATATGTTTTCCTTCTTTTATGAACACTTGCTTAAAGTCTGAACCACAAGATTTTCCACAGTCATTTGTGTTTTTTCTCTCAGCCTTAAAATCAACCATTTCTTCAAGGAGCTCCTAAGATAATTTTATTATTTTTTTTTAATGTTGGTCGTAGTCCCTGTAATTTTCCTGCCACCATATCACCAACAACCATCACTTTTTTTTTTCCCTTTCCTGTTTGGACTCCTCTGCCCTTTCCTTTGCTGTATACCTAAATTCTATGGTCAACTTACTACTTTTAACTTATTTTTGACCTTTTGTTTGGTTTCCTTCTTTTCCATATATAAGTGAGACCATTCAGTATTTATCTTTCTCCGTCTGACTTATTTAGGCTAGCATAACCCTTTCAGGTCCATCCATTTTGCCACAAATGGCATGAATTTGTCCTTTTTGATTGCTGAGTAGTGTTCCAATTTGTCTTTTTTGATTGCTGAGTAATGTTCCATTGTATAAATATACCACAACTTCTTGATACATTTGTCTAACTAGGGGCATTTGAGTTGTTTCCGTATCTTGACTATTGTAAATAGTGCTGCTGTAGACATAGGAATGCAGGTTTCCTTTTGAATTAGCATTTTTGTGTCCTTTGGGTAGATTCCTAGAATTGCTAGATCATGTGGTAGATCTATTTCAGTGTTCTGTGAAAGCTCCACACAGCTTTCCATAGTGGCTGCACCAGTTTACAATCCCACCAGGAATGTAAGAGGGTTCCTTTATCTCCCCATCCTCTCTAGCATTTGTTGTTCCTGATTTTTTTAATGGGGGCCATTCACACTGGGGTGAAGTGGTGTTTCATTGTTGTCTTGATTTGTATTGCTCTAATAATTAGTGATGTTGAATATTTTTTCATATACCTGTTGGCCATTTACATTTTTTTTCTTTGGAGAAGCATCTTTTTATTTCTGTGAACTTTTTGACTGGGCTGTTTGCTTTGTTTTTGTTGACTTGTGTAAGTTCCTTGTAGATCTTTGATATCAGTTCCTTATCTGTTGTGTGTGTGCAAATATTTTCTTGAAATCAGTAGGATATCTCTTTGTTTTGATTTTTGTCTCTTTTGCTATACAGAAGCTTATTAGTTTGATGTAGACCCAGCTGTTTATCTTCTCCTTTGTTTTCCCTACTTCTGGAGAAGAATCCTCAAAATTGTTTTTGAATTTTATGTCATTGAGTGTTTTGCCCATTATTTTCTTCTACATATTTTTATGGTGTTAGGTCTTACATTCAAGTTGTTTACCCATTTTGAATCAATTTTTGTTTAAGCTGTGAGATAGTAGTCTAGTTTCATTCTTGTGAATGTTGCAGTTCAGTTTTCCCAACACCATTTGCTGAAGAGGATATCTTTGTTCCAGTGTCTATTCTTTGTTCCTTTGTCATAGATTAGTTGTCCATATAAGTATGGTTTTATTTCTGGGCTTTCAGTGTAATTCCATTGGTCTGTATGTCTGTTTTTGTTCCAATACCATGCTTTTAAAAAATTATTATAATGGGTTTTTAGTATTGTTTGAAGTCTGGGAGTATAATGCCTCTGTTCTTCCCCCTTTAACCAGAAGAGTTTTCGCTGGCTTTTTTTGTGTGCGGTTCCATATGAATTTCAACAATATTTGTTCTATTTCTTTGAATACTGTTGCAGAAGACTCTTTCCACAAAGACTGCATGACCAGTTTTCATTTCCAATAGATATTTACTAGTATTTAAAAATTTTTGACATTTAGCCTGCCTGGTAAATGTTTTATTAACTCTTTTTGTATTCCCTTTCTAATATTATTTACTGTTAGTGTTTCTCTGTTAAGTTTTTTATTAGGAAAAAATCACAGTTCAGAAGAAATGCTGAATGATTTGAAACATTTTCAGCTTAGTTTACCTTACCATGAAATATTTCAGTCTTTGAGTGAATAAAATAATCTTTCTTCAAAAATCAGATCTTTTTTTTTTTAAATTAAGAATGAAGTTAAAAGATGTCCAATTAAGAAAGTATTTCAGTGTCTTTTCCTTGTCTTTAGCCTTATGTTTTATTAGGTTATGGTGTACTAATTAGAGACACTCAGATTTTGTTTTATTAAGATGATTCTTATTTATGGTACTGTCTTCTCTGTTACTCTGAAAGAAGAGATTGTCATTCTAATTTGAGCTCTCCAGTAACTTTCATGTTATCAAAACCATGTTAAAGAAGTATCTGAAGATCCTGGTATTTGATAAACCTGACAAAAGTAAAATTGCTAGACCTTCCATCTAATATGTTGTCACCTAAATAAAACATGAGGATTTGCATCCTGGTCATGATTTTCTAACTTAGTAATTCTGCTTTTTATCTTTATCTGGTTTGAAAATATAATTAGTTCTTAAGAATTGAGAATAGGATTAATCTGATTTTTTAAAAAAGATTTATTTATTTATGTACACAAGAGCTGGGGTACAGGCCAGACGTGCAGGGGTGGGGGTGTTGAGAGGATCCACCAGAGATAGAGTGGAGAACAGAACAGGCAGGTTTGACTGAAATACACTGCTGACGGGAGCAGTGGGTGAGGCAGGAGAGGTCTGCCGAGCTATGTGGGTCACCTCCCTGGTTGGCCCCAGGGATCAAAAGTGCGGAAGTGGTTGCAGTTTGCTTCATAGTGTGTTGCTTAACCCACTGCGCCACCAGGGTGGGCCTGTTAATGAAATTATTTTTTTAAAAAAGTACCTGAATATTTAGAAAACAACAAGCCAATAGCAAAATGAAATTGAACTTTAATACCAGTCTCAAAGTATGAATGGTTCATATAGCTTCTTGAATCTGAAATGGTAACTAATTCTTTTACATTAATATCTTTTATGTTAATTATATTACTATATAAGTACATTTTATATAATATAAATTAATATATAAAGGTAATATATTAATTACCGTTATTGTACAATTTTACTGAATGAGAACAGTGCAGGTAAATCAGTGGCTTTTTTGTTTTAAGAAATGCTGCAGGGCCTCTACCAAGTGGAGAGGTGTAAGAATGTGTTCCAAAGTCATGGGTTTAAGAAAAATTTTGCACTGCTTTGATCATGGTGTTTTAGAGCAAATGACCCATGATCAAGGGAGAATAGGAGCCGTACAAAAAATAAGAACTCAAAGATAATTCAGATTCTATTTTTAAGTCAACCGTCTCAGTGTTCTGTGTTCTCTGGGATGGTCAGTCAGATTTGGCTACAAGAGGAGACAGGAGAGACTCAGGAAAACAAATGTGTTATCTTTGTCTGCTGTTCTTCAAAAACACAAATGACACAAATTTTTATTTACTAATGCATTTGGGGGACTTTTTGGACTGCAATTTGAAATGACAATAGGTTACAGTTAGACAAGAATGGACGCACATCCACGTATTTACTGAAAGTACCAAAAACATGAATTTGAAGGGCAAGATGCACTCTTGTGTTCATTGCAGCACTGTTAGGCAAGCATCCAGCACTGTGTCTAGCAACAGATGAGTGGATTTAGAGGTGGTATGCATATATACACATAATGGGGTACTACTCATATGTAAGAGAAGGTGAACTCTCTCCATTGCCATTTGCAGCAACTTGGATGGAACTGGTTAGATTATGCTAAGTGAAGTAAGTTAGAAGGAAAAAGAAAAATACCAAATGGCTTCATTCTTATGTGGAAGATAGGGAAGCAAAAGAAAGGAACAGAAAAAAACCAAACCAAAACAAACTCTAGAAGCCTGACTGTGGAATCGAGGCTACCAGATTGGGAGGCTAGAAACAAAAGTGTGGAAGGAATCCAATGGACTGTGGTGGACAATTGTGGGTGCTTTGGTGGTGGATGTGGTGTGACTACATATACCTGAAATGTGTTAACTTATATTCCTAGATCATATATCTAGGGATTTATCTAGTGTTGCACCAATGTATCTTTAAAGAAAATCATTGCAATAAAAAGGATTAAGAATTAGTGGATCTCAGTTCATGTAATAATATTACAATAAATGATTAGGCATTAGAAAACATTTGATTTTCAGAAGTCATAATTTAATAATTATTAAATAGACTAATGCTAAGAAAAATAAGTCAGACACAAAGATTAATATTGTATGACTCCAGTTTATTTAAAGGGATGGAAAGTAATCAAACACATAGAAACAGGGTAGCAGAATGGTTATTAAGAGTTAGGGGTGGGCCTCCCTGGTGGCGCAGAGGATTGAGCGCCACACTGTGAAGCATCTGCCGCACAGCATAACAGCGGAAGTTCGATCCCCACCAGGGAGGGGACCCACATGGCGCAGCAGACCTCTCCTGTATGGCCCGGGGCTCCCCTTAGCAGTGTATTTCAGTCTGTATGCCTGTTCTGTTCCCCACTCTGTTTCTGGTGAATCCTCTCACTGCCCACGACTCTGGCCTGTACACCAGTTCTTGTATGCATAAATAAATAAATCTTAAAAAAAAAAAAGAGTTGGAGGGAGAGGGAAGTGGTGAGGTACTGGTCAAAGGGTACAGTATAGTTAAGCAAAATAAGCCTTGGAGATTTATTATTAAAAATATGAACAGAAAATATATAAACATAAGGTGGGAATACTTTTATATAAAATACTTGTCAATATTAAAAGGTGATGATTAAAAGTTATGCATTAACAAATGCATCAATCACAATTATATGTGTCTAGATAATATGATTACAGGTGACACTGTAAAATAACAAAAGGAGATTATTAAATAAATGACATAGAACACAGAGCTGTTTTAGAAATTAAGTTTAGATTCCAATTTCTACCCACTTCAAACTAAATTCTAGAGTGAATATGGTAGATATAGATGTGACAATTTATGTATCTCTTTATGGGTGTAAACTTGTGTTTATACACTAATGCAAGTGATAAGTAAAATTCTCTTTCTCTGTTTTATCATTTATTATCTTCCTCTCTAGGCAATTGAAAATTGGGAGGACCTTCTTTTTTCCAAAAAAGTTCTTTTCAAGATGGTTAGTCAAGTGAGTCCACAAAAGGAAACACAGAAAAGGCTCAGGAAAACAAGGCTTATTGCACTGATAGGACCACAAGAAGGGACTGCTACATATTATGTAGGGTCAAAGACAAGTATCAAGTTTTGGACAGGTGGTAAAAGACATGAGCAAACAAAACATTTAGGGCAGAGTCATTATTAAAGTTTCTGCAGGAAAGGCAAAACAAGGAAGGGATAAATTTAAAATTGATCAATTTGAATTGTTCTGGTGGGCTTTGGGATACAGAAGTGCTCTCTATTTGCCTTGTACCTGGTTTTGGGATGTTAGGCAGGGCAAATACTGATTTGTTTGTGTGAGGTAAGATAGGAGCTGAAAAAGGATGAGTTCTCAACTTGATTGATTTAGGGAAGGAGGAAGTTAGGAGTGTGAAATTGGCATTGGGTGGTTTCCTATGAAAGTATGTTTGTGGGCAGATGGTTAATTATCTTTAGGATTTAGCTATTCTTGAAAGGGCAATCTCTTCCTTGGTCTGTAAGGTCTCAAAATACCATGTCTAAATAGGGAAAATAAAAATATAGCGACTATACAGAATCTAAGAAAACCCAAAACAAATAGATATCCTGCATTAATCTCTAAATTCTCTTTTAAAAAGGGCCTCCCGGGCCTCCCCGGTGGCGCAGTGGGTTAAGCAGCGCACTATGAAGCAGGCCGCAGCCACTGCAGCACGAGTTCGATCCCTGCTGCCGGCCAGGGAGGGG
>JAGFMF010011870.1:11841200-11883285 GCA_019455555.1 Galemys pyrenaicus
TCCCCGCTCTCTGTGGTGAATCCTCTCACCCCCCCACACCTCTGGCCTGTGCCCCAGTGCTTGTATGCATAAATAAATAAATCTTTAAAAAAAAAAATTCTCTTTTAAAAAAGGAAGTAAAAAAAATTAGCTGTCCGGCCAGGTGGGACCATCCCACTGTATCTAGTGCTATCCATATGTAGGAAAGATTGTGGGAACCTCCAGTAACTTTTTCTTTTAGTTTTAAGCACCCACATGAAACTGGGCTTTGATAGAAATGTTCTAAAAATTTCAAATGCACTAGTTATAGTTTTCATACTACACTACTCTTGTGACAATATTTGTAATAGTTAACATATTTGCATATACACACAAAAAATTAATAAAGAAAAATGTATAAAAAGAATAATATATACTTTTTATTAGTTTATCCTGACTTTTCCCCTTAGTCTTACAAGTGAAATAGTGATGATTTTGTTTCAGTCTAAATTTCTAGTTATATATCCCTTTCTCATACATACCACAGTGGTTTTATATTAAGTAACTAAATATACAATAGTTCATTTCTGGTTATTTTGGATAAAACCTTCATAAGAAAACACTATAATTTGGCCTTTGTTATATTTTTAAGAAGCTAAGATTTAGAAAAATAAATTTTGAATGAATTGATGTTGCTTGAACATTCAAATTGAAAAACCAAGGAAAGGAATTTTACATAAATTTAAGAGCCAGTCAAAATAAGGAGCAGTAACCATTTATCAAATGTTGTTCTGTGCTTGAGAATTTTCCCTTAATTCTTGTTCCTTTTCATTAATCTGTTATATTAAAAATCCTCTTTAATGTTAAAAAACAATCTATGGATGAAGGAAAGGAAATAATCTAAGGGAAAGGTGATAATGTGACTTAACATAGACAACTTTTATTAATGCATATGATTATTCTATGAGCTAAATTAAACTTTTAAAAATGACAGAAATTTATATTTCTTCTGAAATTAACAGTTAACTATGTGCAAAATTAGCTATGTTTAAAGTTTTATAAACTGCTTCTAATGCTAGTGACCCTTTTGAAAAGTTCTGTTATTTTGTAAACTCCTTGTAACACAACAAAACAGATAATTTGATTGTTTTAAAAAGAATGGGGTTTAGTAATGCATAGAAGTGATGCAGAAAAAACATACTGAAGTATGTTTTGTTCATAATGAAAATTTAGAGTACTCTGTATAGATTTTGGCTTAATCTCAGTAAAGACTGGATTTACTTCTTTGTGATACTTTGCAATTTGAGCAGCTAAATTTTTTTTGACAATTCCTTTAAGCCAGATTGATTCTTAGGATGCTAAAAATAAAACAATGCCAAAAATTATCTTTGACTTTTTATTTCCAGTTTGAATTTTGCATCACAAATATATGGAAAATATTTTGATGCTGTGAAGCAGAAAACATCAGGTTAAGTTGGTATTTTCTCACTACAACTCCAGCTAGTGTGGAAATCTTTATAGTTTCCACAGTAGAGCTCAAATTCATTCTTCCATGGACCATTAAGTGATTTTAAATCCTAAGTGGGAGAATCAAAAGAGCTTTGAGGATATGTTTACAAATGTCTAAATAGGCAAATATGTATTTTATAACCAGCACTATTGATAATGCTGTAAAATTTTAACTAACAAATGACTTATAAAAATAAATTGCTTCAGTACTAATCATAACTAATACTATATTTTTTTATTCTTAATATATTGGAAAATATAAATAGAATGGAAAGCCCAGGTACTGTGCTATAAACACAGTTCACACTGTTCAAGTATTCCCTTTTACCTAGATTATTGTTTCTAGAATTTTTATTATCTTAGGTAGCAAGAATTTTATGATAGCATACTTCCTGACATTTAACAATTCTAAAATAGACACTATACTTGCTTTTGATGGCATATATCTTTTATACTCAGACATTTTAGAGTAGGCTTTTAAAAAATCAACTTTTATTTTTTTCTGGAATGATTATACAAGATCTTATTTTTTTAAAGAAATTTTTATTGAATTAATATTAGTTGGTGACAGTCTGTAAATTTCAAGTAGAAAGCATTCAATATTGATAGATATCACATCTTGATCACCATCAAAAGCCTAGTTTTGGGGCCTCCCTAGTGGCACAGTGGGCTCAACACAGCACTGTGAAGCATCTGCTGCACAGCAGTGTGAGTTTGATCCCCAGCCGGGGATGGGACTCACATGGCATAGCATACCTTTTTTGCCTCTCCCGCAGCTTCCCTCAGCAGTGTACCTCAGTTGATCTGCCTGTTTTGCTTCCAACTCTGCCTTGTCCTCTCACCTCCCACGACTCTGGCCTGTACCCCAGCTCTTGTATGGATAGATGGATGAATCTTTTTTTTTTAAAGGCTAGTTTTCATCTGCACTGTAGAACGACCTATTTCACCAACCTACAACTCACTTTCCCTCTGGTAACCACCAATCTGGAATGCCCAACCTCCTTAAATGAAGATTATGTGTTTGCTTTCTCATTTGCAGATATCAAATTACCCTTATTAGAAAGTGTTTCCTCAACTGGCCCTGTAACCATGTAGTTATGCAAATGCTACATGCTTATCATGTTTAATAATGCTGTAATTCTTCAAAAAATTGTACAAGCTCATTTCAGGTATTTTATGTCAGCATGATTGTCAAGGAACAGATTTATTTATATGTTCAAATGAGAGATAATGAACCATGAAAAATTTGAAATATTAATTGATAATAAAGATTTACAAATCTATGTATATCTCATTTTTAGTATCTATGACTGTAATGATAAAAGTAACTTTCTGTATAGTGTTTGATCAATATTTTATAATCCATTTTACACAAAGTAATTTATATTTTAAAAGTATTATAGACATATATCAAAATTTGAAATTAATTTCAAAGCTAATTTAGAACAAATATACAAATTTGTTAGTTTTAGAAAAGATCGCCTTAAAAAAGATGCAATTATGGTTAGTTATGGAAGTGATTATAGCATGTGTTACATTACAGATAAAAGGGAAAAGTAAATTGAGTTAAAGAGTTAATACTCTTTAACATGATATTGAAGTTCTTAGTAATTCTCTTTCAAACTGTTTTCTCTGTGAAGGCGGTATTCTTAAAATTTGTAGATAGGTAGTTTTCACATCAGATTCAGCCTTTTCTTTAAATTCTCCTTCTGATATCGTGTGTGTGTGTGTGTGTGTGCATACATACATATGCATCTATTTTTTTCCATTTCAAGGCTGTATTTTCTTTTTAAAAAAATGATCAGTAGAAAGAAGATAACTAGTTTTTCACATATTTTCTGAATTCTCTGTTGGATGAGATCTCAATTTAGAATAAAAACCTTTAAACTTATTCATTTTATTCTTTTCTCCCTCCTCTGTCCTTCCTAAACTTTGAAGTTTCATTTATTAATGTTCACTAGTTTTTATAGGTATTTTGTTTTATAAAATCATCTTATGTGTAAATATCTAATACTTGTTATTCTAATTTGCTTTATTACAATAAATTCTCTTAAATTTCTTCCATTTTGCTGAAATGTCAATGTTTCATTTTTCCCTGTGGCTGAATAGTGACTTATTTGTGGATATACCATATCTTCTTGATCTAATCCTGATCTTCTTGACACAATCAGTGGACTCTTGGGTTGCTTTACTTCTGGATTTTGTATGTTATAAACTTTCTTCCCATCATCTAGATGTCACATAAGCTAGACAGGTTTAGAGAGTTGGGTGTGGGGTCATGGACCAGCTCTTTTACTACTAGTACTTGAGGCCTGACTGTGATACGAACCCTGTATGATGACTGGGTTTGGAAAGCCTCCCCAAGCTCCACAGAATTATTAGTTTGGTCGCTGTGCTTCCAGACCTGGCATGGAAACATGGATTGTTCTAAAAATGTCATCATGTAATTGTTTTATAAACTGCTTTTTAATTTAGTAGTATGTTTTAAAATCTGTGCATGTTGATGATTGATCAATTTCATTGTCTACTGTTGTTTCATATTTTATGTAAATCCTTCTCTATTTTGGACATTTTGGCTGTTTTCAGAATTTTTCTTTATAAGCAATACCTTAGTAAAAAAAATATATACACACACACACTCTGGAGTTAGGCACTTTTGTAATGGCTTTAAAATTTTTAGTACATATTGAGAAAATTATCCTCTAGTTTGGCTGACACAATTTTTATGAAGTATATGTGAATTTGTATTAGCTCATGCCTACTCCTAAATGTGATAGTATATAAAAAAAATTGTTTTTGCCACCTAATAGATGAAATGTAAAAATTTAGGTTTTTGCCACCTAATGGTTGAAATTCAATGTGTGATAATTTTTACTGTATTTCCTTAGAACATTTTGTACAGGACATAGGTTTTTGTTAAACTATGCCTTCTCCCAAATGTGATATAAAAATTTGTTTTTGTCAACTTAATGTATAAAAACAATATGTGGTTATTTAAAAGTATTTGTGTTTTCTTATATTTTCAGCTTATACAGTTCTTTTGTGAGTTGCTCATACTGCTTGCCTACTTAAAGATCTTTTAGATTCTTAGACTTTTTATAGAGATAGGTATTTAATTTTATTATTTCAAAACTAATGATTTGAATAAATACATTTATATGAAAGATACAGTATATTCAGGTGAAATGCTTTTCACCTTATTTTCTCTCTTATGTAGTATTTGGTACATGTGTCAGGACCAAGAAATTAGCATTGGCATATTAATGTCAACCATATTACAAACTCTGTTGAGGTTTTATCAGTTTATCCACTTATGCTCTCTTTCTGTTCCAGGATCTTTTCAGGATACCGCATTATATTTGTTATTCACGTTTCCTTAGTCTCTTCTGACCTATGGTATTTCTTTCGTTCTTTGTTTTTCATGATCTCTATACTTTTGAAGCTATTTTCTAGCTAACAATGTGGGTTAGCTTTCTGGCTGGGAATCAGACTCAGGCCACAGTCATGGTAGTGCTGAGACTTACCCCCTAGGCCACCAGGAAGGCCCTCATTTTTATTTTAAATTAGGGTTAGTTTCTATTATGTGATCTAAATATGTGATCATATTGCCACATGTTGCCCAGCTTGGGTTTTTCTCACATTTTTCTTATGTTTAGACTAGGATTCTGTGGTTTTGGGATGAGTATCACTATGTTGTATTAGGTGGTACAGGGAATGAACATGACAAATCAGTGGGAGGTTAAACTTGATCACTTGATTGAAGTAATGTAATAAATATTACCTCTTTTGATTCTGATTGTACTTATTAGAGTCCTCTCATATTTTTTTCATAGTCTAGCTAACGGCTTGTCAATTTTGTTTATCTTTGCAAAAAACAGCTCTTAATTTTGTTGACTTTTTTCTTTTGTCTTTCCTTGTTTGCTCTTTTTCCCTTATTCAAAGTGCGCTTAGGCTTCTTGAATCTGTGACTTGATGCTTTTCATTAGTGTTGAGGAATTCTTAGCAGTTATATTTTTAAATATTGCCTCTTATTTTTTATGTACTATCTTGGAATTTCAATTCAAATTAATTTAGGCTATCTTGACATATCTGTAATATTTCTTACTCTTTTTCCTGTATAGTCTACAGATTGCTTCTTTATCTTCTCTTTTAAATACAAAATTTCATCTGTTCTATTCCACATCCACTGAGGTCTTAGTTTCAATCATGATCAATTTTAGTTCTACTTTTCTAGTTGTGTTTTTCATAAATATGTAATATTACTTTTTATAGTTTTACTTCCTGCTGAAAATTTTGTTACACTTTTATAGCTACAATCATAGTAAGTACAATTTTTAAAAAACTTCCTGTTTCTGATAATTCTTTTCCAGGGGTAACTGATGAGTCTATTTCTGTTGTCTATTAATTATGGTGACTTTTAATCATGTAACCACAGCTCCTCTTTTGTCTCGCTGATTTTGACCAGGGGTTAATTTGTTTGTAAATTATTCTTACTAATAATATCAGGTGAATGATGATGGTGATTTTTCCCCTCTACTACTGCCAGCTATCCAAGAAATCAGTATTTTTGAATCATCTCCATTCAGTTTCAATGTGTGACTTTCAGATAACTCGGTGCATAACTGAAGTGAATGTAAAAGTTGTTTTACCGCCAGTCCATCTTTATATTGGATTATAGCCTTTTAACTTCTCATTCACAACTATAATTCCTCCAAATTTTGCTTTCTCATTCCAAGTGCTATCAAAAGTACATTACAGCCTCTAAACCAGATTGTACTATTTCAGAATAGCAAATGACCCCATTTTGCACTTACCTGTTTGGTTTTCAGGCTGTTGTATTTTTGCCCAGTAATTTCTCTCTGTCTCATTAGCTGTCCTTTGTTTTTAGAAAGGTGTTATTTATAGTTCATCAAAGGATTTTAGAGTTATCTTCATGAGACAGATCTGAATTATCTAGTCCACCATTACTAGCAGCACAATCTCTATTTACAATGAAATTGAAATGTATCTCTAGATGTTTCTATGTATGAAAACAAGAACATACACAAAAACCAAAAAAAGACGACGAATTGGGGACACTTGGTGGGGAGGGAAGAGGGGGAGGGTTGAGGGCAGATGGGAGCATGGGGCACTGAGGTGATGGTGCACTGGTGATATGATGATGGGGAATACATGGGGATTACAATTAATGTCAAACATATCAATAAAAGTTAATAAAAATTTATTTTAAAAAATAAATGAGCCTTGAGGTGAAAAAAATAAAAAAGACAAGGCCTCTATCACCTAGCCACTGGAGAGATTAGCAAACTCAGTAGCCAAATCACACAAGCTCCCTTCCTCTTATGTCCTCTAGTATTTCTCCGTGAACTCACCCCAGCATTGGAAAACTCTTCCATCTTTTGTTGCTGGTGAATTTGAGTTCAGTCTCTCTCCTCTATCATAATCATGTTGAATAAAGTTTTCCATATCTCTCTAAAAAAAAACCAAGAACATAATTTAAAGTTCTATTCCATATTAAAAATAAAAAAATTCTGATGGGCTTATTTGTTCAGATTGAGATCTGTTCTTCATCAGATTGTCTCAGTGGATGACTATGACTAAATTCAAAGCTTTACAGGCATCTCTATTTCTGAAAGATAATTAAATTTTAAGGCATAATATTGAATATATATATTCTGATAGAAATAAAATTTATAACATAAATCTTATGTTACAAATAAATGTTTAAAATTTGAGGTTGATTTGCAGCCCATTTGCTCAGATTTTTTAAAGATGAAATAATGTGTCAAATCATAGCATTTTTATAGGTACAGGGGCAAAGGAACTATTAGAAGGTATTTGAGAGAACCTGCTCATTAGTTTTTAGAGGAAGAGTATCTTTAAATATAACTTCATTTACTACCAAGAACTACAGTCCTTTGTACCTTTTCCTGGGTCACCTGGATCTTGTATTCAGACTTTAACAGGATTTTAGATGATCATAATGCTTCTTTTCATTAGCAGAGTTGATTCTGTTGATAATCATACAGGGCAAAGGCAAGATATTTTAGTCTTGAAGGGCTTTTTCACTGTCAATCAAATTGCTTTGGGCATAGTATTTCTGTACAGTATGTACTTACAATAAGTATGAGTGAGTAAGGAATCAAGAAGGGCAGACAAATAGAGGATTAGCAAGTTATATGAATTTGGTAGAAGCTTAGTTGGCACATATTTATTCATTAAGGCAATATTTACCATTTCAAACACTCTAAAATCCACTTCCCCATTGATAAGAAAATATTTGCCTGTTTTGATTTTTTGTTCAGAGAAATAGTTGAATTAAAAATATTTGAATCCTGGGCCTCCCTGATGGTGCAGCAGGTTAAGCGCTGCACCATGAAGCATCCTCAGCACAGTAGCGCAAGTTTGATCCCTGGCCAGCGAGGAGACCCACATGGCGCAGCAGACTTCTCTTGCCTCCCCCGCTGCTCCCCTCAGCAGTGTATTTCAGTGAATCTGCCTGTTCTGCTCCCCACTCTGTCTCTGGTGAATCCTCTCACCTCCCGCGACTCTGGCTTATACTCCAGATCTTGTAAGCATAAATAAATCTTAAAAAAAAAAAATCGAATCGTATATTACAGGTGACAGAGACTTGAACCGGAGTACCAGAATCAAGTGCCGCAGCAGAGTATTCTGAATGTCTATAGGAAAAATGGATGAGAAAATAGTTTAAGGGGTTTGAAAGAATAGTTAGAGGAAATTATTTAGCAAATAGGAAGAAGAGTTTAAAAATAGCTATACATAGTGCATAAATCAGGGAATGCATATGTAAGAGCAAGAACACTAGAAAAATTATAGAAGTCATTTCTGTTTTATTTTTGCTGATTGCTAGAGAGGAATAAGGAATACTGAAGGCATGGGAATTTGCCAATAGATCCTTCAAGTGACAGTATAGATATGAATCTCACCTACTTTCCAGGGTTATGAAAAAGAAAAGGCCAGCACAGACTGAATAGATTTAATGACTGATGTAACAGATGCTTGACTGTCAAAAATGGGGCTTCATCACTGTGAAGAGTACAGACAGAGCTACAAGTGTGTTTCTTTTCCTTTCTTATCCTCCCCAACTCCCTTTAATTCTGCCTTTGGTTTCTTTCTGTAATGTTGCAGAGAAAAGAATTGTGGAAAAGGTAGGAGATCAGGCATCCAAAGGTCAGGGATCTAGTCCTCATTCATTAATTTATCAACAAATCTACTTCTGAATGTTAGTTTCTGTAACTAGGAAGTGAAAATAATATAGCAATGATATTACTATATTGGGTAGTTTTAGTATAAGCAGACATTTTTTAATATGTTTTGAAAAGTATACAGAATGTTAAATTTTATTCCAATAAATATTTATTATAAGCAGTATGTGGCAGTCTAGAGACTTGGTTAAACTCTCTGATTAGAAATACTCTTATTTATACAATAAACATAACTCAATCTTACAGGATTGTGAGAATTAAATATAGCACTATATGTGAAGAACTTAATAGTTAAATAACACAGGCAGAAGGCGTTTGATGAAACTGAGCCTCTTCCTTTACACAGTGACATTAAAATCTTCTCCATGGCCACTGGTGAATCTGTGGTTTAATTTCTTGGAATTTATACCTACCTTACTTGCACTATGATATACTTTCTTTTTCTGTTCCTTGGATCTTAAATGCCAGGTACTATAGTTATCTGTATATTTCTGACTCTGCCAATAAACGCTAAGATGCTAACGCTAAGAACAACCCATTTTGTTCACATATGTCTCATTTGCATAAATCATACACAGTTGTCAGTAAATGTTCACTGTATTATTATAGAAGGGTCACCAATTAGGTTCTGAATAAAACTTCTGTGGTTGATGAAATCTATGGTTTGATGCTCAGGAATGTTTAATGTCTATGCTACATAATGGATGATTGTTTAGAAATGCTAACTTTTATTTATTCATCTGCCTTTGGATCTTGTCCTTATGTAGACAGCAAGGTCATCATTGGGCATTTGACTGGGTGCTGGGCTTCTTTTTTTATGTTGCTGCTTAAATCCCTCATCTCTAGATCATCTTTTAAAGAGTTTGCTTGATTAAGTCACGCCTTCTAAGAATAATCTTTTTTCTTTAGTTTACTATTATTAATCTCTATTTCAGTTACCTTATTCTATATGCTACAATGATCAGAGGAATAGTATTCATTATAGTCAAAAAGTAGAAAAACCCAAGTGCATCAGTAGATGATAGGTAACTAAAATGCATAGTCATATAATGAAATATTATACGGTGATAAAGAGAAGTAAAGTACTGATACATGTCACAGCATTGGAATGTTATACATTACATAAATTGGAAAAAAATCAGTCACAAATACTACATGATTTCACTTATATGTATTGTTCAGATAAGCTAAATTATCTTTAGAGACAGAAAGTAGATTAGTGGTTGCCTAGGACTGGGGAAGGAATGAAGATTGGCAGGGAAAGAAAATGACTATTTTTGGCCACATTGTTTCTTTTGGTATAGTGAAAATTAATCGTGGTAATTACAGAACTCCATGAAGATGACAAAGACTGTTGTGTTGTACACTTTAAATGGTGGATTGTATGGAATGTGAATTATATCTCAGTAAGTTTCTAAAAATTATGAAACTGACATGCTAACATTTTGAGGGAACGAAATTGTTTACTGCTCTTTTCACCTCTTCTTTCTTGTATTTTATTGTGTGGCATGTTTTCTTTATCAAGACATGAGTATCCAAAGTTGAAAATGTAATTGCATAGTGGCCAGTTTTCAGTAGGAACCAGTCAAATATGTGATAGCATTATTGTGTGCAGAACTTTTATCATATTTGGTCAAAAGCTGTACACAATCCTCTTCAGTGAAAGTAAAGGACAAAATTTCATGTATTCACAAAATATTTCAGAACCTATTCCCATTAAATTAAGTTTAGATAAAAGCTCTGATTATATGAATGAGATTTCAGGGACATTGAAGATCACATGTCATGATTTTAAATTCAAAGTCAGTAATTTCAAAATTTATATAATTTTCTCACTGCTGCTCATTGTGATCTTTCACTAATTTCTTAATGAGAGAAAGGCAAATAAGAATAGTGCTTACTGACAATGATGATGAAATAGAATAGGTAGAAGTCTTCTAAATAGATTTAGTGTAGAAATCTCAGGATAGTCTGGGTCATTTGCTTCTGTTAGAAAATACATTGTGGAATTTTCTTGGAGATTATTTTTAGAATTCACTGATAAAGTACAGTTTTGTGTATAGCAATATTTACTTTTGACTCTCAGAAATTCATTTATATTTTATACTTCCTATTCACTGGTTTCATCCCCATTTTGCAGATTAAATTACTCAAATTGAATAGTTAACACAATTTTCTCAAGTAGGTAGAAATGCTGAGGCTTAAGCTTTTAGTAACAATTTTTTTTTTCACTGAGTGGAAATTTTAGTACATTAAGATGCCTTACATCCAGTAACAAAATTTTAGTTAAACTTACAGTGTTTATAAGTTGAACACATGACCTCATATTCAGGACTTTTTAAAGTAGAAACAGTAGTAAATTCTTTGTAAGGATATTCTACTCATTAGTGATTATTATAAAATTTAAGATTATCTTGATTGACTCCATGGAGTCTTTAGTTTTAGATTTCTTCCTAATGTTATAACTTAATATTGATGTTCTATATAATGTGTATGTTAGTGATATTACAATCAATTGTTAAAGAGACCCTAAGAGATAATCTAGACTTTTATTCTAAGTAGATTATATCTAAATTGTTTTAGAGGTGTTTTTCTATAACAAAATTTCATCTAATGGTTCATTTTTAAACTGTATCTGAATTAACCAAACCTCTTTATTCATTGTTTTGAGGAGACAAATACAGAATGGCTTCCTAGCCTCCTTAAAATTGTAATTTTATTATAATTGTATTTATAGGAGCTATCTCTCTAAGGATATGCAAGGTTTTTTTGTTGTTGTTTCTTAAACATTATCCAATAGTCCTTGTAACTAGAAATTATTCTATCCTGTCAAAGTAGGGTAGGCTTTGTTATAAACATAATACAAAATAATAGTAGCAATAATAACCAGCTATTTTCCACCTGTTATTAATTTCTTCTTGTTTCCTTGAATTGTTCCTCTTACACATGTTGAGCCCTGGTTAATCATGATTCGCTAGTTGGGGGAGGCTTATATAGTTAAAATTGAAACCAGTATATTTTAGGCTTGCCATAGTTGCCTTTTTCAAAGGCAATATATACATGTTTCGGACATTCTAATCCAGAAACTGAACCAATGAGCATATTCTCAGTAACAGTTACCTGTTAGTTCCTAAACTGCCAAATCATTTTTGTATGTGGATGTCCTAAAAAAAAAATTTCTAGGAAGTGTCTATTGTGTTTTGAAGTGGATATTAATAAAAGATTGACTAGTTGATAAGGATGATTATTAGATTGACAACCCATTTCTCTTTAACATCCCACTGAGAGGAAAAATAAGTAGGAACCTGGCAGTTTTGGTGAAATGTATTGTCCCCCTGCTTAGCTGTATGTCTTAGTGATAGATCCTATAGCTCATCTGATAATTTGATACTGGGAGTTATGAGAGACTATAATATGCTACTGCTTTAGCATTTCACTTGTACTTTGGAACTCTTTTTTTAATAAGTATCAGTGAATTGTAATTATTCTGTTTCATTTATGAAAGGACTGAATTAATTTTCCAGAAGAAAATAGCCACTTAGTAAATCAATATGAGAAAAATAGAAGTAATGCCCTAAAATTTAAAAAAAAAAAACGGAAGTTTCTCTTTGCTTATTTTCTTATTGTGTGCCTATATTCCTCTTTTTCTTTAATGGAATGGTGTTATGGTTCAGTTTTTCTACACAATTTAAGTTAGTATTTCCCACCATTTTGTTCTTTGTAGTTATTGCTTTATCTTTAAAAAAAAAAGTTAAGTGGTGATATAATATTGTGATTATTTTGTACCATTAGAATGTTATCCAATATTTCTTTTAACATAATTTGAGCCTAGACTTTATCCCTATTAATGGAATAAAGCAGTTATAAAGTGGCAGAAAATGTAAGATATAAAACTAGTTAGAGGAGGTGGAGGTCAGGAAATGTGTGGGTGTAGGAGAACGAAAGGGGAAGAATGAAACCCTTTTTTGAATATACAATCTCATTTTCTCTGTTGCAAGGTGTAGCAAGTTGGAGATGATAAAAATTTGTTTTATCCTTATCTGTTACAAGTTGATAGAACAATATATACTTGTTAATTTATTGCTGTGACTTTTTGTTTTTAACAGTTGCTGGTTTAGTCAGAGATCTTGATTCTTATGTATAAATGTGTATGCTATATATGTCATAATTGTATAAGATTATAGTTAGTAGATGTTTAGAAGGTTTATTTTCTGACTATTTTTGGATGTTTATATTTTTTGATTTGAATTTCTTAATTTTTAAAAAAGATATTTATTTATGCATACAAGATCTGGGGTACAGGCCAGAGGCGTGGGGGAGGTGAGCGGTTCAGCAGAGACAGAGTGGGGAGTGGAACAGGCAGACTGATTGAAATACACTGCTGAGGGGAGCAGTGGGCTAGGTAGGAGAGGTTCACTGCGCCATGTGGGTCACCTCCCTGGATGGTGATAGAAATCGGGCTGTAGTGGCTGCAGAAGCCCCACAGTGCAGTGCTTAATCTGTTGGGCAACCAAGGAGGCACTTTGCCTACGTTGCCTACATGTTCTTAGATTTGCTTTATTACAATAGTGAAATTTTAGCTTTCATTTAGGTTATATTTTTCAGTGTCTTGTGACCCTGGAATCCTAACTCTAACCCTTTCTTTTTGATTTTGCATATAATACTGTTTTGTTAATAAAATATATGGGTTTTGACTTTCTCTCACTGTCTTAGTCTGTTCTGCTATATAAAAAAATTATTTCTCAGTTTTGGAGACTGGAAGTAAAATGAAAGTGCCAGCAAATAGTGTGGTGAGAGCCTATTTCCTAGTTCACAGGGAGTTGTCCTTTTATGTGTCTTCACATGATGGAAAGGACAGGTGTATTTTGGGGTCTGTTTTATTAGGCCACTGATCCAATTCATGACAACTCAGCTCTGAAGACCTCCTGAAGGCCCCACATCCACATACCTTCGTGTTCAGGATTAGGTTTCATATGAATTTGAGGGGAGCATAAAGATTCAGTCTATAGCAATGACCATGTCATAAAAGTTAATATGAATTAATGAACACAATAGTTGAAGCTTTTGTGCAATGTTATTAGAATACCTGGATGTTAACTGACCCAGAAAATTACCAAATTATCATTTTTGCTTAAACTGTGATAAATTTTAGAATGTTGACATAAGGGTAAAATAGGATATTTGGTGTCTAATGAGTGAGCGAAATTGGAAATCATATTTAGAATTTGTAACCAGAGAAAATGACCAAATAGAAGGTGTAGATTCTACTGTAGTGATTTCTTATAAATTCTCCCTCATATATTTAGAGGCAATCATATCCATTATTTCACTAATTTGACCACTAGATGTATAGTTCATATTAGAAAAAAAATTTCCTATAATATTACTCTTTTAAATAGCGTGTATAGGTAGGCCTATAAAGATTTAGAAAGAGGATAAAAAATAATATAAATAGGAAACATTGGTTTATGTCAAATTTTGGTAGGATTTTTTCCCTTTTCAGGAGAGTGTTTCTATAACATCACACAATTATATAGTACTCTAGTTGTTTTTATATGCAGTTAGCTACTGCCCTGCATTTCATATTCATGTACATATACATATACACACATACACAGTTTTATTAGTGGACACATTTTTGTTGAATTTTTGAAGTTTTGAGAAACATTTAAGCAGCAGCTTATATCAAATTTATTTTGCATTTGATGTTCATTTCACTTTAATGAATATACTATATATAGTTAATAGTTGAAATATTTCTAGAAAAGTCTTGTATCATATTTAATATGTGAATTATTTCAGACTGAAGAATGTATTTCTGAAAGCAGAATTGCAGGAGCATAGTGAAATCATCTTATGAGAGACAGGCTTATCCAAAAATAGTAGTCATGTTTGATAAATGCTACTGTGGTTAATTCCTTAGGATGAGTACATTTTCCTCTTAGATTTTATTATGAATGAAACAATAATACATTTTAACTTTTCCAAAGAGGTTGCTTTACTTTTGAGGACCAGATACCTGAGAGTCTGTGTAGTATATGAGTATTAAGGTAAAGAATTAAAATTTTAGCCTGGCCTAGTCCATGGATAGAATCATAATTAAAATGGAGCCAGCTGGGTGTTCTGTATCACTAACTAAATATGACATACATGTTCTCATTTTGGTAGAATTGTTTATATATTTAAATTCTGTGTGTAAAGTGACAATGATTTTCATAGAAAAAATAATTAGAAGAAAACTAGATAGGTGATGTCTTGTGTAAAAAAAAGTATTTTTTTTTAAAATTAGGCTCAGAGGATTTTGATTGAGGTGACTGACTATACAGTAGTAGATATTTTGGACTTTCTAATTCTCAAAAAAAAAAAAAGGTCAAATCCATAGATATTTTACAGATGGAAAAAATTTATTTTTATGAACAGACTACATTTTGGAATAAAAATAAAAGATTTTTGTATTAGCATACTTTCACAGAGCATAGAAAATTGGTTTGTGTCACTTAAATGTTCATATCTGAGATAGCTAGATAAAACTAGAATGAGCCAGAGGTCATTTTTTAACTGCAGTTTTTGTGTCAGTGTTTCATGAAAATCCAAATGTTTGCTCTTTGTTCAAATTCTGGTCCTTCTGTGGAAAATTCTTAATATAGCCTTTGAAAAGCTGTCATTTAACAGAAAGCTATTTTTTCTAAAAGGCACTATTTGTGATTTTTTTTTTTTTTTTTTTTTGCTTTACCTACAAATAACCATGCATGCTCTCAGGTATTTAAACTTTAAATGTAAAAAAATCCCAAAATTATAACAAGGGCAAGCATCACATACTTGTGATATAGGCATATATGAATTGAGATTAAAAAAAAAAACTGTTGGTTAAAGAGTAATTGTTAACAGTGAATATTTTTGAGAATATCAAAATAACATGTAGCTTCTCATGACAGACTATTGTATCAAAGAAAATTTTAGAAGCTTTGAAATGATACTCTTTGTTAGAGTGCCAGTTCCTTTGGTATGTGTTTCCTTTTGTCACCTGGGGCAATTTTTCCAACACGTAACACATGTGATGTTTTTTTTTCTGCATTTGGAATAATCAGCTTTTCTCTGTGCTCATTAAGGGGAAAAAAAAACTGCAGCCAAGGTATTAGCACAAAGCAAGGTATTAACAATGCCCAATCTCCACCAAATACCAAGTTCCTTTGTCTATTACCTAATTAACATACTTTAATGAGTTCACCAAGTTTAATGAATACTTCATGAAAAACTCAGCACTTTCTACCTCCTAGATTAATCTGACACCTGATGTAACAGATCTGGCTAGATATTATGAATAATTCATGAGCTAGTATTTCTCATATAACAAATAATAAAGAATATGAAACATTTAACATAGGATTTCTTAAAGATCTGCTATCTACTAACTTGAACATAGTCTAATTCTTTCCAGCCTTTATTGAGATGCTTGTTCTAGTTAATAATAGCTTAAAAGAAACAATGTAATTTATGTAAATATATTTCTGTTCTTGCTAATGATTTTTAAAATGCAGTGAACCATTTAACAGTAAAACTCACTGCTTATAACTTATATTCTATAAATGGATTTAGTTACTTGACACTGTTGGATTGGTCTACAAAGTCTTTTGTAGTTTTATCAGGTGGATAAGACATTTCTGTAATAAAGTGACATTTAAACTATCAAAGTTGGAAAAGGCATTCATAATGGTTTTGATCATTTTTATATATTTGGATGAAGAAATATAGACAAAGTTTTAATGTTCATATTTATGTGTAACATCTTATTTACTATTATATTTTGGATTATAATAGCTCTGAAAATTTTAACCAGTCTGTTTTAAAGTAACATCTGACTGTTAGGATATCTTTTTTCCACATTTTCTTTATCCTACAGGGAAAAATAGAGGGATAGAGTAATGTGAATAAATTATCTAAGTTTATGATTTTGTTTTAGTAAATATGAAAATATCAGAAAATACTGTCTTATGTTCTAGAAACTCGTGAAAGAGATGGAAATCCATCTCTCTGCCTTCAAGGTGCTTAGAGTCTAATCAGGAAGAGCAGTTAGCAAACATAATATGATATCAGAAAACCTGTGAAGGAGATGATCAAGCACAAACAATTGTTTTGTTTCAGCAACAAGAACAATCACAAGATATTACTTGACGTTGTACACAGTAGAGTAGGATGACATTGTGACATCTCTATATCTCACCCACGTTTGGTACAAAAGTTGGATAACAGTTACTATGAGGGAAAAAAATGTAGATTCAAGTAATATCATTGTTCCAACTGTTTTTGCTCTTCTTTTGGACTTCTATTTAAGGCCTGTGGAAAATTGTTTTGATTGTAGTAGTAGATTTTCATGCCCTAAAGATGGATTTAATTTTTCAAATAAACCAGAAATTAGAACAGATTATGTTAAATGCCATAGCTGAATAACAATACGAAGTTATTTTTGTTTTTTAAAAATAATAAAATAACAGACACAACAATCAAATAAGAGTGCAACTAGGAGGCAGTGAATCTAATTTCCTTTTATACTTGTAAACCAACTAAAGCAGTTTCAAAAGAGAGATTATCAAAATACATCGGAGTAGCATAGAAATGCTTGTATATTTTGCTTCAATAACATGACATTTATAGTTATAATACATATATATTAGTTGACTAATAAATAACTCTGAATGTCAAACTTTCAATTACTCCACTGGTTAAAGTATGGAATATAATATTTTCATGAGCCCTCTTGTGATCTGACTATATACATGGAGTTTTACATTTAAAAGTAGTGATGCTGGGAGAGGGGGAGAGGAAAAGAAATTTGAATATGTCATAATGGAATGGTTGAAGGAATCAAGGAACATTAGTTAGTGAAGAAATAATTCATAGGGAATATGATAATTGTTTGAAATTACCTGAAGGATTTTCATGTAGAAGAATTAGTTTCTCTTATGTGCCACAAGGGAATAAGACTAAAACTTGAACCAAAAAGTTGGTTTATCCCAAAATGGAACAGGCAGCCTCAAAAGCAGTGAGGTCCACATCACTAGAAGTACTTAAATAGTGAACACATGAGCACTTGAAATATTGAGCTGAGAACTGAAATATTAGATAATTGTGATTTTATTAAATCTGTGAATCTAAGAAAATTAGATTTTCCTTCCTAAGATAGATTTTACTGGTATAAGGAATTCATAACTTTCTTTACATTTTAAATTTATAGCTTGGAATATATTTGGGTTATAACAAAGCCTGTTGGAACACATTGCTTGATTTTTTTTTTTTTACCTCCAGAAAAATATGGTTATGTATAATCTCTCCCTTTTTAGAGGAGTCTTTTATAGGAGATTTCCAACTGGATTAACTTATTCTTATTTTGGCTTTCTGCATATACATCTAGTTTGTGCAAAGAGAGATAAGGCTTTCTCTGCTACATTTTCACCTTTCGATTTATTTCACTTTGAATGTTCTATAAGATGCCATCTTTCATTATTAAATGAAAGCTTTGTGTCATGCTATCAAGTTCTATCTTTTGATGCTGTATGCTAAGAATTTTGTGTAGAAGGTCTTTTCTACCTTTTGAATGAATTAGTTTTTATGTGCTTCATGTTGAAACTTGCCTTCTGTCAGTATTTGTGATAAATTAGCTTCTGAATATCATTTGAAATGCTAGACACAAGCTGTATGACTGTAAAACAATTTCCATTATATCAGATGAAACAATTTATTTTTAGCCCATGAGGTTGGTTGTCTTTATTTTGTGAAGAAACAGGCTAAATTCAATGTTTTTGTGACCAAGTTAGGATTATGGGACTGAGTAAGGCTTGTGACTTTTGTAGACAAACATTTTCTATTAGGAACACTGAAGGATGTACCCAAGTGAAAAGGCATTTACTTGAGGTTATGGACTAAAACAAAACTCATGCCATTTTTGACTACATGGATGGAGCTGGAAGGGATAATGTTAAGTGAAATAAATCAGAAAGAAAAATCACAAATCATAAATATTAGATGGTATCATTTTTTTGTGTAATATAGAGAAACCAAACTAAGGGTCAGATAAAGATAAGCTTAAAAAGTAACCTTTGAAAGCTGACTACAGAACTGAACATTCAGGTTGGGGAGGATGATGGAGTGGTGAGAACCAAGAGGGAAGAAAGCACATGAACTATGGTGGGGATCTGTGGGTGATTTGATGAAGAGTGCCCTACCGTGGCAATACCTGAGGGGTGGGGATCTGGGCTTTCAAAATACCAACAATAATGTAAGTTAACTTTAATGCAAGAAAAAAAAATCCAGAATAGTGATATTTTTGACTGCCCTTTTTAAATTCCAAGCAGATTAATTTGGTTGTTAAATGTTCTGTTGCGTTATTTTGTGGCTATTAATTTGGTGCATGAGTACAGTTAAATTCACACTTATGTGTTTGGGTTTAGAGATAATTTTATAATGTTCAGTACCTTTTATGTATTAAATTGGCAATAAGAATATCTAGTGATATATAAACATAGGGCACAGTTGATATTTTAAAATATGATTAATCTTCACTATTCACTAAAGTATAAAACTATGTTGATCTTATTTTAAGGATGAAGCAGCAGATGATCATCATTGCTGTTATTCTGTAAAATAGTAGTGTGGTGAGTCATAATTTAGATCACTAATCCAGTCCTACACTGGGTGACTCAGTGAAAGTGGCTGGACTCATTCTGAAGCCATAATTTCACATATTCTCCAAAGACTGAAGAAACTCATGACCTCCTTTTCATGGTTATAAGTGCAGAGTCTGCTGTTGTCAAATGGTCTGAGCTGAAGTCCTAATTCTGCTGCTTACTATCTGCGTGTGTCTTGCTGTCTTTCTGATCCTGAGTTTTTGTGTCCTTAAATATGATATCATAATTAACTGTACCTACTTCTTGAGTTGTGGTGAAGATTAAATAAATAAAAAGTGTTCTTAACAGTGCCTGGCACACTTTAAAAAATAATATCATAATCACATTATCATATAAGTAATAAACACTTTAGGTATTATTTTAGACTTTAGGATCTTTCACAGTATCTAGTTTTCTGAGAAATGGCTTTTAAGTTTCTACTATTTGGAACTTTCCCTTATTCACTTTCTCCCAATTCCCCTCCCTGCATTTTCCTGCCTTTCTTCCACAAATATTTATTGAGCATTTCCTCTGATGTAGGTATTGTCAATAAAGGAAGACATTTTCCTTTTCCAAGTTTATTAGGCAGAGGGCAGTTTGCTTTGAGTTGTTCAGCTATTCCAGAATGTGGGATTGTTTGATCCCACAACTTTTCCTATGTTTTGGCTCCTTTCTGCTTTCAGTTAGGTTTTGTCTTATGTTCACATAATTTACTACCCTGTTAACCTGGCTTTCAAATAATGATCAAGAACACAAGATTAACTTTATCTGCAAGAACCTTTATAGTATCCAATCCAATTTCTCTTTCTTAGTTTTGCAAAACATTTGTTTCTTTCTCTTGAGCATATTTGTCTGCATGCTTTTGATTATATAGTTCCATCTACTTGAGTATAGCATTTCCTGTAACTAGGAAATTAAATTCTCCAGGGTCCAGATCAAACCTCACTCTGGAAAGCTTTCTCAGTCCACTCTAATTGTAAGATGTCTCTTCCTTTTCCAAGAGCCTGTTGTATTCATCTGAGCCTCTTACCTGGTCCCTGCGAAATATCCTTGAACAAAGGAAGCATTTTAATTTTCTTTGTATTTTTCCTGCCATATTTGGTGCTGAAGAGGTATAATAATTCATCATTAAGTATCTATTGATTTGTTGACACAAGGGACTATTTTTTATGTTACATACCTTGGTACAAAAATAATGTAAATTAAAAAATTGCCTGAAAATAATTGAACTATGCTAAATCTTTTCTTAGTATTTCAGAGTTTAAGGAATTTATAGCTTTTAAATTATAATCATAGTTTTAGATACTGAGGAAACATGTAGATAGGTAAAAATTATCTCTCATATCAAGGTACTTGTAATTCAGAAAGGGCAATAAAAGCATAAATCAAGGAAAAGGAAGTAGACTCCTAAGAGGTGGTAACATGATTTGGTGGCATGGGGGGGAAAAAAAGGTTGTATTTAAATGTGATTGTGTGAATTACAGAATGTTTTACAAAGCAAGTGGTATTCAAGTTGAACTTAGACTCCTGAAATCAATTTGGTAGAAAACAAATGAGAATGTGGTACTTGGTTGGATTTCTGGGAAGTAAGATTGGTGGAGTAGTTTGGAGTCAGTCCATTGAAATCCTGATGGTTTTGAGAATTGAAATAATGTGATCTAAATAGCTTAAATATGATAGCCCTTTCATTTTTAGACATAAATGAGATTTGCAAAGGAAACTTTAATTTCATATAAAAAGTATATCCTTTATGTAGGTAGAAAAATGAGAACTATCTGAAGAAAACTTTACAAAATTTAATGTTGTTAAGAAACCCCGAAAGTTCTAATAAGGAATGAAGCAACAAATATCTACTTTACCTCTCCCCCTTCTTTTTTTCCAAATTAAAAACAGCAGTCTTTCTGATGAGCTGAGTTTTTCTTTCACCTTATTGATTTTCTGTGTCATCTTTTACATTAAGTAATATCAGAAAGATGGAAATGTTTTATGCCACATTACTTTGATTTTTGCATATAGATTGCTATCCTTTCAAAATTATATATAAGCATGCAGTATAAAATTTAGTAAAATGCATTGTGACATTAACAACTGAGATTAAACTCATGATAAGCTAATTCTTGATCAGTATTAAATCCCAATACTTAATTATACCAAAGTGGATGTCTATTTTAAGTATAAAGAATAAGTATATTCTTTAAATATAAAGAATACTATTAATGTTTTCTTTTGACTTGTTCATTTAATTGTAGTTATTCTGGTTATTTTAAAAATATGTGTTCAGAGGTACAAAGTAAAACATTTTAGGATGGAACAGTTAGGGAAATTAGGACAGTTATTTTAGATCATCAAATAAAGGTCAATCCATTCTGAAGTTTTCTGAGTCTCAAGTCAATGCTTATATCATCTGGGTATTTTTAAGTTAGAAGTTGCCTTAAGCAGTTTAGAAAAGAATTCTATACTAATGATATATTAAATTGTCCAAGTAATGGAATTTATTGATGAAGTAATGGAATAATTAAATTGGAATGAAAAACATGGAACTAGCTACGACATTCTAAGATGGTTGTTTAAAGAGTCTGAGTTGTATCTAAACTCTCCCCTTAAATAACTATGTGACCCTGAGATTTGTTTGTTTAAAATAAAGCCTACAGTACCTATTTTTTTCCCAGTTGACGAAAGGTCTGTTGTGGGGATTGCTTTCAAGGTCAAGGTGTACATTGAAATATTGCTGGAAATACCTTAGTGAAATCATACTCAGTTTCCAATGTTGGTAGCACTTTTAAAAAAAGAGAAATGAGCTTATTTATGAATAGAATTAAGAAAGGGGGCAGAAAAGACTTTTTAAAGAATATAAATGTTACAACCTGATAAGACTCACCTAGAAGCATTGAAGATGATCTTTGGTGAAAAGATCAAGTCAACAGTGTTTGTGATTCTACATTTCCTTGAAATGCCACATACAAATTAAAAAAGGTTGTCTTAAAACATGAGAATCTTGAGTATAGAGAAATTTGGTAGTAATGAATTTTAAAAAAATGAGAATTAGAAATTCATTGCTTACTGGGAATGTTTGGAAAATAGCTATATTTAACAATAGATAAATTTAAACAAGATAGTTCCATTCATTATCAATTGAAATGGTTAAAAGTATCTTTAGGAGAGTCATTAACTACATAAATATTAATTGTTTACTAAGAAGGAAGTGTGGTATACTGAAATGATAGGGAATATGATATTAGCAGATCTTTATTTGAAATCTCTATCCATAACTCTAGGATGTGAGATTCTAGCAAAATAGCTTAACCTCTCTGAAACTTTGTGTCCTTATATTTAAATAGGGATTAAAAATTCCTACTTCAGAGAATATTGAAGCTTGCTAATAGTACATTTAAAATGCCTGGTACCTGGTAGGTACTAAATGAGTAATGTAATCTAGTAGATATTTAGTAGACAATAGCTATTATAAATATTTCTTCTGCTACTATGGCGCTGCTCTTGCTAATAAGCACTATGCTAGTAGTTGAAAATAGATACTTTTCTGCAACAAGGGAAATTGATCAAAAAAGCTAAACTCATACTATTTTCAGCAACATGGAACATGGATGGAGCTAGAAAGGATTATACTAAGTGAAATAAGTCACAAGGAGGAAGATAAATACCAGATGGTTTCACTTATGGAATATAGAGAAACCAAAAAAAAAAAAAAAAAAAAAAGGTCAGACAAAGGCAAATGTTAAGAGCTGACNAAAAAAAAAAAAAAAAAAAAAAAGGTCAGACAAAGGCAAATGTTAAGAGCTGACTATAGATCTGAGGCATCCAAAATGGGGGAGGAATGGTGATAGATGGTGTAAACAGGAGGGGAAGAGCACACTGGACTATGACTGAGGCTACCAAAAGAGGAATGTGTTAGGTGAGACCAAAGGGGATAGGGAGTCTAATGGAGGATTACTGGGGCTTTCTTTGGTGGTGGGGTGGTGAACCAACATACAGTTATAGGGGTGTAAACCTATAAACTTAGGACATATACTGTGATTTAAATCAACATTACCTCAATAAATACAATTTCAAAACAAAACAAAAGGTTTTCTTATCTTTTTGACCATACTGTAAGGTTTTCTCTCTTTGACTATACTATTCTAATGAAAGGGAAGCATTTGATGATCACCTGTAATTGTATCACCATGCTTTGATTTTATATGATTGGAAATAGATGGCGTGTAGTCAGAGAAAGAAAAATATACATAACTAGATTATATCTTGATTTGGAAAGAAAATGATCCTTCCTTCCTCCCTCAAAAGACAAACACCTTTGTTGAACACTGGATACAAGCAATGTTATTATTATATCCGTGGAGTACAAATGTAGATAAGCAGGCATGACTCCTATTATTAAACATGCACACACACACAAAACAAATCTACAGTCTATCAAGAAAGATAGACATAAAGAGGGAATTAATGTTCCCTTCAGTCAAACATTAGAAATAAGTCCAACAAGTGAAACAAAATACCTTTACATATAATAGTTCTCAAAATGGGCAAAGGTTTCTAGTCCTTGATTCTCCTCCCTACAAGCAGTTTAGCAGTTTAATGAGACTGCTAAACAAACAACTCAATGCAGCAAGTTTATCCCATTTCAATAATCTTACAAAAAGAAACTCCATCTCAAGATTAGAATTGTGAAGTTACAATTGGACCAGTTTACTGAATCTGTAATTGATTTTAACAATGGCCTATGAGGCCAGTGCCTAGCTTGTGTGATAAGGGAGCAACTCCCCCAGTTTGGCTACTAACTTAATTGTGGCCCTGAAAGCTCATGAGTTTCCTACTATTCTATTTTTGCATTTGATTCACCTGCCTGTATGCCAGAGATGATGATCTTCAAGGACCCACCCCGGATTTTGCCAAGGTCTGTGCCTATGTCTGCTGAGGCCTTTTGTGGTGGATCTGTGTCCAGATCTTTTCTCAGGCTTACTGAGGTCTGCTGAAGTCTGCTGTGGTAGGACTGATTTCAGGATTGCCCTCATAGCTCACTGAGGTTTTTGCCAGTGTCTGCAGGGTATACTAAGGTGCATCTGCTTCCTGATCCTGTCGTGGAGCTTCCTGAGCTCTGCTGAAGGTTCCTGTGGGAGGGCCTTGCCAGCTTCACTCTGCTGCTTGCAGGGCCCACATAGCTGCTGGACTCAACTCACCACCCAGGTGCACTACCTGTGTAGCCTGTTTCACTGCTTGCTGGGGTCCTCCTCCTCTGAACATTACTCCTAGTGTATGCTATACCCATCTGTTTATTTTCCTTTGGGAGTTTTAGCATTGTTCCCAAAGCAATCTTGCTGTGAGTATGTGGAGGGGGTGAGCCCAGTGTCTTCACTCTGCTGCCATCTTTCCCCACCTCCATCTATAGCTACTTTTTTATTCTTCTGTCAAAAGCATTTGAATCTCTCAATGAAATAATAGATTCTTTTCTTTGGGGTTTTAATTTCAAGTCAGAATTTAATTTAATTTTATTTTTTTAAAAGATTTATTTACTTATGCATACAAGAGCTGGGGTACAGGCCAGAGTTGCAGGAGGTGAGAGGATTCACCACAGAGAGTGGAGAGCAGAACAGGCAGATTGACAGAAACACACTGCTGAGGGGAGCAGCAGGTGCAGCAGGAGAGGTCTGCTGTGCCATGTGGGTCCCCTTCCTGGCTGGCAGCAGGGATCGAACTCATGCTGCAGTGGCTGTGGTTTGCTTCATAGTGCATTGCTTAACCCACTGCGCCACCAGGGGAGGCCCTCATTTTATTTTAAATGAAATAGTATGGCAAGACATCCTTTATGATAAACCTCTTGATTTGAACCTGAGGGTGAGAGACCATGAAAATATTCAAGGGTTCCAAAAATTACTTGAAACTGTAAGGACAACACTTTGTGAATGTGCCGTCTGAGGTCTATAATCAAATGATGAGCTCATCATCACCCCAAATTTAAGAACTACTTACTGCTCAAGTATCAGCCAAAAAAAAAAAATAAAAAACAAAAAACAAAAAACCCAAAACAAAGAAAAAAGGTGTTACTTGGAGAGAGTCTTGATAACCATTATGAACTAACCATGGAATCAGGGTGGACAGGAATGATTGCCTTATGTCCCTTCTGAGAATAATATGGGCTCTGTCATGGATGAGAAGTGAAAATACAGAAATACCATTTAAAATACAATCAAAGTCATACATTACCCTCTTTGTTGGTATTTGTATATCAAATCTTTCATTTGTTTTCCTACTTTTTACTTTGTCTTATGTCAAATTTACACATATGGTAATATTGAGTTTCTTTGCTATTGAATACACTTTGTAGTTGATATAGATTTTAAAATCTGTTGTGAATTAAATTGTTTAGAGTTCAAGGCATTTCAGTATTAAGAATTATATTGAAATAGAGTATAACTATTATAAAATGGAATGGACTTTCCCTCTACTTTGGATAGTGAAATATATATAAATATATAGATATTGTGTTACATTATATAAATATTGATATAGAAATATATATATTATATGTAACATATGGTATATATAAGATGTTAAAATATTGATATAAGAAATTGACCTTAATTCAGAATTTCTGAGGATAAGTTGTATCATGAGTTGCTTCTCAGAAAAATATTTAGATATGTTTGGAAAATGCAAGGCTGTTATGTTTTTGTACTCATGTTTGTAGTTCTGTATAAATGGTGCCTTCTGGAGTTTTGATGTATGATGACCTGGGGTGAATGTTATATAGTTTTCTTATTAGCCTATTAAAGACTCAGAATCCTTTAGAGTAGCAGTTTTAATTTTTTTATTGGACAACTTATAAAAAATGTATTAAAATTTGGTTAAATTAATGCTCTGCAGAACATAAGGAAATTATTACAAATGGGATTTAACCATTTATTCTTGAGGTACAGAATATATTTTCTTAAAGGGTTTTTTAAAAAGATTTATTTATTTATGCACGCAAGAGCTGGGGTACAGGCCAGAGTCGCGGGAGGTGAGAGAGGATTCACCAGAGCCAGAGCTGGGAGCAGAACAGGCAGAGGGCTGAAACACACTGCTGAGGGCAACAGCGGGTGAGGCAAAAGAGGTCTGCTGCGCCATGTGGGTCCCCTCCCTGGTCGGCAACAGGGATCGCACTCGTGCTGCAGTGGCTGCAGTTTGCTGCATAGTGCGTTGCTTAACCCACTGCGCCACCAGGGAGGCCCCAAGGTACAGAATATTTTAAATCTTGAAATATTCAATTCAGCTTAAGTAGTATGGGAAGATAGTCATTTTCCCTGGAGTCACTATAAATTTTCAGTTAAATATGACAGGTTACGTTTATCAAACACTTATAATGTACAAGTCACTATTCTAGTTATGTGATAGGTGTTACTACTATATTTTATATACTAAAAAAAAGTGATACACAGAACAATCAGGTGACTTGACAAGATTGGAAGAGTTAGCAAATATCAGAGTCAGAAGTGAACTTGGATGATTTTACTATTGTACATGGGGAATAATGCATGTCTTCTGTCCTCCAAAACTTTAAGTCTTATCATGGCAGTAGAATGCTTTTTATATAAGAGGTCACAGGTGCAGGCAGAATATGTCAAGATCACATACTCCTCCTTTTCCCCATTTGCTCTACTCAGGATTTTTCAGCTTTAACCATTTAGGTGGGAGGCCTTTATGCTTATTATCTTCACAAATCTCATTTTATTGCTTTACTCTTTTTCACTGTGCATTTTAAAATGTTAACTTTAGACAGATTCGACTTTCATTATAACCTGTCTTCCTTTAGGCCAGACTGAATTCCTTTGAGGACCCAATTCTGTCTTAAACTGGATGAATGGTTTAGATAATGAGTCTGGGGAGTTGGAGAGTGAGTACAAAATGGGAATAGAGCATTGAATTCAAGCTCTAAATACTTCCTAAGAGGTGGAATTCAC
This sequence comes from Galemys pyrenaicus, assembly GCA_019455555.1. Classification (NCBI taxonomy): domain Eukaryota; kingdom Metazoa; phylum Chordata; class Mammalia; order Eulipotyphla; family Talpidae; genus Galemys; species Galemys pyrenaicus. The sequence continues at coordinate 11,868,507 of JAGFMF010011870.1, forward strand.
GCTTTACCTATTTAAACACTTGCTCTGTTTTCTCATTTATAGCGAACAGATGCCATACACATGAAGCAAGATACTTTCAGTTTTCTCAGATATGACTTTAAATCAATACAGAATAAATTGTTTTTATTAATGCTCAAATGAGGAATTACAAATATATTTAAACATTTTTGTTATACACACTATATAGTGCATGAATCTTAGGTTATAATAAATGAATGTTCATATGCACAAATGCCTGTGTACACCTTTCTGAGGAAGACCAATCCCCAGGAAACTGCCCTATGTCCCTTCGCAGTTAATGCCATCAATTATCCCAAGGTAATTATTATTTCAGTTTCTATAACTATGGATGGTTTTACCTGTTTTTGAGCTTCATATACATTGTAATCATATAGTGTGAACATTTGGGTCTCTGATTTATCTTGATTTTCAATAGGTCTGTGAGATTTATCCATGTTCTCACATGAAATAGTAGTTTACTTTTTCTTTTATATATTTTCATTACAGGACTTATACCACAATTTATACATCCATAATACTATTAATGGACATTGGATTATCTCCATTATTTGACTATTTTAAAAGAAAACTGCTAAGAACATTTTACATTTTGAAAAATAGACCCAGGGCCTCCCTGGTGGTGCAGTGGGTAAAGCAACGCACTATGAAGCAAACCATAGCCACTGTAGCACGAGTTCGATCCCTGCTGCCGGCCAGGGAGGGGATCCATATGGCGCAGTGGACCTCTCCTGCTGCACCTGCTGCTCCCCTCAGCAGTGTGTTTAAGTCAGTCTGCCTGTTCTGCTCTCCACTCTGTCTCTGAATCCTCTCACCTCCTGCGACTCTGGCCTGTACCCCAGTTCTTGTATGCATAAATAAATCTTAAAAAAAAAAAAAAGAAAAATAGACCCATGAACTCCTTTCTTTTTGGTATATTAGCATGAGAGATATCCAGTCACACATATGCATAACTTTTGGTTTGGTTACCATTTCCTAGTAGTTATTTGAAGTAGTTTCATCAATTTACATTTCCACAAATAATATGTGAGCATTCCAGTAAAGACACACACTTATTATATCTTGGAATTGTCAGTCTTAAATTTTATCCATTTTGGTGTTTAATAGTGGATATTTTATGCACAGAATAAACACAAGACATGTATTTTTAATTTGTTTTTCAGCTCCACCAAAATTTATTTTGAGCTTGTTGTGGTCAATATGCTCAACTGTACTTAGTTTGGGCTCATAGTCTGAAGTAAATCATGTTTTGCTCAATGAATATAAAATCATCTATTAAGTAAATATTTAGTAACATTTGCCTAGTACTTAGTGGTGTCTTAGTGTTAGGCAAGTAGCAAAAGTAAAAGTAGAATCCTTGTCTGTGCCCTCAATGATTGTACAGTCTGTAGGGAGGGAAAAATAATGCACACAAAGTAAGATGTCCAAAATGACATGTAAGTGCTAAACTGTGTAAATTTTAAGTAGGAAGAGGGAATTGATATCCGTATTACCTTTTAAATGTATTGTTCAATTCAGTTTGCTAAGATTTCATTGTGGATTTTCAAATTTGTGTCATCAGGAATATTGGTCTGTAGTTTTCTTTTTTGTGTGTGATTTTCCTCTCTGTCTTTAGTATCAGAGTATTGTTTACCTCATAAAATATGTTTGGGGGGACCTCCCTGGTGGTGCAAGGTGTTAAGCACTGCCCTATGAAGCATCTGCAGCCACTGCAGCACGAGTTTGATCCCCGGCTAGGAAGGCAGTAAATCTACCTGTTCTGCTCCCTCTGGTGGATCCTCTTACTGCCCCCCTTCCTCTGGCCTGTATCCCAGATCTTGTATGCATAAATAAAATCTTTAAAAAATGTTTGGGAGTATTACTCCTAATTTTTGGCGGGAAGAATTTGAGGATAGGAATTAGTTTGCCTTTGACAGTTTGGTCGAACTTAGTGAAACCATCTGGTCCTTGGTTTTTGATCTCAGAAGACTTTTGATTATTGTTTTAACATCTTTGTTTGTAATTGGTTTATTCAGGTTTTCTATTTCTTCCTCAGTTTTAGATGGTTCTATGCTTCTAAGAATTTTTCCATTTCTTCTAGATTATCTAATTTATTGGCATCAAGATGTTCATAGTAGTATCTTATTATCTGTATTTCTGAGATGTCTGTTTGTAATACCTCCTCTTTTGTTTCTATTTATGAGAATTTTCTTCCTGATTTACCTTATCTAGGAGTTTGTCTATTTACTTTTCCAAAGTACCAGCTTTTGGTTTCATTGATTTTTTTTTTTAAATTTCTGTTTTATGTCTGTTCTAATTTTTGCTATTTCCTTCTAGTGACTTAGTTTTGTTTACTCTCTCTTTTTTTTTTTTTTTTGCAGGTTAGAACTAATTGAGATCTTTCTTATTTTCTGATGTGGATATGTAGTGCAATAATTCCCTCTTTGTACTGTTTTGTTTCATTCATGGGTTCTGGTATCTTATATTTTTATTTTCATTAGTCTCCAGTGCTTTTTAGTATCTTTGATTTCTTTATTAACCAAGTAATGACTTAGTAATATGTCTTCCAGTCTCCAAATGTTAGAAGTTTTACTATATCCTTTTTGTGTTTCATAGCTATTTCAATACCATCATGTTCAGAAAAGATACTTGATATTTCAATCTTCATTAACTTATTGATGTTTATTTTGTTATCCAATATGTGCTTCCAATAGAGGATGTTCCTGTTGCACTTTAGAAGACTATGCAATCAGCTTTTCTGGAGTACAATGCTCTATAAATATCTGTAAAGCCAACTGTTCTAAATTCCCAATTAAGGCTATTGTTTCCTTATTGATTTTCTGTCTGATTGATCTAGCTATTGATGAAAGTGGGTTATAAGTCCCTTACTAGTATTGTGTTGACACCAATGTTTGTTTTTAGATTTGTTAATAGTTATAATTTGATGCTTCTTTATTTTGTCCATATTTATTGATGAGTTTTATGTCTTCCTGATCTACTAATTTTTTAATCATTGTATAATGTCCATCTCTGTCTCTTGGTACATTTTTTTAGGTGGAAGTGTATTTTATCTGATATATGTATGGTTGTCCCTGCCTTTTCTTTGGATTCTATTTGCTTATAGGATTGTTTTCTAAATTTACTTTCAGTCTATATTTATCTTTGAACCTTAGATGTGCCTTTGGGAGACCACAGCACCTACTCTATGTGCCTTTTGATTTAGAGTGTTCATTTACATTTATAGTGATTATCGGTGTATGAGAGTCTGCTTTTGTCATTTTGTCTTAAGTTTTCTGGTTATATCTATTTACTGATTCATTTTTTGGTGGATTTTTTTTCTCTTGAGTTTGAAAGTAGAAACTTCAACATTTCTTGTAGAGTAGGTTATTTTTGTAGAGTAGGGTTTTTGCAAACTTCTTCAATTTTTGAATCTGGGAAGGTCTTTTTCTCTCTCATATCTGAAAAGATAGTCTTGCAGGATCTTAGCTACCAGTGCTGATCTTTAAGTACTTTGAATATGTCATTCCATTCTCTTTGTGGTTGTATTTCTTCTAAGAAGTTTGTTGTAACCCTGATGTTGTACCAGGATAGGTTTTTCACTTTTCACCCCCATTGCCATCTTCCTTGTTCTCTTTGTCTTGAATTCTGTAGTTTCACTACTTAGTGTCTTGATGTATCTCAGTGCATTTCGGTAGCCAGATAGTCTTTTAACTTTATAGACTTTTATATTTGCTTGCTTCTCTAGGTTTGGGAATGTTTTATTTATTATTTCTTTGAATAAATGTTTTGTTCCCCCTCTCTCTTCCCTTTCTGGAATACCTTTATCTTCATGTTGTCATTCTTAATGGAGTTGGGTAGTCCTCAAAGTATTTTTTTCTTTCTTTACCTGTATCCTTTGTCCCATCACCATTTTTCAAGAGAATCTCTTATCCCCTTTGTGTGGTTGTGATGATTCACCAAAGGCAGAGTGGGGAGCAGAACAGGGAGATAGACCGAAATACACTACCGAGGGGAGCAGTGGGCGAGCCAGGAGAGGTCTGCTGAGCTATGTGGGTCCCTTCCCTGACTGGGGATTGAACTCACGCTGCTGTGCCCTGGGTGCTTTACAGTGTGGCACTCAACCTGCTGCACCATCAGGAAGGCCCTGTGGTTTCTTTTTGATGAATTAATTATTGATATATACATGAACTTATTTCTTGGCTTTTTATTCTGTTCCTTTGATAAATTTGCCTGTTTTTATTCCAAGATTAGTTTTTTAAAAAATGTTGCCTTATAAAGATTGATAATGTAATACCTCTGTTTTTCTACTTTTTCTCTCAGGATTGCATTAGCTCTTTGAGGCCTCTTATGGTTCCAATTATTTTAGTATTTTCCTCAAGTTTTTGGAATAATACTATTGGTATTTTATGTGATTGCACTAAATTTATATATTGCTTTTGGTATAATAGTCATTTTGACTATTGGCTCTTCCCACCCATGAGGATGAAATGTCTTTTCATCATGTTATGATCTATATACTTTAATATGGTCTTGTAGTTTTCATAATATAAGTTATTAACCTCCTTAGTTAGGTGAATTCCTAGGTATTTGATATGCTTGAAGCAATATTGAATGAATTTATTACTTAAATTTCTTTTTTTCACTCATTGTATCTAGAAAGCAACAGTATTTTGTATGTAGATTTTGTAAGCTGCCATTTTGCTATATTCACTTATTGTTTATAATAGATTTTTGGTGGTGTTTTGCAATTTCTATATATAGTACATTTTCATCTACATATAATGATAGTTTAACTTCATCTTTTCTAACTTGGGTTACTTCCTATTGTGTGACTGTACTAGTTAAAACCTTGAATACCAAATTATACACAAAAGATTACAGTGGGCATTCTTTTTTATTTCTAATCTTAATGGAAAGATTTCAGGTTTTTCTCATCCTTCTTAAATTTAACAAGCTCAGTAGTGAATTATTTAGAAAATATAACAATAAAAATAATTTCTGTGCTTGTAAGAATGGTAGGTACTACAGATAAAAGGAAGTTGGATCAAGAAGACAAATGAATTAAATTTTTAGTTTTAAATTTGAGATGCTGATATATAGATACGGAATTTCATAGGGTTTTTGTTCAGGAGATGTTGTTTCGTTTGTGTGATTCTGCATAACAAACCATTCCAACATTCATGGCTTAAAACAACAATCATTTTAATTGTTCATGATTCTGTAGATCATCCGAATGGCTTTTTGATTGTTCTGAGGGTTCTCATCTGGGATCAACCGGGTCTTGGCTCATCTAAGATGATGGTTAGATGGTTTTTGTTTTACAGTGTAGTTTAGGACTTCTCTCTGTCCCCATAGTCTTTTTTAGTTGGTGTTTTATTTAGGTTAGGCAGACTTTTTTTGGTACCTCATGGTTTCCAGGTGCCAAAGTTGAAGTTGCCAGGGTTCCTAAAGATGTTGGCTCAGAATTGACACAGCATAATTTATACTGCATTTTATTGCTTAAAACCAGTCACAAGCCTAGTTCAAATTCAAGGTGAGGGAACTACAGAAGGGTATGAATATAGAGTAACATGGTTTATTGTGAACCGCTATACAACAGACTACTACAGATGCCACAAAGTAAATGGAACAGAAAGTACATCAATTTGAAAAGAGGTTTTTACAAATTCCTACCTAGTTATCTGTTCCAACACTAGAACTTTGAGAAAAAGGCTATCTCCAGTTTCTATTATATTCCTAGGCCTTTGTACAATGTGAAGTATTGAGGGAGAATTCAGCAAACTTCTTAAATGAATAAATATGATGAGAAGAACAAAGGGTTAAGTACTTACTAACCTGTAGATGAGCTACAAAGGAGGATAAATAAGGGACAAAAGAGGAACCAGACAAAAGGAAAGTGTTGAAGAATGATAGTACTCCCTGAAACAGAAAAAAACAAGGTGAATAAGTTTTTATTAATCTTTGAAGTGGCAAAAATCATTCTTTATATTGGCTTCCTAAGTTGGTTGAAATATTCTAGAGATTTCTCAAGTTTTTAAAACTCCAACCAAATTTTATGTTTTTAACTGCTTTAAGTGTAATGCTCCCAATGAGTGTGTGTTATGCTAATTAGGCTGAAGGAGTAATAATGCTTGACAGAAACTAATACATGTAAAATCTTATCATTCTGTAAAATCTTTAACAATATGTAGGAAAAATAAAACTAATAATATCAAGAAAAGAATAGAAAAGAAAAATAGACTGTCGAGTAATATCAGAATCCATATCCAATTTTCTATTATAGTGAAATGTGCCAAAGATTACATCAGGCATTTTAACCTTTTTAAGAATACAATTCATTGTCAATAAATACATTTACATCATTTCACTAGAGCTATTTCAACTGTCTCATTTTGAAATTCTGTACCCATTAAACATTTCTTGCCATTCTCCCCCAAACTCTGTTAATCACCATTCTACTTTTTTCTCTATTAATTTTACTATTCTGAGTTGTTCATATATATTGAATCAAAAAAGTATTTTTTCTTTTTGTGTTTGGTTTGACTTAGTATGTTTTAAGGTTTATTCGATTGGAGCATGTATCACAATCCAATTCTTTTATAAGACTGAATAGTGTTCCATTGTCTGTATATCCACAATTTGTTTACCATTCACCCACTGATAGGCATTTGGATTATTTCCACCTTTTGGTTATTGTAACCTTTTTTTTTTTCTGCACAAGGTAGTATGTTTGGATTTTTTTTTTCTTTGCTGTATATTTGAGTTTTTCATATCCCCTTCTCTAGTTCTGCTCATTCAAGAAATATTCTGGAAAAGTGTCCTGGAGAGAACATTGAAAGATATAGTTCAACTGAAGGTAGAAAAGCACATATGCTTTTCTCATGGTTGGAGAAGGACTTGAAAGATGAAGATAATTTATTTTCATAAAAATAAAGGAAAAAATTTTGGTGTTTGGGTACCTGTGTAAGCTTAGACAATATACTTATTCTATTTAAGTGTTAAGTGTTTAGTTTCTTTATCTCTAGAATATAGAAATAATATGCATCTCTCATGTTTGTTGCAGGGATCAATTGAAAGTACCTGGTCATGTAAGGTTAATAAATAAAATGAAGTCTCTGTATATATGTCTTTGTTCTTGCATCATGGGGGAAAATACAGGTGTATTTTCACATATACAGGCCAAATGCTTGATACAACATAATTAAAATACAGGTTTGTTGCATTAACATTCTGGGGTCTGGGGAGACTGTAGCCAGAAGTCGGTATGGAAGTATTCCAGAGTTACTCATTCTGACATATAAAAAAAGACCAGCAAGGGATTCACATGCTGTGCATGTTAAGATGCTGTAGGAAGAGAAGCAACAGGTTCGCATATGGACCCATAGAGAAGCATAAGGGCAGACAGCCTAATTGCAGGCATTGACTTGCAATTGAGCTGCTTATCACCTGGGCAACATAATTTTGTTAGATCCAGGGTGATTATCAGCAGGGATTTATTTATCCCATTATGATTAATGATATTTCTAAGCAACACTGGGTATTTCAGTTAAAAACTAACAATAGCTACTATTTATGTATTTTAGAACCTGTGTAAAGTATATTGTCTATATCACCTCATAATTCTCAGTTAATCTGTAGGGTATGTACCATTACTAACCCTATTTTACAGATGAAGAAATTGAGGTTTAGAGAGTTTAAATAATTTGTGCAAGATGACACAGAAATTGTAAATTCAGTGTTTGAGGTCAAGCACTTTAACTGTGTTAAACTATGAATTTTCTCCATTCTTTTTTATGACTATCATTCCTGGTTATCTATTGTAATTCCAGTTACATCTGCACAGAATTTATCTAGTTTCTCAATTACTGAGCTATATAAAGTTAAAGAGGTTAAAATAAGAAAAGAGTTGGAATTTTATTTAATGTTAATTTTCTCTTTGATAAAGAAAACTAAAGAGCATCCTGCATTCTGCAAAGAGAGGCTCTCTATACATCAAGATGATTCATGATCAAAGATGTGTAGTTAAATATAGACAAGAGTTATGAAGTCACTATGTATTATATTTTAATTTTTATTTGTTTTTTAAAAAATTTTTAAAGAAGATTTTATTTATGCATGCAAGAGCTGGGGTACAGGCCAGAGGCGGGGGATGAGAGGATTCAGAGAGTGGGGAACAGAACCGGCAAATCTTGAGTGAAATACACTGCTGAGGGAAGCAGTAGGAGAGACAGGAGAGATCTGCTGTGCCATGTGGGTCTCCTCCCTGGCTGGGGATGGAACTTATACTGCAGTGGGCAGAAGCTCCGCAGTGCAGCACTCAACCCCTTGTGCCACCAGGGAGGCTGCAATTTTTATTTGTTGTAAGTTTTTCTCTCTGGAAATTACCCCAAAACAAAGGCATATTCCTTCAATCATTTTTGTTAAACATTTACTGCAGATTAAATACAAAGATTTGCATTATCTTAGTCTGGTGGTGACAATGGACAAGCAAATATAATATGGTACATGATCTGGGGGCAGAGTTATCCCCCTGAAGGAAGATGGAGAATGTGACAATCAGTTGAAGCTAAGGTGCCTAAGCAAAAATGTTTGTGTCTGTAAATATGATGTAGCACTACTTTTTGTCCTCAAAGTAATAACAGTAAGATATCTGGAATTTAAAGAACAGGAGACTGAATAAATATAACTTTTCAAGGACAGAGAATTTATGAATCCTAAAGTCAATTGAGTAGAGAAGAGGCTGTTTTTCTTCTTCCCTTTTTATTGTGTTTCTGTCCTGCGCTATAACAGAAATTCGTTCATAACATACCTGTAGTCAGCATTTATTGTGAATATTGTTGATAAATCGATTCTTGTTGCTGATATTTCATTTATACCAATTATTTTGCTCTAATATGCCCATCAGTCATTTTTCTTAGAGGGCAGAAAAATAGTAGTATTGGTGATTTTTTAAAAAAATATTTATTTATGCACACAAGAATTGGGGTATAGACCAGAAATCTGGGGGAGGAGGGTGATAAGATTCACCAGAGAGAGAGTAGGGAACAGAACAGGTGGACTGACTGAAATACACTGCTGAGGGGAGCAGTGGGTGAGACAGGAGAGGTCTGCTCTGCCATGTAGGTCCTCTCCCTAGCGGGGTTGGGGGTGTGTGTGTGTGTGTGGGTTCAAACTTGTGCTGCAGTGACGGCAGATAGCTTCATAGTGCTTAGACTTAACTCTTTAAGCTACCCAGGAGGCTCCAGTGTTGGTGATTTTTATTTATTTTAATCTCTGTTATTTTTCTTAAAATCAAACTGACATTGTGTCATAGCAATATGTAAGCCTCAGGTGTGTACATTGCTAGCAATCAACATGTGTTGATACATTAAGTATCCCATTTAAAGTTCAAGTCTACCCTTCACTATATAATTGTTCTGTTTACTCTATTTACTCATTCACCCCTTTCTCCTTCCCTTCCTGTGACCACAATTTGGTCGTGAAGTCTGAAAGTTTATTTTTATTTTATTTAATTCATTATTTATTCTCTCTCTAAAATGAACATAGTTTTTCTGGAGGGTAATTTCCAAAAACTTCAAAAATATTTATACTCTTGATACAGTAAGTTACTTTTGAAGTTTCTCCTACAAAAAGAGAGAATATGCATAAATAGTGTAAAAATATTTTTATTACACTGTTATTTATAATATTGAGAACAGAAAAACTCAAATGTCTAAGAATAAAGGCCTGCTGAAATAAAGTATGGTAGCTCTGTTCAATAAAATGTCATTTGGCTATTAAAACATGGTTATAGAAAATTGCTTGTTGATTTTGGAAATGTTAATTATATAATATTAGAGATGCTCAATAAAGTGTTTAATGAAAAATTAGTTAAAAAACTAAGTAAAATATAAATAATGGTTATCTGTATAATGAACTGTTATAAGTGACTGCCTCCCACCTTTTTGGTCTTCTGTATAAGTATATGACATTTCTAAGGATTTTTGTAACTGGTATAACTTTTAAAAGGTAATATCAATAGTTCCCAGTACATTATTATATTTTAAATTTTTTCTGTTGTGTGATCCCTTTACAGGTTTACTAGACTACTTGGTAAGATTAGAAAAAAAAATCAGTTATTAACTTGAGAATAGATGTGACATATTATTGAGGTTTGGTGTTAAGATAGAAAAAGGTGTTTTTAATGCACAGATACTTAAGCTGTCTGAATGCATGTTGATAATATCCTGCAGCATCTCCTCTCTCAGGCAGCAGTATTAAGATAAGTAGAATTTCAATGGGAATAGTAATTTTCCTCCCAATTTTTAAATTTTTATTTTATGGTATTTTTACTCTACACTATATCTACTTAGTGCCCTATACTGTCAAGTCAACTAATATCCCTTGGAAAAGTGAAAATAAGTTTTTAGGCTCTCTTCAGCACTTTCAGTGCTTTTATTATTCGATTGTTTGTAAAAATCAGTTTATGTCAAATCATAGTAATTAGTCATGACACAAAACCATGTCGCACAAATTTTTTCATTTTTATTTAAATGTAAAAGCTAATTTTCCCAAACCAATAGGTATTAGTGTTAGCCCAATAGAGTGTAAAAATAATTTCTCACACATATATAGTTATTGATATATATAGATAAGACATAGAATTTGTTTTGAAAAAAATATAGTTTAATAGAAGTACATTTGAAGATTTTTATGAAATTAGAGTGGAAATATCAGAAAAATAATAGACTGAAATTTGAGGCATAATTTTTAGTGGTAGATCCAGATAAGAAATGAGAATATTTGTTCACTATTAAAATATTTCCCAAGCCATATATTTTTTGAAAATAAACATGAACCTTGAAAGTATATATTTGTAAGATGAAATATATTGGGAGTCATGTTTTAAAATGCCTGTTCTTTAGTGTATTTTATATTTAGCTTAGATTGTTCTACATAAATGTCAGGATTTTGCTTTTCATTTAATATTCAAATATATATATTTCTCTAATATCTTTCTTTTATAATATTGGCTATAAGACATATCATTTTTTTAGATCTATCATAATTTAATCACTTTTTATCTTATTATTCTTACTTTCTCTGTTCTAAGAATGAAGCACCAAACAGCATTAGTACATAAACCTTAATCTGCATTATTTTGCTTGAATAGATTCCTCAAACTGGAAATAATGAAAAGTTGAATATTTTTTTTAAGGATTTTTATATACTTTGCCAAATTATTTTGGAAAAGAGCTAATTTTTACTTTATAAAGCAGTAGTTATTAAGTAAAATGTATTACGTTTTCAGAAGTAACATGAAATAAGTTATCTTTAAATTAATAAAAAATGTTTATGATAAAAATATTTAATATAAAAACTTTTGGTTCTTATCGCTATTTCCTGACATATTTATTATGCCTCGATCTAACGGAACACTATTCAAATGGAAATTACTTTAATACCTGAAGATATAATTGATGACCTTGGTTCTTCTGTTAACTGACTTTAGTCACTTATTTCAGGTAAAAAATAAGGACTTTGAGGCAGATGGTCCCTAAGAGATGAAAAGCAGGAGCTAAATAGATGGTAATTATTATAAAGCTCTTGCTGTTTTTAACATGCTAGTATTTTTATATGGCATTTTCTGATAATCACCAAATCATAAATACTTTTGATTTCTACATTCCATCTTCTGGTTCCTTCCTTATTCAGACACAGGAGTTTTTTTTTTTTTTTTCCTGCTGTGTTTTGACTGTTCTTCAATCCTTTTATCAAACTTTCATTACGTTGACTTATTAGGGAGAATGTCTTATTAGGTATTGTACTTTACTTTTATGAGAATATTTTATTAACTCTACTGTGAGTAGCATATTATATGAGTAAATATTTTTTCATAGAGCAGTAGTCATCTAAAAATAGCTGTTAGTTTTAGTTGGTTAGGTAAATTGCTACTAAGTGGGTCATGGAATACGTTAAAATAACAATTTTTTGGTTTAAATTGATAACAGTTAGGTGATAGAGAGACTAAGAACTTCTTTGTATTCTGGTTTTGTTTTTTATTACAAAGATTAAGTGTGGGGGCAAGGAAACACGAAAGAACATTAGGTTAGATGGACTAATTTATAACATCCAGAGACTGATGAAGCCAGAATTTATATTCATGATATGACATTAAATAAAATTTTGATTTTATGTTTATTTCCCACTTAATTCTTTATATAACTTTGTTCAAAGTTATGGACATATGAGAGGACACAGAAGTAAGATGAGCCTTCTCGTGATTTTCTGCCTATTTTGTGACAACTGAACATATGCTCATGAAATGGGTAAATACCAATACAACTGATCATGAGATGAAACTGTATTGGTTGTCAAAATGAAATCTGTAATAATACAGGAACCTAGGAATCAATCTTGATATTTCTTTCTCCCTCATTCCTCGTATTCAATCCTCCAGTCTACCCTTTTAACTAAAAATTATAACTGGAATCTATCCATTTCTCTCCATTCCTACTGAGACTACTTTAGTTCAGGTCATCATTATCCTCTGCTCCAAATTAAATAACTTTTCTCTCTTTCTAAGTTTGTTTTATTCAGTCAGTTCTCCATAGCCACAGAAACCTGAACTGAACAATTGATTATATTGATAGCTTCTCATTGCCCTTAAGGATAAAACTCAAAATTTTAAACCAGCTTCTGTGATGTCCCATGATGGCTCATGGTTTACTCCCGAGGCCTCAGCTCTCTTGTTTGCCCTGCATACACTTTATGATGTAACTACACTGTATCTCTCATTCTTAAATATGACTTGCTATGGTGCTTCTCAATTCTGAAGAGTGCCTACTTCCTTTTTGATCCTCAGATTACGGTTAGGTGCCCTGTTATTATGCTCATATCAATTCTTAATTCTTCTGTCATAAAAAATTTCTTGTTCAGTTATCTGTTTAATTTTAAAGATTTATTTATTTTTACATACAATAACTGGGGTGTAGGCCAGAGGTGCAGGGTGTGAGAGGATTCACAAGAGACAGAGAGGGGTACACAACAGGCAGATCTACTGAAATACACTGCTGAGGGGAGCAGTGAGTGAGATGAGAGGTCTGCTGAGCCACATGGATTAGCTCCCTGGCTGGGGATCAAACTCATGTTGCAGTGGTTGGATATATCAAGTCAGCTTGGTAGCGCTGACTTTAACTCCTGTACCACTAGGGAGGCCCGCAGTTATCTGCTTTTGTGATGGCAGATTTTGTGTTGTGTGGCATGTCTAGCATTTATACAGTGACACATAGATGTTCAATAGTTTCTACATGAAAGAATGAATATAAAAATGGAGGTGGTGTAGCCTAGTAGGTTCTATTGAGCATATAGGTTTTAAAGAATGAGTACCTATTTTTATTATAGTAAGATTTATTTCTGTGGAGACAAATCATATTTGCTTATGTATGATTATTTTATCCAGGTGTGTCATTGTACACATACAGTCAAATTCTAATCTCTTTGTCTGAACTTGTACAGTTAGAGGAAATAATTTCTGTAAATGACATATTAATGCCTATAAAATATTAATGCCTATTAAAGAAATCTGCTTCTTCACATTTTATATAAAAACTGTGTATTTAAGGTATAATTACTTTTTTCCAGATTTAAATATAATTGACATAATGTATATGTGTAAGATGTACAATGTGTTGATTTAATACATTTATATATTGCAAAATGATTACCACCATAGAGTAGTTATCAAGAATTTAAAACAGTGTTAGTAATTATAGTCACTATGCTGTACATTAAATCCCCAGAATTTATTCACCTTATACCTGGAAGTTTGTGCTCATAAAACAATGTCTCCACTTTTCCTCCCATGTACCAGACTCTTAGAAAAGCCCAATTTTTAAGACTTATTTTGACTCATCTGCATGATAATACCTACTATGATCATCAAATATTGTGAGTGGGAGAAGGGAAATTATACTGATTTGTTATTATTCTTCATTTATCTAAAATATTTGCTGTATAGCATTCTAGCTATCATTTAATTTCAACTCATTTCATGGGTATATAAATAAAGTATTCATGGGTGTATAATTAAAATATTCATTAATTTGTGACTATAAGGGCTGAATTAAGACAATATGTTGTACTTTGTGCTTTACTTTAAATTTAGTTAAATTGATTATAATTTTAGTCACTTTTATTCTTGTTTTGTTTATAAAACAGTTTTTTTTCCTGAGGTAACTGGTTTACAACATTGTATATGATTTAGATGAATAGGATCACATCCTTTAAAGTGTGTTTTACATGCTACAGTCACAACCAGGGTATTTTAATTCCTCCACCAGAGTACATTGTGCCCCCTCCTCACTTTGTTCTGCTCTCATTTTCTCCCTCTTGGTAGTCTCAATTTTACAGTAAGATTTCTAGGCTTTATTATTGGTTTATTATTACCTGACTCTGTATTTTCCCCTCTATATTCCACATACAAATGACACCATCTGGTTTTTGTCTTTCTCCTTGTGACTTAGCATAACCCCTCTAGAGTCATAAAACAGTCTTTATATATATATATAATATATGTCAAAAAATATATATATATTTGACATCAATTGTAATCCCCATGTATTCCCCATCACCATATCACCAGTACACCATCATCTCAGTCCCCCGTGATCCCATCTGCCCTCAACCCTCCTCCTCCCCCCTTCCCACCAAGTGTCCCCAATTTGTCTTTGTCTTTTCATTTTTGGTTTTTGTGTCTTTATTGTTATTATTATTATTATTATTGTTCTTATTCCTTTCCTTG
>JAGFMF010011870.1:11892335-11909813 GCA_019455555.1 Galemys pyrenaicus
CCGCTCTCTGTGGTGAATCCTCTCACCCCCCTACACCTCTGGCCTGTACCCCAGTGCTTGTATGCATAAATAAATAAATCTTTAAAAAAAAAAAAAGTTCCTTTCCATTAAAGGCCTTATATGTTGTCTTAATGCGGCGAATAGCAGAACCCATTCAGAGAGGGCAGGCTTGGGAGTTCTGGGGTGCTTCTCTTCCTGCCCTGTAACAACTTCACTTTCATTATACTCCTTTCTGGTTTCACTTCCACTGCAAATAATATGTGTGAAATTATTAGCATAATTCTTGCCATAGGTCTCAATAAATTATAGTTGTTATTAATTGTTCTGATAATTTTTTCTTAATCTTCTCTAACTAGTACAACCTAACTGTTTGACAATCACAGATCTCAGTGATTTTTTAATTGTGACTATGCATCAAAGAATTCGATTTTTGTAAACACTGATGCCCCAAACTTATTTTAGAAGTACCAAATGAAGTCTATGGAGCTAGAACCCAGGCATCTATATTTACAAAAGCTTTTCAAGTGAAACTGATGGGCAGTCAACATTAAGAACTATGACTTTCCATAATCATGAGTTCCAAATTTATAGCTCAAATCTACATATAACCTCTGTCTAGTGTTCCAGACATTGCATCCTTTAGATAGCTTTGCTCATCTCTTATAAATATGTAAAACTTGGTACTTCCTAAAGTTGCTGTTCTCTTTTCAAGACCTCTTTGTGTTTATCATGATGACTGACGATTGTCTTAAACTTTTTTTTATATGAACCTAGATCCAATTACCAATTATGTAGATCTTTATCCTAAGGAGACTGTCTGCCTTTTTGTTCTATCACCTATTATCTTGGCCTTCATGTGAGTTCACATTCATTTCTCACTGGGGCTATTATCATTTCTTACTGGTATTTTTTTTTTTCTTCCTGTAACCCATCTGTAAAGCAATCTACCTACCACTCAGCTGCTAGAGTACTCCTTCTAAAATTTAGTAAACCAGGAACAGGCCTGATTAACTTACTCAAAGGCTCATAGTACCTTCAAGATAATTTTCAGAGTTCTTTGTATGACCTGTATTCCTTATCGGTCGAATTTCCTGCCAGATTCCAACATAGGCCCTTCACTCTACCTATACTGAGCCATTTGCAGTTTCACTTCAGGTTCATTCATTGATCATTTATTCAGCTTAATGAGTACTTAATGAACACCTATTATGTCCTAAATGGTGGAGATTCAGCAATGAACAAGATAGATACAATCTTTAACTGGGAAGAGTCGGTAAATTGGGAAGAAATCAGGAAATTGGGGAGAGTCAGATGAGTTTAAACAAAGAGGAATGAAAGTAAAGGTTGCTATATAAGTCTTAAATAGACAATTTATTAAGTTTGGGGATTACGTTTGAGAAGTTACATTTCTAGCTTTGTTGGAGTATAATTGACAAATAAAAATATGTTTTATGTGTACATGGTGATAATTTGATATACATGTACATGGAGAAATGACTGTCTCAAGATACTTAAGGTCAACTTGTTTAACAAATTTCAAATACATGAAACAGTATTGTTAAGTATAGTCATCATGCTGGATGTTAGACCCCTAGAATTTATTCATTTAATCACCGAAAGTTTATACCCTTTGACCAACATATCCCCATTTCCTCTACCTCCCAGACCCAGACAACTATCACTCCACTCTCTGCTTTTATTAATTTTTTTTGTATCCCACAAATGAGATCTTATAGTATTTCTCTATGTCTGTCTTTTTTAACTTAGTAAGTGTTCTTTAGGCTCACCAATGTTTTTGGCAGGATTTACTTTTTTTTTTTTTTTTAAGATTTATTTATGCATACAAGAGCTGGGGTGTAGGCCAGACTCATGGGAGTTGAGAGAATTCACCACAGACAAAGTGGGAAGCAGAACAGGCAGACTGACTGAAATACACTGCTGAGGGGAGTAGCCGGAGAGGCAGGAGAGGTCTGCTGCGCCATGTGGGTCCCCTCCCTGGCTGGGCTTCGAACTGACCCTGCTGTGCAGCAGAAGCTTCAAGTGCTGTACTCAACCTGCTGTGCCACTAGGGAGGCCCCTAGGATCTTCTTATTTTTAAAGGCTGAATAATTTTCTATTGAAGTTTATTGTATTATATAAACACAATATCGTCTTGATCCATCATCTATTAATAGATGCTTAGTTTGCATACTGTGGCTATTGTGTGGCAAGAAGCATAGGAGTGCAGCTAGCACTTTAAGATAGTGCTTATATTTCCTTTGGCTATAAACCCAGAAGTGGGATTGGTAGATCATATGGATGTTCTATTTTAAATTTTTTGAGGAATGAAAGGTGACATTTAAACTTAGTCATTTTAAACTTAGAGTGTGCTCAGACTCGCAAACCTTTTAAAATGCTTTTCTTTCTGCCTACAGTAACTTTGGCCCCTTCTTTGTGTTTTTTGTTTGATTTTTGCCTAGTGAAATATTTCTTATACCTCAAAGTTTATTTAGATTAAGAATTGCCTCTGTTTGAAATACTCCCTTGTCCACTTAGAGGGAGTTAGGTGTTGTTTCCTTATTTCTTATGGATGCCAGTATTTATCTTAATTCAAGCACAGTGCAAATCACACTATGGTTATTGATCTCCCTGTCTTGACTGAACTGTTTAAGAACAAAGGCAGTGTTTTTTTTTTTAATTCAGCACTATTGCAGTGCTGGAGCACAAAACTACTTAGAAATTTTGTGGAGTAATAAAATGGGAAGTGATTATGAAATGTTCATGGAAAAATATGACCTAAATTACTGTGAGCCCTATTAGGAATTCATATTAACCAAGGTGTTGTATAAGTAGGGTTGGAACAGACACTGAAGTGTCCTGAACATAAAAAATTTTAGTTTATGCTTAACTAATACCTTTGTTGTAGTATAGCATATTGGTTAAGAGTATTGATTTTCTTCAAATCCGGTCTCCATCTCTTAGTGAGGGTTACGGGAAATGTTTCTTAGCTTCTTTAAGTCACAGAATTCTTATCTATTTTTGAGATTTTAAATAAATCTGCGTGAAATTCTAGCACTGTTCCTGGCACACTGTAAGCCTTACAATGAATGTTAGTTCTCATTATCACTACAATTATATGCAACAATGAGAAAAATCAGACAGCTAAGGGACTCACATTTTCAGAATTTAGAGTTAAAATTATCCAGTAATTGACCATTCAGAAGGCAACCAGAAAACCAAAATTTTAGTTCTATTTCTGGTTCTGCTGTTGGCTTACTGAATAACTTGAAATGTATTTTAATTCATTCTTAAGAAATTACAGTAAAAATATTAGTATTAATTCTTTGTTCACTGGGATTCTATAATTATTTGAGATGTCTAAAGAAAATTATTTGAGATGTCTAAAGTTGAATTGAAAAGATGGGAATTTTGATTCTTTGAAGGCACTGATTCAGGCATGCTTTTGAACAGGTTGTCCCAGCTGCCTGGAATCCTGCTTCCTCATACTCACCTTGATACTTAAACTGAGCCTTGTAGGCTAATTAAGAGTATCAATTAGTGGGATTAGGTACAAATTTAAATATCCCTTAGAAAACAGCCTGCTTCTGGTATAACATTCACCATGTATAGCATTTGAAAGCTTATATATTTAATGTCTTGTCCCTTTGAATGTGAAAGGCAAGGATATTTTTTAGAGTCTTTTTTAGAGTCTTATCTACCTAGAACAGATTCTAGTATATGTTAAATTATTAATAAATATTGATTCAATAAATAGATTATGTTATATAAATGTAAGAACATGGAAGTTTGCTTTGGGACAGCAAAAATTTTTCTGAAGCTTATTCAGGTTGTTTACTATGAGCCAGACATTGAAAAAGTATATTAGCTCTCATAGGTACTATAATAGTGGCAGAATACATTTTAGTAGTAGAATCATTATAAATAAGAATTTATTGCCTTGGTTGAGATGTTTTGAAATATAGTAAAGGTGGTATATTAGAAAATGCATATATATAATACATAGATGTACTAAATATAAATAAATATAGTAAATGTAAAAGCAGGAGACTTTAGGTAAAACAATCAGGAAAATAACAGAGTTATTACTTTCTCCCAAAATCCTATTAAAAAACAAGGGTATTTTTGAACTCTTTCTCTCAAAATTAAATGTAGGTGGAGAGAATGGGAGAGAAAAAAGTAGTGACAAAATTGTGTGCCCAGAAGGAAAATGGAAAATCACTTGGTTAACAGAATATAGAATTATAAGTGGCAGTGGCAATGGTAAGAACCAGCCCCATTTACACTGAAACATCATGGAAAGGCCTCAGGTACCTGTGAAAGAAACAAACTGTTCGAGCATCATTTCAGAATTCAATCACATTTTCATATCTTTTTCTTATTTCAGTCAGCCAGTAAATCTCCCACTTTTACTCTAGAAGTAGATTGAAATTTTATTCTATGAAAGGGCTTACGCAGAATTTCACTGGATTGCATAATCTCAGAAAAATTGGGGTGGAAAAACATCTTATTAAGAACAGCTTGATGAATGGGCCTCTCTGGTGACCTAGGGGTTAAGTCTCAGTGCTGTCATCACCATGGCCTGAGTTCCATCCCAGGCCAAGGAACTGACCTACATGAGACATGAGACGCAGCAGAAATCTGCCTGTTCTGCTCCCAGCTCTATCTCTAGTGAATCTGCACACTCCCTACACTCTGGCCTACACCCCAGTTCTTCTACAGGAGAAAAGAAAAAAAAATTAAAAGGAGCTGTAGGGCCTCCCTGGTGGTGCAATGGGTTAAGCAACACACTATGAAGCAAACCTCAGTCCCTACAGCAGGAGTTCCATCCGTGGTGACAGCCAGGGAGGGGATCCACATGGTGCAGCAGAGCTCTCCTGCTGTGCCCGCTGCTCCCCTCAGAAGTGTAATTCCATTGATCTGCCTGTGTTGCTCCCTGCTCTGTCTGTGGTGAATCCTCTCACCCCCCACACCTCTGGCCTGTACCCCAGTGCTTGTATGCATAAATAAATCTTTAAAAAAAAATAAAAAGAGCTGGATACAGTAAGAACGTTTTGATCTTCGCTCTTCCTCCATTTTGCTTTTAGAAATCTGACAGCCAGGCCATCATCCACCAGTCTGGATACTGAAAGACCCAATTGGACTTAGCAAACTTAAAAGAAAAACCATAAATACACTGATACAGAAGTCACCATGTATTTTGGCAAATTGCCAAGTCAAATCATTTACAGTATGCTTAAGCTTGGCAAGTCCCATCCACACACTCAGTGCTTTCAATTAGCTTTTCAGTTCATACTCAAATATGAGAAGACAACTAAAGACAATGAGACCTCTGAGGAAAACTTCTAACATATAAGATAGAATCCAAAATTAATAGAAAAAGAAAACTGTTGGGAGCAAAGAATATATTGACAGGAGAAGAAAAATTTCCATATTCTGTCAATATATTTTGTTCAATTGATAACAGGGTTTCAGTTTTATAACATGAAAAGTTATAGAGCTTTGTCACACAATAATGTGTATATAATTAGCATACTATGCAGTTAAAAACAGTTACAGAAAGAGTCCTACAAAATTTTATTGCAACATCTATATGGTTTTCTTTTTATTGCTTCCATCTCCATAATGTTTTTCCTTTTAGACATTTTTCATTGGTTTTTCTCACATTCCACTGTCTTCATCCCTTTTCATTTTTAAATCATGCTCTCATTTAGCTATTTTTGGAGTGAAGAATCCCTTCTTTATTGTCTCAGCAAATCCTTTAAGACCCATTTTTATTTAATTAGAAATGTTTTAGTATTCAATTGTATTTTGAAGGAATGTTTTAAAATAAGTACTATGTTTGCTATTTCGATGCACCAAAGATAGTAATTCATTTTATTCACTATTATGCTTTTGTTAAATTTTCCAACTATTCTTATAAATATAGTGAAATATTAGAGAGAAATTAGATAAAATCCAATTGACCAATACTATAAGAACAATTAAATAAACTTGATGACATCAGCCTGATTTGAAATACTATACAACAATTAGAATGTATACTTTTGAGAAGTATAAATATATATGTTTATTTTCTTGTTAGTCTTCCTATAGTCCAGGAAGAGAAAGTGAACATTATGATTTTGTGAACATGTAATATCAATCACAATTTAAAAAAAATTAAAATATGTTACTGCATGTATGTACTTATATATATTAGAGGAAATGTAGAGAATTACAAGGTTTCAGAAAACACTTGAATTTCATTTTTTCTATGTAAAATTTCTATTAATGTTATTTATGTGGTATGTAAAAATCTGGAGAAAAATGGCTGAGTTTTGGAGAAAATGGGGCAATGAAATGGTAGAAAGATAATGAATTTTAAAGTCATAAAATTTTGATTCAAACCCTAATACTGCCTAAAATTGGTGGAGCAAGTTAGAAACTTGGACAAGTGATTTAGCTTTTCTTAACAACCAAATTCCTCATCTTTGAAGTTAGCATAAAAATATTTACCGTCTACAGCTGTTAGGAGGATTATATAAGATAAAGTATATTTACTTAACTAATACTAGTATAAAACTGCCGGGTACTGCTTTAAGCAATTTAGCAAAATGTAACTCATTTAATCTTCATAATCATATGAAGCAAATAACATAATCCCCATTTTTCATATGAGGAAAATGAGGCACAAAGAACTTACACAAAGTCATATGGTTAAATAAGCATTAATTTGAACCTAGGTGGTCTGGTTTCAGAGCTTTTCTTAGCCACAACACTATTTCCTGTCATGGATATCAGCTTAGTGCCTGTTGATAGAAGGAATTTAATAAATGAAAGGTACTTATAGCTATAATGCTAGCTATAAATTCATTTTGACTGCTTCCTTTATATACTAAGTGGAGGAGCAAATTAATCACATTTCTAATCACTTTGGGCCTAGGTGCTTCTAAGTAGTAGAAAAAATTCTCACATTAAATTATATACAAACTTAATTCATATAATAGATGGTTTTGGTCTTGTAAAAAATAAATAATCGAGGAAATTTAGGAAAATATCCTCCAAAAGTCATCCTTTCTCTTTGTCCTCATTTCTCATTTAAAATATAATTCTATTTCCTTCATATTGCAGTTATTTTAATTTTCTTCCTCTGTATCCCTTGAATTTTGAAATAATTTGAAAATTTAAGTATGTGGGTAGTTTTTTTTTTTTAAATATATGTGTAAAGGGGAAAGTAATTAAAGTGGTTTTTCATACTACTTCAACCACTTGGCATTGTAAATTTGAAAATCACTTTGCTTAAAGTTGCTATTATATGCAACGAGAATCATTGTTTTGATAAATTGTATAGCTACTCAACTTTCTAATTTACTAGTGATATGGTAAAATGTTACTAATAAACAATCACTAAGGTCAAAAAAAATATGTAACATTCTCAAAAATTATGCTGATTTCCATTTTTCTATCCTGTGTGCTTAAAAACTTACTTGATATTTATTGTGGCTTCCAGATTACTCACAGCACATTTATGTAACATACTTGCAATGTAGATAGATGTATATTGGTACTCTAAGTACTGATTTGAAAACTTGAAGCAACATTTGAAAACTTGAATCCACTACCAAAGCACCCATACATAGTCCACTGCCCTCATCTGTTGTGCTCCTTCCCCACTTTGTTCTCACCCTTCCCTCTCTGCCTCTAGAAGCCTATGTTCTATGGTCAGCTTTCAAGGCCTAATTTTTTAGTCGGTGTTTTATATTTCTTCTTGCATTTTCTTGTGCTGTGAAAAAAGTTTTTTTTTTTTTAATTGTGAGTTCATCTTGATTTTTTTTTTTCCTTAAATCAAGTCTCCAAAAACATTTTTATTATTGATATCATGAGATGTGTAGCCAGTGCTTTTTTTCTCTATGTTTTATTGTTGCAGTTCTTATATCTAAGTCTTCAATCCATTTGATATAATTTTGTCCATGGAGTTATTGTGTAATCCAACTTCATTCTTTTATATGTGACTTTTGGTTTTACCAACACCATTTGTTAAAGGGATTCTTCTTTCCTTATTTTATGGTTGTGGCTGCTTTATCATAAGTCAAGTATTGACACATTCTTGGATTTATATCTAGGTTTTAGATTTTGTTCCATGTGTCTATTTTTATTCCAGTGCCATATTGCTTTAATTACTATTACTTTATAGAATAGTTCAAATTCAGGAAATGATTCCCTCATTGTTCCTCTTTTTCTCACAATAGTTTTAGCTATTTGAGTCTTTCTGTGGCTCCATATAAATTTTAATATTTTTGTACAATTGCTTTGAAGAATATTGGTGGTATTTTGATTGTATTAAATTTATATACTGCTTTAGACAGTTATTTTTAGTATATTGATTCTTTCCACTCATGAACATGGAATGTTTTTCCATCTTCTTATGTCATGATCTACTATAGATCCTTTTATAATGTCCTATATTTCTTGCTTTACAGGTCCTTCACCTCCTCAATTATGTTAATTCTAAAGTGTATGATTCTTTTTGATGTCACTGTGAATTCTTTAGTTAAATTTCCCTTCTCATTCATGCTTACAATATAAAAACACAATGGATTTTTGTATGTTGATTTTGTAATTGTCCTCTCTTTGTGATAGTTTTTTGGTGAAGTCTATAGGATTTTCTATATACTATTTCATATCATCTCTGCATTATGATAGTTTCACTTCTTTTCTGAGTTGCATTCCTTTTTCCCTCTTGTTTTTTGATTGCTCTAACTAACTTAAATAGAAGTAGTGACATAGGGTATCTTGTCCTGTTCCTGATCATAAAAGGAAAGTTTTCAATTTGTCATTATCAAATACTACTTTGGTGTTTTTTTGTAATATGTGCCCTTCATTGTATTGAAGTTGATTCCTTCTATTCTCATCTTGTTTAAAGTGTTTTATGATAAATGAGTACTGAATCTTGTCAAGTACTTTTTCTTCATCTATTGATGCTACCTTATGGTTTTTACTTTCTTTTGTTGAAAAAATATATTAAAACACTTACACATATTAAATTATCATTGTATCCTTTGGGTAAATTCCACTTGCATGGTGTATAATCCTGTGATATACTATTGAATTTGATCTTCTATTGTTTTGTTGAAGATGTTTGCATTAGTGTTCACCTGGGATATTGATCTGTAATTTAATTTTCTTGTTTTGTCTTTTCTGATTTTGGTCTTAAGGTATTGTTCACATGTTAAAATGTCTTAGGGTACATTCCTATTTCTTGGGTTTTTAGAAACAATTAAACAAAGTGGGTAAAAGTTTATTTTAAATATTTGATAGAATTCATTTGTAAAGCCACCTAGTCCCAAGCTTTTCTTTTTTGCGATATTTGGTTTTAATTTACATACTTTTGATTGGTTTTTTCAGTTCTTCTGTTTCTCCCTGGTTTAGTCTTGGTAAACTATATCGATCTAGAAATTCGTTCATTTCTTCAAATTTATTGACTTTATTGGCATATAATTGTTCACAGTAATCTCTTATGACCCTGTGCATATCTGTACCACCTGTGATCATTTCTGTTTTTTCATTTCTGATTGTTTATCAGATAAAATTATTAATGTTTTCTCTCTCCATTGTTAACATAGCTGAATGTTTCTCTTTTTTGTCTTCTCAAGGAACCAACTCATAGTTCATTAATCTTTGTAGTCTTTTTGATATCTATTTTATTTCTGCTCTTATTTTTATTATTTCCTTCCTTGTTTTTTTTCTCCTCTCAAATTGTTCTAGGTTTAGAATGAAATTGTTTATTTGGGATTTTTCTTGCTTCCCAATATGGGCCTGAATTACAGTTACCTTCATTCCTATGACCGTTGTTGCTGCAACACATAGATTCTGATAGCTAGTATTAATGTTTTCATTAATAAATTAAATTAATTCATTAAATTCATTAACACATTTTTAAAATTTGTGTTTTAATTTCTATTTTCCCCAATAGTTACTAAGCATATTGTTTAGTCTCTATATATCTATGTTTTTTTTTTTCCCCCAAATAGTTGATTTCTAGCTTTATAGCATTAGGATCCGAAAGAGTACTTGGCACGATTTCAGTCTTTGTAATTTTATTGCTATTGGCCTTGTGTCCTTACATATAGTCAATTCTTGAAAATGTTTCATGAGCACTTAAAAAAAAATGTATATGTAGGAGTTCTTAGGTGGAATGTTCTATAGCTACCTGGTCAGTTCCCTCTTTTAAGAATATTGTTTCCTTTTTATTCTTCCTTGATCTGACCTTTGTTGTTAGTGGGATAGTACTGTGTTGTCAGTCTCTCTTCAGTTTTGTTAGTAATAGTCTTATATATTGTGTTGCTCCATCATTTGATGTATATATGAGTGTTACTACTCATATTAGGCCCTTAACTATAATATAATGTCCATCTCTATTTCTTATTACCTTTTAAAATTGAAAATATTTTTTTTTGGTATAGTATAAGCTAGTCCTGACATTTTGTACTTTTTAATTGGTGAACTCAGGCCATTTATGTTTAAGGTGATTATTGAGACATAACTTTCTCATTGCCTTTGCTTTGTTTTTAAGTTTATCTTTTTTATTTTTGACATCTTCCTTTTATGTGTTGTTTAGGTCCTATTTCCACTGTTTTATGTCTTCTAATGATTTTTGTTTGAAGTTGTTGCTTAAAGTAGCATGGACCATTGATGTCATTGATGGGGCAGTGTATTCTCACACTCACTTTGAAGAGTCACATTGCTACTTTCTTCCACCTCTGTGTTATATAATGTAAGTGTTTGTTACCTCTGTTTGTTGCTTATAGTTTTACAATAATTCCTTTAGCACTTCTTTCATGTGTAGCCTGGTGTTGAAAATTTTTTGTTAGTTTTTGCTTTTCAGTGACACTCCTTAGCCTGCTGTCTTGAGTATTAATTTGCAGGATCAAGGATTTTAGACTGGAAATCTTTTTCTTTGAGTACTTTAAGTATCTCCTATCATTCCCTTCTTGTTTGAAGGTTTTACTAAAAAGTTTGGAAACAGTATAGTTGTTGTTCCATTATAGGTTACTCTTTTTTCTCTTGAATTTTTTGTCTTCATCAGTTTTCAACACTTTTATTATAATGTATCTTAGAATATGTTTGTTTGGTATTTTTGTGTTTGGAACTCTTTGGGCTTCCTAAGTCAGGATGCCTGCTTTGTTTCCAAGGTTGAGATTGTCCTCAGCAACTATTTCTTTAAATAAATTTTGACTTTCTTTTCTCTTTCTTGGGCCCATGTGATACAGATGTTATTTCTCTAGGTTTTCTCAATGAGCTCTTACATGATTTTCATTATTATTTTGTTCTTTTTGTCATTCTGTTTTTGTGTTCTACAATATTATGCATTTGAGCTTGTTAATTCTTTCCATTGATTGTGATTAATTGCTATTGAGGCTCTCTGTTATGTTTTTTAATTCATTTATGTTTTAGGTACAGTAGTTCTAATTATAACAGTCTGATATTTTCCTATTCTTTATTTTGTTCCTCTCTTACATTATTCTTTTTGAAAAAAGATTTGTTTTATTTATTTATGCATACAAGAACTGGGGTGTAGGCCAGAGGTGCAGGGGTGAGAGGAGGTGATAGTATTTACCAGAGACAGAATGAGGAGCAGAGCAGGTAGAGCAACTGAAATACACTGCTGAGGGGAGTAGCCAGTGAGACGGGAGAGGTCTCCAGTGGGTCAGCAATCTGTTTGGGGATCCAACTCATGCTGCAGTGGCTGGCAATAGCTTGATAGCATTGATACTTTAACCCCTGTGCCACAAAGGAGACCCTATTTCTTTTATTTGTTTTTAAATTCAACAAGCATTATTATAAATTACCTTAAACTCCTTTTCAGATGTTTTCCATAGTTCTGCTGGATCCAGACTTTTTTATTTTTGCTTCAGCATTTGTATAATCTTCTGTTTCATCATTTTTAGTTTTTTTTTTTAAGATTTATTTATTTATGTACACAAGAACTGGGGTACAGGCCAGAGGTGTGGGGAGGTGAGAGAAACCAGACAGAGCAGGGGACAGAACAGACAGATGAACTGAAACACACTGCTGAGGGGAGCAGCGGGTAAGGCAGGAGAGGTCCGCTGCGCCCTGCGGGCCACCTCTCTAGCCGGCAGCAGGGATCTAACTTGTGCTGCAGTGGCTGCGGTCCACCCCACAGCGCGCTGCTCAACCCACTGCGCCACCAGGGAGGACCCTCATTTTTAGTTTTAATGGCTTATAGTAGGTATAAACTTTCAGACTGCTGCCTTGTTTATATGGCTGGAAAGCTCTTATTGGCAAAGGTACTAGGTAGAAAGGAACGGGTACATAGTGCATTGTAGGATTTCTTTTAGTGAGACTTAAGGATTCAAGTTTCCTGCTGTGTTGCAGGTGTCAGAGTTTCATAGTGGGAATCTGCAGCAATCCCCTCTCTTACTCAAACTACCTGGCTAAATGTCTCTTATAGTCTCATGCCAGCCTCAACTTGTAGGTCATATTAGAGCACTAAGCACAGCATTGGTTACAGAGTTTAGTTGAGACGGGGCCACAGACTTGAATTTGATCTCTTTGGTTTCCCAGTACAGAGGCTTATCCTGGGGTGCTTGCATCTGTTGTTAAGATACATATAATTAAACTGGTTAGTAAAGAATTTGGTTGTCTTGGTTTTGGCACTAGGTGGGAATAAAACAGGTGTTAAAACATCATCGCCTTGGGTTGCAAATAATAATCTTTTTTATGAGGTGACAGTGATTTTACTTGGCTCATCTCACCTGTTTGGGCTCCAACTACATTGGGAGATTAAGAGCCTGAGGCTAAAACAGTAACTCATCATTCTGTACTCTTACTACTATAATTGTCCAGTGGTGCGCCCTCTGTCTTGCATGCTGTCTGTGTACTCCCTTCTCCGGTGCAGTCCCAGGTCTCCAAAATCCCTTAATGTGGGCTGTGGCCCTGAGTTAACAGCAGCATAGGTGGTTCCAATAGCAGCTGCCTGTCACTCTCTTGACTGCCATAACCTCTGCAAACCCTGTTCATTTACACTTTCATATTCCTTTCTGCCAATCCATTACTCCTGTTGGATGCTGTATCTGTCCATTTATGTTTCATGGTTCAGAGGTTACTGATTTTGTTCTACGGAAATTTATTTGTGAATATATGGAGGCAAGGATGGCAACTTCATTCTGTTGCTGTGTTGGAGGATTTCCCTAGAAGTTCCTTTAGAAAGGATGTCTTGGTGATAATTTCTCTCTGTTTCTGTTTGTCTGAAGTATATTTGGGTATATACTTCTAGAGTACCAATATTTTTTCCATAGTATCCTGAAGATACAATTTTATTGTCTTACAATTTGTATACTTGCTAGTTTGTCATTTCTTGGTAGGTAAATCTTATTTCCTTTGTGCTTTAAAAATGTGTCATTCTTCAGTTTCACATGATGTGTGTTTGTGTGACTTGTCTTTTAATTATCCTGTTTGTGATTCATTGTGATTCTTGAATCCAATGATGCAGGCCTTATAGCACCTATTATTTTCAAACTCTTCTCTCTCATTCTCACTAATCTTATCTTGCAGAACTCCAAGAAAGTATAGTTCAGAGTTTCTTTTTTTTTTTTAAAGATTTATTTATTTATGCATACAAGCACTGGGGTACAGGCCAGAGGTGTGTGTGTGGGGAGAATATTCACCACAGAGAGTGGGGAGCAGAACAGCAGAACAGGCAGATCAACGGAAGTACACTGCTGAGGGGAGCAGCGGGCACAGCAGGAGAGGTCTGCTGTGCCATGTGGGTCCCCTCCCTGGCCGGCAGCAGGGATCGAACTTGTGCTGCAGTGGCTGTGGTTTGCTTCATAGTGTGTTGCTTAACCCACTGCACCACCAGGGAGGCCCTGGTTT
Source organism: Galemys pyrenaicus (assembly GCA_019455555.1). Lineage (NCBI taxonomy): Eukaryota > Metazoa > Chordata > Mammalia > Eulipotyphla > Talpidae > Galemys > Galemys pyrenaicus. The sequence goes on from JAGFMF010011870.1 coordinate 11,906,211, forward strand.
AGAGTTTCTTATATTATTCTCCATTAAACAATTTATTTCATATTTTTCATGAACTTGTCAGTCTGTGCTATATTCTATATTTTTTGTGTTTCCCACAATTCACTAATTCTTTTTTAAAAATACTTTATTATTAACGTGTCAGTCACTTGTGTCTCCATAAATTTGGAGCTACGTTTTAACTCCTTCATATCTGCACATGCTTTACTCACTTTTCACCAGACTTCCCATGCCAAAACCCCATTGTCTTCTTCCCATTATCTTCTCCACCCTACCCTATGCCACTCTCTCTGGTAACCAGTAAAATTTCATCTTTCTAAAATAGCTGACTAATATTCCATTATGTATATATACCACATCTTCTTGTTCATTTATTGGTTATTGACTGTTTAGGTTGTTTCCATATATTGGCTGTTGAGAATAAGGCCATGCTCAGTTTGCTAAATCTTTTATCATGTGTCAAGTCTTCTGTTTTAATCATCATGGCATTTTTAATTTTAAGAAATACATACATCAGCACACACATGTTTATACACACCCACACACATACACACATATGTATGTATATATGTGACAGAACTTTTCCCCCCGATTTCTAGTTCCACTTTTTTCATATCAGCATTTCTAATCCTGTCCTAGATATTAGGAGGTTTTCTACCCAGGTAAGGAAAACCAAATCAGTGTCATGGCAGTGTAGTATCACGTTAGTATTGCTCTGGGCCCCATTAATATCTTTAACCTTTATTATCTGTATTTTGGCCAAGATACATTGATGTTTTCAAAATCTGATCAGTTAATTTCTTTTTAATAGAGTATTTTTAACTTTCAAAAAAAATAGCAACCTGTATGAATTTCTTTCACAACACCATTGTGTGTTGTATTTAACATAAAGCAATAAACTCCCAGAGGGAAGGAACCATGTCTTATTGATTTTTGTGGCCCCAATAGAACAAATAATACAAATAATAACAAATAAGAACTGAACACATGCCTGAGAAATTCAAGAACTTGATATGAATTAATAAGTTACTTGAGCCCCAGAGAGTTTACATAAGATGCCAAAGTCACATGGCTAGGAACTAATTGTGATGAAAGTTGAATCCAGATGGTACATGCTCCCATGTAGAAACTGTCAGCATCTATCCAACACTGCCTTTCTGTCGATCTCTTAAATGGGAGCATCAGCAGCAAAGTGATAGTAATAACAGCAATAATTTGGACTTGAACACCAAACAAGCTCATGGGGATTTGGCAGATGCTTAGAGAAGGACACAGTGGGACAAATGAAGAAAGGCCTGCAAGACAGATGGAGCCTTCTAGGGCATTCATGAACAAGCAACATGAAGAGAATGAAGACAGCATGAAGCAACAGTAAGGAAAAATAACAGCAGTAATATTTTCTGAATATGAAATTGGACTCATAGGCAGAACTGAGACTCTGGAAAGACTCTTAAGGATAAGACAGAAAGGAAGGCCAGAATTCAAAGCAAATAAACCAACCTGGAGGATCAGGTAGGCAAAAAAGACAAGAACTCAATTATGCAGCTATCCTACCCTTTAAAATACCCTTTACATTTGACTAAAACTTCTTAAATTCTAAAGCTCTCTTTATCTTTAAATTCTCAGATGTTAGGTCCATAGGGGAAATAGTATTCTTTAGGACACAGTGGCAGTGATAATATATTATGTTGTCACTTCTCCTCCAGGTTAGGGCTTTGAACACTCTGACTTTCAGCTAAATCACATATAATGAAAGTGAGTTTTCAAATGAAATCATTTATTCAACTTTAGTCTGGAGTTTTTTTCTTGTTAAAGTTAAAACAAAATGTTATTCGATGACCAGATGTATAATACTGTATGTTGGGATGAAGCTAATCCTGAGACAGAAATAGTTTAGTACTGGAAGACTTTCATCCATGAATGTTTTAATCCTGCCTTTGACTCAGGACTCTTTTATATTAACAAATGAACATCCTTGACTTAAGTCTGTGGCTTCTTAACTCATCTTTAAAGTTTTCAATCGTGGAGTTTTTCCCAAGTAAACAAGTTGAGAAAAATCTTGATGAAGAGTTTACACTTTCTTATCCCGTTTCTTATCACAGAGGATTTTACCCTCCAGTTCTCATTCTCAGTTCTATTTTTTTCTTATATGTGTAAAGATGAAATAGCACATTTACTCTACATAAGTAAATGAAACCTAATTTTTACCTCCCCAATTAGATAGTTTAGAAAGAAACTCAATTTTATTATTAAAAATACATTGGGAAGAAAAAAATTATACTTTACAAGAAATGTTTTATATTGTTGAATTAACAGTATATATATATATATATATGATAGCGTTAACTTGTGTTATCATGAGATGGTATAGTCTATGTTTTATAATAGGTACCAAGTTTTAAATACCCAGTAAGGTAATATGACAGAAGAAAGTAAATGGGCTCATTTATTTTAAAGAAATACAATATACTAAGTTCAAAGTAAAGCCTGATTTATGCTTAGATTCCTGATATTTATTGAACTCTCATGATTTGTCACTAAGCTCATGTTTTCATGTATATTGTCCAGTTTAGTAAAACATAGTACAATTAGTGGTTAAATAAAAAGTTAAGATTTTGCATCTGTTACTGAAACAGTAGCAATGCTACTGCAAAGAATGCTAGAAAATTCTAGCATGGAAAGCTGACTGGAAAGAATGTGATTTGTGAGGCGTTTTAAATTTGGAAAATTCATATTTTAATTTAAGTAAAACTAGCAAAATCAGCCCTAGTTTTTGAAATATTTTAAGATTAATAAGAATGACCAATTTGGATCCTTTGGGAATAATGAATATTTAAAAACTAACTCATAGATCATGTTTATAAAATATGTGTCTACTTCTGCTATTCCTTAAATCAATAACAGACTGCTCCATTCATATTAACAAAGATATTAATACCACAGTTTGCAAACTGTTTGAAAAGTAGTTTCTGTGTGGATCTCCATACATTTCTTGAGTTATGGGGAAGATTCTTTACAAGTATTAAATACTCGCATTGGATTATTTGCTCTTATTCACTCCCTGTCAAATATCTAGAAGTTTATTCTACACCTTTTGTTATTGATTTTCTCAGAGAGTAAACATTCTTGATTTAATCATTGAGAGTTCTTTGATGACTCAGGGTCATGTCACCTTTTTTTTCTCCACACTTTAGTCAATAGTATTTTTTTGGAGACATGTTTCTTGATCTCAAAGTTATGTATGTAGATTGAGATTTTTATTATATGTCCATTTCCACAAATATTTGTCATGGATTTTTAATCACTAAAATAATTGTTATTCATGTGTTTAGGTCATTATCATAGCAGGAAAGAAATGGTCACTCAAACACAAAAAAGAGTTTAATGAAGGAACACTTTTTTCTCATTAGATTTATTTAATTGTATTTGACAGCATTTGTACTCCCCAGGGAGTTCCCACCACCATTTCACCCATGCACCATCACCTCAGTCCCTTGTGCTCTTTATGCCCTCATCCCCATCTTTGCCCTCCTCTCCTTCCAACCCCCCCCCCCCTTGTTCCCTTTGGTCTATCTTTAACCTTTTAATCTTGTTGAATTTCTTTCT
>JAGFMF010011870.1:11933264-11985281 GCA_019455555.1 Galemys pyrenaicus
GAGGTGATGGTGCACTGGTGAGATGGTGATGGGGAATACATGGGGATTACAATTAGTGGCAAGTATATGTAAATTTTAAAATATTTTAATAAAAAAAATTTAAAAAAAGACCTAATTAAAAAATAATAAATGGGGCCAGGTATATGTGTGTTAATTCACCTCTCTATATTTCCTTTCTTCAAAGTGGAGTCCTTCTTACTGGTAAAGAGCTTTTATGCATTTAAATTACCTATAATCAGTTAACTGAAGTAATTATCATTTTTTTTTTAAATTGAAAACTTAATGGAAAAAGTCAATTTAGGTAACAATCTAATTCTTCTATAGCAGCAGACTAATTTTATAATACCCCCAGTAAACTTCAAATATATTTCAAACAGCACGATACATAAAAGCTTTTAATTTGTTAATCCTCTAATAAAAAGTCTGCACAATAACCACAGATAAAGCAAAATCTTAACTTCTTTTTGCAGCACCAGGATTGGTCTTTACAGCCCTCTACAAAACTGGGGCGGGAGAGCCCCCAGCTTTCTTCACTCTTTTCTTGGTTCCTTTCACTGTTTCTTGAGGTCTTTTTCTCCTCATAAAGTCCCTGTCTGACAGGTCTGAGTTTGGGCTCATTTATCTTTATATTAGTCAAGAAATCATAATTCATGCCAAAGCCCATTGTTTTGCCACCACCAAAATGGGTTCTAAATCTAAATACAAAGTTTACACCCAGAGGGTGTCTTATACATTTTAGCTAGTTTTTCCAAGATTTCTGTCTTAAGTAATGTTGCTTTCCCAGGAAGAAGCACCAATCTCCACTTATTTCCCACTGAAGCAGTTGGTCGGTCATAAGCTTCATGACCTGAATAGTGATTGTGTTGTTCATGACGGTAGTGGAGTTTCAGGCAACCAGGGAGGAAAAGAAGTTACCCTTTTTAGTTGCCTGTATGGCTACATAGAGAACAGAAACCTGAATACAGAATATATATTTCTATTACATATATGGAAGAAAAATAAAAAGAAAAATACCTAGTATATACATAATTGCTATTCTCCACCTCCTCCCTACCCCCATAAATAAAATAATGGTATTAAATCTTTAGAAAGGAAAACTTCAGTTTGTAATTTTTTATTTTTGAGAAATATATTAGGATATATTATTATCTTAATTATTAGGATCCTAAGAGATTAATATCCCTATTTAAAATATATATACTACCATATTTTCTTCCAGCAGTGAAGTAATAATTAATTTAGTAGTTTCTTGTCAGTCTCACCTCCCATCAGGCTAGATAGTGGAGGTATTTTAACCTTGAACCACAAAAATAATTTTATTTCTTTTCTGATGTTTTTTTCATAGAATTTGCAAGGTTGACATACAACTATAGCCACTAAATTAGGCAAATTTTAGTAGAATTCAGTTACCCCCTTCAAAGAAATAATGCTAGTCTGAATGACATCCATTGAATATTTTAGAAATCTCACAAATTTGACATGTTTTCTGAAACTTAATATTACTAATATTAAACTTAATATTACTAGCCCTCTCTTGCTGTACTAGAATCAGCCTGAGCTGTCATAACAAAATACCAGGTGCTGGGGGACTTAAACAACAGAAGTTTTTTTCTCATAGTTCTAGAGGCTGGTTGTCTAAGATTAAGCTGCTGGCAAGCAGATATCATTGAGACCTTTCTCCTGACTTTCAGTAGTCACTGTCCTGCATGTTTTCACATTATCTCTTTCCATGCTAGTGGAAAGTACATGAGCTCTCTGGTATCTCTTCTTATAAGGACTCTAATCCTGTTGGATCTAGGCCTTACTCTTGTAACCTCATTTAATGTTAATCACCTTCATAAAGGTGATGTCTTCAAATATAATTATATTAAGGATCAAAGCTTTAATATATGAATTTGCAGGGAGACAAACGTTCAGCCCATAACACTTCTCATTGTAGAATTTTGTACATTTTGGCATTTGAGAAAACAAGGTTTTTAAAAATATATCAAAATTTCTCAGGAGATTATTTTTGATGTAATACTTTCTTACATGTAATCTACTCATTGATATAAATAAATATGCCCTTATTTACTTAGGATCTTGGTTCTTCCTCATAAATTTATCCTTGGCTACTTAGTTTGAATAGCTCTGAATCCTGACTTTTTAATTACAAAAACTATTTTTAGGGCAACTTTAGTTTTACAGAGATTATGGAAAAAAGTACAGAGGGTTTCTATGTGTCCTCTTGCCTCTCTCTACATAATTTTCCCTATTATGAACATTTTGAAGTAGTATAGTGTATTTGTTACAATTGATGAACCAATCAGTTAACTGAAGTAATTTTATTAATATTAATAAAATATTAGCAAAAGTCCATAGTTTACATTAAATTCACTCTGTTTTATAAATGTCTATAGGTTTTGATAAATTTTTATATAAATCTGTCATCACAGTATATCAGATATATCACTTCTTTAAAAATGCCCTGTGTTCCCCCTACTCATCCCTATTACCTACTCTGAATCCATGGCAATCTTTGATATTTTTATTGTATTTATAGTTTTACCTTTTCCAAAAAGTCATATAGGTGGAATCCTGTACTACACAGTCTTTTCACTGTTTTTTTTTTTTTTTTTTTACTTTACAACATGGATTTAAGGTTTTTCCTTTTTTTTTTCATGGTTGATAGCTCATCCCTTTTAATTATTGAATAATACTCCACAGTTTATTCATTTACCTACTGAAGGACTTCTTGGTTGTTTCCCATTTTTGGAAAGTTATGAATAAAGCTGTCATAAATATTTGTATAGAAGTTTTTGTGTGGACATTGGATTTTGAATTTATTGAAAATAAATAACATATTTATAACATTAACTCAAAATGACTCATAGACTAAATGTAAAAGACTAAATGATAAAACTTCTAGAAGATAAATGGGAAAAAAATCTAGGTTTGTCAATAACTTTAAAAAACCTGAGTTTGATGATTTTTTAGATGCAATTTCAAAAAGGACAATTAATGAGAAAAAGAAATTGGACTTCTGTAAAATTAGAACTTTTGCTTTGTGAAACACACTGTTATAAGAATAAAAATACAAGCTAAAGAATAGAAGAAAAATTTGGCAAAACACATTGATAGAAGACATTTCTTGAAGAAAGAACACTTAAAATTCAACAATAATAAAGGAAGCAATCCCCTTACAAAGTAGGAAAAGGTATAGACCGATACCTCACTGAGGAAGATACACAGATGGTAAATAAGATTATGAAAATATGCTCAATGTCATATATCATTAAGAATTTGCAAATTAAAACAATAAGATACAACTATACACTCATTAGTTGGCTAAAGTCTAAAATGCTGACAATGCCAAATGTTGGTAAGGATTTGGGGCAGCAGGAACTCTCATTCATTGATGGCTGGAATGTAAAATGGCACATTCTGAAAAATAGTCTGGCAATTTCTTACAAGATAAACAAAAACTGGCCATATGATATAGCAATTATAGTCATACTTATTTATCCAAGTGATTCTTGACTTATTAACTATCCTTGCAAGATTCTGCTCAGGAAATTCCTTTGCCCTGATCTTCCTTGCAGCTATGTTTAATTTCCTTAAGATAGCAGTTCAACTGTGTGTCTTGGCATTCTCTTCTTAACTGATTTTGTTTAGATATGGTTTCAGATTGCTTATTTTGACTTGTAACATCTTAGAATATTTTGGCAATTATTCATCAGATATACATTCCATAAACAAAGGTAGTGTCCACTATATTCAGCCAAAGTTTATGGACTTGGTCAGGTCTTTGGTTTCCCTTATCTTTATCCAGCTGGGAATTATTATCTTAATCATTTTTCCTTAGAAACCTTTATACTCTTTAAAGTTTAGCAAAAGTACCTCTTCTCTATAAAGTCTTTATTTATGATTATAGGAAGTATTCAGGTCTAAACTTCCTGAAATTTTCTTCATCCCACCTTTCACTGAGAAGCTCTCAAGGGGGTAACAGATAAACACATGGTTTGTAATTTTTGTATCTTTTCTTGTGTGTATTTCCCTAAACAACATATTTTGATTTTTCTATTTTTAATGTTTTAAGGGAATTATACTATTTTATTTTGCTCACTAGTGTGTTAATGAAATTCATTTGTTTTTCGAAATTATCTTTAGTTTTTCACCATTGCCACATATATACACACAAATATAGATGTCTTATTGTGTGACTATATATCATTTAATTGATATATTTTTGTTAATATATTTTGGGGATTTCTAGTATTTCATCTCTATAAGCAGTGCTTTCTTAGACATAGGCATATCTGCTTGTATTTCTCTAGGGTCTGGGGAAGTTGCTTTTCACAAATTATGGATATTTTCAATTTTAAAAGAAAATACCATACTGTTTCAGAGTAGTTTACTACTAGTAGTGCTATATCCTACTAGTAATCACACAAAGATATGGAATTATAGACATTTCAATCTTTCCCAAGAAGATGTTTATATAGAGATAGCTCATGGTTTGGATTTGTATTTCCCAAAAAACTTATGGCTTTGAGCACCTTTTCCTATGCTTACTAGACATTTGGATTATCTCCTCAGGGTTGTTTCTCTTTGTGCGTGTATGTGTGTTTGTGCCTATTTTTTTTGTCTATTTTACCATTTGGTTTTCATCTTTTTCTTGGAATTTGTAGGAATTTTTTAATTTACATATAATTTTTGTATTTTTGCTGATCATATGTGTTGCAAATATGTTTTTATACTTTGTAGCTTTCCCCCCACTCTGGTGTGGGGGAAAAGTTGTGATAGTGTTAAACATATAAATTAATGCATGTAACAAAAAGCTGTTCCTAATTTTAACATGATAAAATTTAGTAATCATTTCCTTTATAGCTAGTGTTGCTTAGGAAATCATTTCCTAAATTGGCATTAAGAAGGGAGTGTCCAGTGATTGTACAGCTTAAAAAGTAGGTTTTAACATTCTATATTTAATTGTGGCTTCACTTTTAAATTGTATTTATTCTTCAGATTTCTCTTTTTCTGACTCTTACATCCTAGTTTTATGTAAGATTTCATCTGAATTCGCTTTTCTCTATGTATTCTTCCCACTTGATAACTTCCTATTTCAGGTCATTAGAGTAGAGGATCAGAATGTAGTGATGGTCCAAGTAATTGTTCTTGATAGACATAAGGCATACTTAAGTAGGTATAATGCCAAAATATAACCCCAACCCCCAGGTTTTATAGATCATAAACACTTAAAAAAAACTATTTGCTGGCTTGAATTTGAGTTTCCATTAATATGTATATAATCTTTGTGTCTTGGAATAGTACAGAGATTAATTTGTGAATTTACTTCTGATGAAGGTCATCGGACACTATTTATTGGAGTTCATGTGCCCCTGGGAGGAAGAAAAAGCCATCGACGTCACAGGCACCGTGGTCATAAACACAGAAAGAGAGACAGAGAAAGAGATTCTGGACTAGAGGATGGAAGAGAATCACCTTCCTTTGGTAAGAAGTTTTTCTCCTTTTAAAAAACATTGATTTTGTGATTGCACTAATATGTTTGTGTATACAATCCATAGTTAGCTGTAGAACTTCATACTCAAAATTACTATATTTTAATAAAAGATGGTAGATTTTAGTTTGGGGAGAAGTGAGGGAGAGAGCTTGATTAGTTTTCCCCTCTTGTGTACCTGTTTTGTATAAGTGAGAATTGGCTTAATTTGTAATTGAGGAGATACACTTAAATAGCAAATATGATTTTTATAGCCTCTTGATAATTTATCCAAATGGGCACTGTTCTAAATATGAAGAAATTGCTTTAATTTCCTCTTATACTATTGCTGTTTATTTCACTCCTAGGAAGTGAACATTCTACTATTTCAATGCTCTCCCGTTGAAAGACATATAGTATATGAAAGAATAATTGTACGGTAGTTAACAATTCCTGATAGCTATGAGAGCTGTGAGCATGACATAACCAAGACCTGGCTTTCTGTTTTTTGATCTTTCCATCTTCTATAAGCTCTACCTTCAGTGTACCTAACTTACCTCCTCATCTGTAATTATCCCTTCTCTGAAGTCACCTTGCTTTTTGACATAGTTTCTGCCTTTCAGGATTACTTGTGCGATTACTATAATTTTTTTCAATTTTTAAAATAATTTCCTTTATTTTTCTTCTCTCTACCATCTTAAATAACATAATTTATCAGGTAATAAAAGCAAAATATATATTTGGTAGATTACTTAATATTCAACCCAATTTCCAAAGAAATTACCATCAGCTAAGAAAAGCAAAATATATATTTGGTAGATTATGATTTTTTTTCTATCCACGTTATCTATTTTCTAGGTATATGTTAAGATTTTAATGTTTTTTTTTTTTAAATTAGATTTCTTCCTTATCTCACCATATTTTCTTTATATTTTCTCTTGTCCTCTCCTAGTTAGTTTGTGCTTTTCTGCTTCATAGAGTAAAGATAATCCCCACTATCTGGCCATTTTCTTTTGATCCTGAAGTAGATAATTTCCAGAGCTTTGACCTTCCTTTTTGCCCATTAAGATTATTTTGATTTTATTGATTTGTAGAATTTTTACAGATGCTAATTTTTTAAAAAAACTCTCCACTCGTCTTTTTACAAGGCAAGGTATATTTGTACTGTAGTCAGCTCTATTAGAGTCACTTACACAGGCACTATACCCAGGAGTCTTAAAACTATATTTGACTATGCCTAAGAGTTTTAAAAACATTTTGATTTCAAATTCCACACCATTCAGAATCTCTGTGGGTAGGACTCACACATGGGCATTTACCCCAGGTGATTCTAACATGTAGTTAGGGCTGAGATACACTGTTTTAGAGACTTCTATTCAAAGTGTGGCCCATGATCCAGTATTATCCACATCACATTAGAACTTATTAGAAATGCAAAATCATAGGCTCCACCGTGGACTTCTTGAGTTAGAATCTGTGTATTAATACTATCCTGTGGTGACTTATGTGAACATTAAAATTTGAAAAACAATGCTCTAAAAAAAAAAAAAGAAAAACAATGCTCTAGAACATTGCTTGTCAAACTTCGTTGCCTGTTGGAGTCATCTGTGGAATGTTGAAAAAATATGTTGATGCTAGACCCCATTATCTAAGATTTCTATTTAGTCAGGTTTGGTTGTTTCCATGGCTGCTGGTAATTTTAAAAATTACCCCAGGTGATTTAATATCCACCTAAGACTCAAGAGCCATTGATTTTGAGAAGTTTCTGCTCCTTTATTTGATGAAACTGGGCAATAAGTCCGGTGTCTCAGATTCTCCCTCTGTTGTGCCAGTCACTATATTTGGACTGCCTACTTCCTTATTCCCCAAACCATCTGAATATCTTTACTGACATTTAGACATAAAATCTGCTTTAAAAAGGACTAATGTTTGGCACTCTGGTGATTTCTAATAAAACTTCCTAGATTTCACTTTTTTCAGTTCCTTCAGGACTAATTTTCTGCCTTTATTCCTATTTACAGTCAGTTCAGTTGTTTTGATGATCAAATACTTGGGCATATGTCGAGATAGAAACCCTGCTATAAACACCAGCCCACTTGATTTGGGCTCTGATGCATGCGTAGTAAGGACAGATGAGATTTCATTGCCTTCAAACTGGCTACTTAAGATAAGTTTGTTTTACTTGGGAACAAAGAAAATCTTTTGAAGATGTTCCTATAGGTGCCTTAAAATTCTTCAGAATTCAGCTTGCAAAGAGATACAGGATAGAGGAGAATGTGAGGAAACATCAGGTTCCTCTTCTAGGAGCTTGGTAATATTATATTGTAAATTAGGGTACGTGCTGTGAGGACAAGAAATAATTTGGCCATATATTCTAGGACAAGTATCAATTTAATAATAAGATTTTTAGGGAAACATTTCAAATTTGCTATATTAAAAGTTTTGTCACACCAATGTACAAGACCATCTCTAGAACCTTACTTCATTATATGATCCAAATATTTAAGGCCGTGTCATTTAGAATCTGGTTGTATTAATACTGCAACCAGATAGTAGTGAATGGGCTGTTACTATTTCTTATCTTATGCTTCTGTTACAGACTACAATGACTGATTCTAGTCCATCAGCTCTAATGGTTAGAATATGATCTTGGGGGCCTCCCTGGTGGCGCAGTGGGTTAAGCAACGCACTATGGAGCAAACCTCAGCCACTGCAGCACGAGTTCGATCCCTGCTGCTGGCCAGGCGGGGGACCCACATGGCGCAGCAGACCTCTCCTGCTGTGCCCATTGCTCCCCTGAGCAGTGTACTTCCGTTGATATGCCTGTTCTGCTCCCTGTTCTCTGTGGTGAATCCTCTCACCACCCCCCCACACCTCTGGCCTGTACCCCAGTGCTTGTATGCATAAATAAATCATTTTTTAAAAAAAGAATATGATCTTGGGAGAGTCTGATGATAAACCCAGTTTTTTTGACTGTAAGGTACAGGAGAGGTGGTGATGCTTTGATTATACAAAAAAGAAAAATCTTTTTATGCTTACAAATAAGTTCAACCTACTTTTGTTACTGCACTTAAAAAGCAAAATAGTTTGCAAAAGATGTGATGATAATTGAATCTCTTTTATGCAATTACCCAATAACCCAAAAAATGCCAAAATTTTTCATTTTGGTAATTTTAGTGTCATCTTTCATTTACCACTTATCACTAAATTGGTGAGGAAACATGTACCCAAATTATGTTGCCCTCACAACACATACCCTAATTTACAATATAATATCACCAGGTTCCTGCCAGAGGAAACTGATGTTTCCTCACATTTTCCTCTATCCTGGTAACAAAGTTTTAAATTATATTTTCAACTGGAAACATAGATGAGTTGTTTAAAATTTATAAGTTTGAAGCATAATCTTGAAGTCAGTGAAAACATTCAGAACATTTTTTATGTTGAACTATTGCTCAGTCTCCCAACAAAGAGCTACACATGAAATGGTAAGATTATATTGATTACATCTAGTTAAACTAAAAACATAAACCCTATTAAATGCCTATTTAAAAGATGGTACACAAAGATTTGTATAAATTAGCACAACTCTAAAATTAGATGTAGGACTTTTTTGTTCTAATAAATTGTGTACAAAGTTCAGAAGCAGGGAAGCATATAGAGAAAACATGACATTGATAAGCTATTTTGTTGATGAGCAATGGTTTTCTGTTCTTATTTAAGAACTAATTGGCTGATAAAGATACCAGGGTGAATTTTAAAATTGATTTTATTTTAAAGTATAACACAAGTCTTTACAAGTGTTAAAACATATAAACAAATGTACAACTCCATGAATGATCACAAAGAAACATCTATGTAACTAACCATCTGTGCCAGTACTTCAGAAACCCTGTTTGTGTGCACTTCCAGTCACTACTTTCCCCCTCCTCCCACAGTCTCTAGCCTGTCTCCTTACACAGGGTGTATTGCCTGTAATCAACTTACATAAATGAAATCATATAGATAATGGCTTATGTCTTGCCTTGATGCTCAAGCTTGTGTTGGTGGTACTCACTAATATTTTTGGCTGTAACTTTGGTTTATTCATTTTTATTATTGTATAGTGTTCATGCATGCATGCATACATTCTACTATTGATGGACATTTGGATCATTTACATTTTGGAGCTAATGTGAATAATGTTGCTGTGAATATTCTGTATGTGTCTCTTGGTACACACATGCATTTTTCACACCTAAGAGTGAAATTATTGTTGAATCATAAGGTATGCAACTTCAATGTTTGAGTAGATAAAGCCAAACTGTTTTTCCAAACTGGGTACATATTTACATTTCCACCAGCAAAGGATGAGGGCTTATGTTGCTTTACATTCTTCCAAACATTTGACAGTTTCCTTCTTTTAACAGTAACCATTCTGATATGGTGTGTAAAGATAGGTTGTTTTAATTTACATTTCTTGATTAGGTTGAGCAACTTTACATGGGCTTTTTGACCATTCAGATAGCATCTTCTCTTAGTTGCCTATTCAAATCTTATGCTTATTTTTTATAGAATTATTTTTCCTAATTTGTAGAAGTTATATATATATATACACACACACACACTATGGCTGTAAGTCCTTTGTTGACTTTACATCTTTCAAATATGTTCTCACATTTATGACTTCACTTTTCACTCTTTATCTTTTGATGTGTCTGCTGACTTCAAAGGAAGCTACAAAGAGGTTGAATTTCTTATTTTCTGTGTCAACTCTTTAAATGCTGCTATTGATTTTCATTGTGTATTTTAGTAAATATAGAAAAAAAAACTGATTTTTTACCATACTCTTGGCTACAGTTTGTTCTGTTTCAGTGATTATCTTGAAAGTACATAAAATACCTATCAACATAGGAGAAATAGTTTATGCTTAGAAAATTCTTTCTAATTTTGATAGTATTGCAATTTATATAACTATGTCATACTATTTTAAGGTGCATGGAGATGAAAAAATGATCACTGAATAACACATTTTGAACATATGCTGCATTTTAACATAATCTGAGTTCTTCCTAAGCTGTTAAACTATGTTGGTAGGATAATCATGAAAAGAGTTTCGTGAACATAACCTAATACCTATAAAAACAATTGCTTCTTGAAAGACTGAAAGCCAGCTATAGGGAGTCAGATTGTGTTTTGAACCAAAATAAAATATTATCATACTTTAATTAAATTTACGATTTCCTATATTATTGCTGTTACCATTTAGTTAGAGAAGTCTTTTTAATACCTGATATGTCGCTTCAGACATATTCTTCAAATTCTCTTTACTCATAATTGTGAAGATCTTATTTCTTCATGTGACTAGTACTTCAAAGGTGTGTGTTTAGTGATCCTCATGCTTTATGAGGAGGGACAGTAATAAATCTTAAGCTTGTGGTTCATACATGAAGCAATTGAGTTTGGGGGGCTGGATGCTGGGTAAGTATAATAGATACTCAGATTCTTGATGGCAAATAAATTGAAAGAAGTCACTAAAAACAGTAGTGAGAAAAAATGTTTCAAAGACATGACTAAAATAACGCAAATGTTGAGGCTTGGATGCTCTGGGACATAGTTACTGACAAGTGAATCAGTAATCAGAACAGACAGCAATGCAGCACAAAAGGACTGTCTGCTCACACTGAGTAGGCCCGATGGAAAGAGGTGACATTCTTAGATTGATTATAAAAATGCTATTCTCTTTTATAAATATTTAACATACTAATTTTTTGTGTGTATCCAGAACAAGTAACCACAAAGGAACAGGATGATTCCAAATATTTGACTTGACTCTGATGAGATCAGAATTAGTGTATATTGCATAACTGTCATCCAGATAGGGTATTTTTAGGAAAAAGACAAGTAAGTTTCTTATTTCCTATAACTAGATCAGAAATGTACATAATGTACTGCTTATTTTCTTAAGTACAAGTGATATTTATAAAAATTCATCCGTTTCATTTAAAAATAAACATTCATTTATCATCCAGGAAATTGGCATCTTCCCTTGAAGAGGTAGTGAGGCACGAGATTTGGCTATTGATTCAATTCTTGCTCATCTTTATGTGAAACTTAGTTTGACAAACTTCTTAAGCTATTTGATAATAAAGTCAAACCTCATTAACATTCTACAAAAGAAATACTTGAACCAAATATGCTATATATATATAGATTCTTTATCTTCCTTTAATCTCTTGAATGTAAATAATCGTGCATAAGATACAATGCTATATAGGTAGGAACAGTGAAAACTTAGAGAGTTGCTCTATTTTTTTAAAGATTTATTTTTAGAGCAGCTTTAGTTTTAATGACAGATTGAAAGGAAGGTAGAGACTTCCCATATATTATCTATATCCACATATACATAACCTCTCCCATAACCAGTATGTTAGATTTTTTTTTTCTTTTAACTAAGGATGAACTCTTATGGGCACACCAAAACCCATATTTTAGCTTAACATTGTAAATTTTACAGATTTCAATGAAAGTATAATGATATACAGCCATCATTCTGATACCATAAAGAATATTTTTGGTCTCCTAAAACTCCCTTGTGCTCAGTTCATTTATCTTCCCTCACCATGCCCCTGGTCAATATGGATAATTTTACTTCCTATATAGTATTATATTTTCCAGGTGTTATGTAGTTGGAATCATTTAGTAAATAGCCTTTTCAGATTGTATTCTTTCATTTAGTAACATGCATTTAACATTCCTCCTTGTTTTTTTCATGATTTGAGAGCACATTTCTTTTTAGTGCTTAATGGGATTTTATTTTCTGGATGTACCACAATGTACTAATTCATTGACCTAGTAAAGGATATTTTGTTTTATTCCAAGTTTTAGCAATTATGAGAAAAGCTCCTATGAACGTTGGTGAGCAAATTTTGTGTGGGCATAGTTTTCAACTGTTTTGGGTAAATGCCAAGGAGCATGATAGCTGGATCATATAGTAAAAGTGTGTCTAGTCTTGTGAGAAGTCTTTAAGTTGTTTTTGAATGTAGTTATGTCATTTTGCATTCCCATTAATAATGTCTGAGCATTCTTGTTGCTCCACATTCTTGTCAGCACTTGGTATAGTCAATGTTATGGACTTGACTATTTGAATAGTGTATAATGGTATCTCTGTTGATTTAATTTTCATTGTTTATTTGTTGTGTTTATATCTTTTGGACATTATCTGCTAAGGCCAGCTAGCTGATATAGAGGCCATGATAGAAACACTGTCAACCTGTGTTCCCCAATTTAAAAAAATCATGTTCAAACTCAGTATCTTTTTTTTATGAAGAATTGTGAAGACACTTTTTTGAAAATATTTATGCAAATAAGAACTGAGGTATAAGCTAGAGGTGGGGGGTGTGAAAGGATTCACAGGAGACAGAGTGGGGAGCAGAACAGGTAGACTGACTGAAACACTCCGCTGAGGGGAGCAGTGGAAGAGACCGGAGAGGTCTGCTGCAGTGGCTGAGGATAGCTTCATAGTGCTGCAGCCTAACTCTGCTCCATCAGGGAGGTCCTACAAATTCAATATTAAGAAATAAACAATCCAATTAAAAATTGGCCAAATAGTTCAAAGGGCACTTCACTGAAAAAGATGCCCTTTTTCACTGAATGACAAACACATGAAAAGTTGTCAACTTTAGCCATCAGGAAAATGTAAGTTAACACAATGATGAGCTATCATTATATAAAATGGTTAAAAATAGCACTCAATAACCAGAGCTGATGAGTATGTGGAGTGACTGGTTGCTGGGAATGCAAAAGATACTCTCTGGAAAGCAGCGTAGTAGTGTCTTATACAGTTGAAAATACACTTACTGTATAGCCAAGGATTCCTATGTATTTACCTTAGAGAAATAAAAATGTATGTTCACACATAAGTATACATAAATACTTCTAATAGTTCTATTCATAATTACCCCAAATGGAAACAACCTAAATATCCTTTAACAGGTGAATGAATATATAAACTGATATATTCTCCCAAGGGACTATTACTCAGCAATAAGAACAATAAAAAAATTTCTGATACACTCATTGACACAGATAAAGCTTAAGGATATGATAGTAAATGATAGACAGTTCCAGAAAGTGAATGATGTTTGACATAGGTTTAGTGTAAATAAATTTTATCAGTCTACTCTTCTGAATATTATCATAAAATATGATGAGATATGTCTGTGAAATAGGAGTTTCTGTGTTCTAATACAAAATAATCAGCACATTAAATTTTATTTTTGCTAATACATTTATACATTATTTATTTACACTTACATAATATGTGCCCCCATTATGTTACTATAGTACCAAGTTTGGTTTTTAATTTCCTGAGTCTACTCTGGATCAGTAATGCAGTTGGGGGCAGGAGGGCTGTGACTTTGAAGTGGTGGCTGGGATACTTTAAACTTGAAATCATGGTAACGCATGTTCATGTCTTTCCATAGACACCCCATCACAGCGGGTACAGTTTATTCTTGGAACTGAGGATGATGATGAGGAACACATTCCTCATGACCTTTTCACAGAACTGGATGAGATTTGCTGGCGTGAAGGTGAGGATGCTGAGTGGCGAGAAACAGCCAGGTGAGAAATTTTGCTGAAAGGTGAAGGTTTACTAAAGATTTTTCATGCTATTAGGAAAAGAGATTTCTAATGCCACAGTTTTGCAAACATCTACAAGAGCTGCTGATTTCTGAAATTGTGCATCTGGCCCGGGCATATCCTATAATGGGATATGGGTCAGAATGAAACTGAAGGTGGTAATTATAGTAAACATTGATGAAGAGCCAGCAGCAGCTGCAGTCTTAAAGATAAACAGTAGCATAATTTGTGTGTCATCAGGAAGACAATAGAAATGTAAAAGTAATTTCTTTTTAGCTGCTGACTTCTACCTAAAGTAGTGATATTATAAGTTAATTTAAGTGTGAGACTTTTAAAAGAATGGGCAAATATGGTAAAAATCTTTAGGTATAGTTCTGGGTGCACTATTTTAGGTGAGGATAAAAATATTTTATGTTTTTAGGGTATGTATACATTTAAACACAGTAGTTTTTCAAAATATCTTTTGAAAAGTTGCTTTTTCTGTCATTTGTAGTTACTGTTTCTATATTGCTATATAACTGATGAAATATAAAAGTAAATAAACTAAAATTTTTATTTACTTCTCATTTATGTCAGGTACATATAGGACAACAGCAACAAAAAGTTTAGCTCTCGTCCTTAACAATCTCACAGTCTAACCTGGGACTCAGACAAGTATCCAAAGTTGTAAACACTACGTAAGGAATGTTGTGATACCGTGTACACAGTAACTGTGGGCAGACCTAGGCCTGTTATTTACCCACTGCTTCTTAAACGGCAGTGTGACGCTAAATCACTGGGATCTTGTTGAAATTGGGTTTGGTGGGTCTCAGGCCTAGAGTCTCAGAACCTGCATATCCAGCAAGCTTGCAGTAACATCACACCAATGTCTTTGACATGAGGATCACATTTCAGGTAGCAAACATCGAAACTAGGTTAAGAAGCAGGGATTAAGATAGCATTTCTCTTCTTGAGCAGATGGTGATGATTTTTGAAATGTTTTTTTTTTTTAATTTATTTATCTTTTTATTGAGGTAACATTGGAAGTTAGCTCACATTTTCAGGTAGCAAACATCTAAACTACAAGGTAAAGAAGCACTACCTTGTAGATTAAGGTACATTAAAGATTGATTTATCTTTTTATTGAGGTAACTTTGGAATTAGGATTCCCTCCTTCAGGTGTAGTTACCAGAGCACACTTGCCAGCAAGGCACCCAGCATAGTAAAGGTTGAGTTGAAGTAGCTAGGAGGGAAAGCAGAGGGGAGTGTTCTAGGTAGAGAAATCAGGCTATGCTCAAACACAACTGTTGGCAAAGGTTTGGCTGGTATTTTGAGGTTCTACCTGCCGTGGTTACAGGCTCTATTGTTAGAAATTCTTTGCATTGGACATACCTGTTAGTGGCCTTTCAGTTCCAACAGTCTTCTGAAAACCACAGTGCTTAATCGGATCGTATTAAACTTGTGGCTACATTTACTCTCTGCCTTAATTATACCCAGAGTTGGTGTGGAATTAAGTGTGTAATTATGATAATATTATGAATAATACTGACACCATGAAATCTTGTTTGATCCATTTTGAGTGGTATTTACAGCCTTTTTTATTTAAAAAATGCTGAAAGTTAACAGAAAAATGAAAAGTTTTATCACCTAGTTCATCTCTAGTAATATTTAAAATAACCTGCTGATATTTAAAATTTAAAAAGTCTAAAAAAAGTAGAAAGCAAAAGCAATCCCCTATTCTTGGCAACAGTACCTCTCTTCCAAATTAGTAATTGTTCATTTCTTGTTTATCTTTCTGTGAAACTTCTAATGTCTAGATATGTATGGAGTTGTATGACCATTTTTATTTACACAATAGAGATTGTTTACAGGGTTTGTGCCATATTTTTTCACTTAATAACATGTTTGAGCCATTTTCCATTCATCATTACATATTACTCAATCTTTTAAATGACTAAATTATATTTAACTATATGGACACACTTTATTTAGCCAGTCTGAATGGGAATTTAAGTTTTTTGGTTCTTTGTTTTACCACAGATTTTGTTGCAGTGATCTTTTCTTCTGTCTCAGCATTATATTGTGGGCATTCAAGTAGGATGAATTTCTAACAATGGGAAATATGTCTCAAAGAAAGCATCCTTTTTAAAGCCATGATAGATACTGAAATTAACCTTCCAAAAATGTTTTATTCTTATTTTTCCCAGATGCTTATTTTTCCCAAAGCTCACTTAATAAAACTTTTTGCTAATTTCATAGATATAAATCTTATTGTTTAAATTTGCGTTTCTTTATTAGTGAGACTGGACATTTTTCTGTGCTTTTATGTTCTCCCTGTGACCTGTCATTTCCTTTTCTAGTTTTATGTCAAATCATCCGTATGTTCTTTATTTATAACTTTTAATGCTTAAATGGTAGAATATGCAAATTACCTTTTAAAATGAAAAATTTACACAATTTCCTTATGATGCTTCCTATTATGTTTTTTTTTTCCTTTTCATTGAAGTAACGTTACTTCACAATACTCTAAGTTTCAGGTGTAATACCTCAGCAACTATAAATATAATTTTATGCCCGCTACTAAGTGTCCAGTCACCATCCATTATGTAGAACTAAAAGTGAAATCATTTTTACATAACCTAGTAAAATTTAAAATCAGAACCTTTTACCTTGCTTGTTTTATTCTGCTGCCTCAAAGACCAAGTACTGTGGAGTTTTAAAAATACATAAATACATAACACACACATACATATATATCTATATATGTTCATCTTTATTTGATGACAGAAAAACAGCATATTAATCTTTTCCAACCAGTGATATAACTTTTGCTCTTTCACGATTAAAGAGTTGTTGATAAGACACTTAAAGTGCAAACTTCCCTATTTAAGACTAAAGCATCTGTCTTCAGCTGATATAAGAAATGCGTATCCTTGGATGATTTGAAGGAAGGTGAGCAAGTGCTTATGATGACTTGACAACTTCTCTGGTAACTGAAAGTCTCTTTAATATGTTGTGAGGAGTACTTTTGGGAAACATTTCTTTATATTTATTTCTTTACTTTTATCATATATAATAGAGTTGAGAAGATTGGAATACATATATATACATATATATGTACATGATGCACATGTGTAGATATATATTTGCTTTAAAACATGTGTTGGCATGAGTAACTTCCTTATTCTTAAGATGGTTGATGATTTTTCACCTTCCAAGTCAGATGTGATCTGTTCTTTGTAACCAATATCTTCCTAGTAACTTGCCTACTCATAAAGCTGGGAGGTTGCAGAGCAGTACTAGGATCTAGTACTTTCTTTCTGTTGCTCTTGAACAGGTAGGATTTTACCATGCTCTAGTGAAATAAATCTCCTAAACCACCAAAATGAATGGCTGTTTAATTATGAAGGATGAAAGAGGTGATTCAATTAATCATTAGTATTTTCTAATTTTATTAGTTACAATTGTGTTCTTAGCCATGTTTCTGGAGCCTTATGCATGGTGCAGCTGTTTGAGGTTCAGGGAGACATCTGATGAGCAATCAAAATAGTAACAGACATTGAAGAGGAGGGTAGATGAATTTTGGCTGAGACACAATACGTCAGGGAAGAACAGAATGTATTTATCAAGGACTTAGAAATGTAGTAGGTTTTAAAGTGGCAGAAGTAATTTTGTTCTAGTTGCCCTAGATCATTTAAAAAGGTTGATTTTAGTTAATTCATAATTTTGGAATGCAACTTAATTCTAAAAAGTCATTAACATAACCATTTGAAGCACTTTTTTCTTTTTATTTGTATTCCAAGGGGAATTAATTATTTTCTACCCTAATAGTAGAAATTAAAAAGGATATTTTATCAGCACATTGCACCTGTCACATATCACATTTTGAATAATTCATGCCTACTGTTGTTGCCAAGTAAAACTTAAGCAAAGTTTTAGATTTTAAAGCTAAATTTTTGAATCATAATTATTTAATAAATGTTTGTGAAAACCAGCTGTTCACTTTTAAAAACCCTAAAAGAAGCCATATGACAAGGGCTAATGAAATCAACACACTACAGTGTCCTGATTATAAATAACATATAATGTTATTAATAGACTTGTGCACAAAGATCCCACAGCTGTGCATTTATGTAGACAACATGCTTGACTCACTGTGGTTGCCCTTTAAAAGTGCTTCCCACAAATGAGCTCAGAAGACGCGAAGCAGGGGGTAACACTTAGACCTCTGATACATACATGGTAATGTGGTAATGTGGAAAAGGATTATTATAGGAAAATAATTTTATTTATGCTGTGAAAGCATTTAATATTCAAAATTAGTAAAGGTACAAACCATGAAGGTTTTTTGTTGTAATGTGAGGTATGAAGATAATATGGATTATGAGTAGCTAATGCTTATAAACTCTAAATTTGGATATATATTTTTTCCTTTTTACCGTTTATAATTTTGTATGTAATTCACTAGCTCCTACATTAACCATGTCCCTGCCTCCACCCTTTACATATCCAATTCCACCCAAAAGGGGATTTTTTTTTCTTGATAGTTCATTAATTCATTCAAGGCTATAATTTTAGATGCTTTGATAACACTTTCACTTTCTATTGGGATAGAATCAGAGACTAAAAATTCTTAAAAATATTAAATTGAATTAGTGGTAACATAATAATAGCAAGTTAAATTTTGTGGAAAACATCTATTTCTAACCTACAGAAGAATTTTATTTTGTAGATTTTTGTAGATTTTATTTTGTAGATTTTTAGATATGCATTCTATAGTGGAGATAATTATCAACCTAAGCTTCAAAGAATACATAAACACATATTTTATGTTGTTATTAATGCTGTTTAGTAGAGAGTGAAAGAGAGATTCCAGTAGGTTAATCATGGATAAAAACAGATCCAGGAATATTGTATGAAATAAAAATAATCTCAGTGCTTAAGTCTACCCCTCCCCCATAGAAAATGTTAACGCAGTTAGCCTACAATATTTTTTTCATTGTCCATCACATTCATGCCTGTGAGACTCTTGTTTGCTTTGGTTTGCTATTCAAACAAATGTCAGCTGAGTTTATTTGAAAAACGGAATAAATTACAGCACTTTAGGTCATTAACTGCAATCAGGCATTTTTCAACTATCAGTATATTCAGTGACTACAAATCTAGAAACAGGATTTGGTGTGTTTCCAGATCTGTTAATTCCTATCTTTGAAGTATGAAATAAAATGTAAACCAGAAAATAGAGATATGCTTATATATTTTATATGTAGCATTTTAATGTAGTCATTAAATATTCATTTAAATATGAATCTTTTAGCATCATTCAGCAGCTGGTATAAAGTACTGTGTCTTGAAGTGTTTAGTAACTTAATGTTATAACTTGTGAGTCCCTTTAATGAAGTGTCTTTTGCTTTCTCATGTGATACTCCTAAAAACTATGGCTATACCAAACCTTCTATGCATGCAACTTATAATGGTCTGAAACTCCCAGAAACATTTTTCATATTTTCCAAAAGACCAGTCTCCTTTTTTGAAGGAAACTATTCTAAAGAAAGAAATAACACCTTTCAGATTTTTTTATAAAGTATCTTTTTCATATTAGCACATAGGTCAATGGAAAGAGTCAAGAACTGAGAAAGAGCAACACAAGTATACCTAAGTGGCTTAGAGGAGGAATTATCTTTTCAACAAATGTTATGGGACAATTCCATATCGACAGGTAAAAATTACTAATGCTAACCTAAACTTAACAGTTTATGCAAAAAATAATTCAAGATAAATTATAAATCTAAACATAAAACAGTAAGTTATAAAAGTTTTAAGAAAATCTTTAGGACTAAGGTCTGAAAGATGAGTTTGAGACATGATAGAAGAAACAATCAGTAAAAGGAACAATCACAAGTTGCTCTTTCCCCAAATTAAAAAAAAAAATGTGCATTTCTATGTACCACATAAATGATATCATGAGGTATTTGTCTTTCTCCAAAGAAATGGATAAATTAAATGAACATAAAATTTTAGACTTTAAGACCAATTAGTAGTTACCAGAAGGGAAAAGGGTTCATTTCATATTAAAGGATAAAACTGGACTTTTAGTTGTGAAGTTAATATAGCACATACATATAATTATTTTTAATGATGCATCCCTGAAACAGATAATAGTGCATAATTTACTTCAAATTAAAAGGAAAAAGTTTCAATAAAATTAAAAATTGTAATTATAATTTAAAAAATCTTTGTACTATGAAGAGTTTGTTAAGAGGATGAAAAAACACAGTATAGACAGGGAGTAAATATTTGTACAACATATACCTGGCACAAATACTGTATCTAGAACTTATAAAGAATTCTCAGTTAAATAGTATCAAAACAACAAATCACTTAGAAAAATTGGAAAAACTTACAAGTTGACATTTCCTCAAAGAGAAAAGATACATGGCAAATAAGCCCATAAAAAGATGTTCAGTTTCACTGACCATTAAGGAAATTCATATTGAAACCACTGTAACATATCACTTCTTGCACGGTCAATAAAACAGCTGAAATTTTAAAACCAGTCTATATAATACAGTCACTGGTGAGAATGAAGGATGTTGGGTTACTTACTCATCCATTGTGTGAATGTAAAAGAGTACAGCTACTCTAGAAAAGGGTTATCAGTATCTTAGAAAACTAAACATTCATTTACAGTAAGATCCAGTAATTATAGTCAGAGGCATTTATCACAGAGAAAGGAAAATTATGTTCATTTGAAAGCCTCTACATGTATGTTCATAGCAGCTTGAGTTGTAATGGGAAAAACCTGTTAACAACCCAAAAATCTTTCAGTGGGTAAATGGTTATATAAATTCTTGTACATCCATATGATGAAATTTGATTCAGCAATAAAATAGAACACACTATTGATACATACAAAAACTTTGAAGAATTTTAAGCTCATTCTGCTTAGTAAAAATTGTCAATTTTGTAACATAACATTCTCAGATATCAAACTATGGTTATGAAGAGCGGATTTGTGATTGCCACCAAACAGATACAATAATCAATAATATTATTGTGTGGGTCAATTTACAGATTTATACTTAAGTAGTTAATAAGCAATATTATGTTTTAATGTATAAATATTCTTTTTAGGACTCTTCAGTAAGAAATACACAGACATACAGAAATGGCAAAGTACTATATATCCAGAAATGAGTAATTTATAGTCCCTCAAATACAATCACACTCTTTTATAATTTGTCTTCTTTACTACTCAATAACTAGAAACTAGGTTTCAAATTTAGCATAGTTTATCTGTTGAAATAACACCAGCATAAGCTGCAAAAGTCCATAAATTCAACTGAAGTAATTATGGTATGCAGGAAAATGGGCATGAACTCCTTAGAAAAACTTGTAGTTGTCTCTGGATAGATGACCTTGCATTAGCGTTTACGTATTTTTAAAACCCATGAACAAAACCAATATGAGTATTTATCTGTTTCTATTTTTTATTATTGGAATAAAGGATCTTCCATCTACAATATAATAATGTACTGGAAATACTATTTATGTAGGTGGTTGAAATTTGAAGAAGATGTGGAAGATGGAGGGGAAAGGTGGAGCAAGCCTTACGTGGCCACTCTTTCATTGCACAGCTTGTTTGAGCTGAGAAGTTGCATTCTAAATGGAACCGTGCTGCTGGATATGCATGCCAACACTTTGGAAGAAATTGCAGGTATTTTTTGTTTGTTTGTTTGTTTGCCCATAGTTTATTGTGTGCTTATGATTTTTTTTGCTTTTCACTTTTCTTTATAATTCTGTACACATGTGACCTTTGAAAAATAAATTCTCATCATCTGCATGACCTTAGAAAATAATTTTCTCCTGTCCCCTTCATTGTAGATAAAAGAAATTGAGTCTCAGAAAAATGTGGTTTCATATCACTGACAAGTCAAGAGCAAGGATTCAGATATCTTGACTCCCATTTAGTATTTATTACTATTATTACATTTATTTAGACTTTCACCATTAGAAAATTGAAGGAGAAAAAAACTGCAGAGCTAGGGATTGACTTTTTCAATATTCAAATATATGGAATAATCAACTGAAAGAAATTTAACAAATAAGAAAAATGTTATTTTGAAACAAAAAAGGTGTGGCCATTTATTTTAAACTGAATTAAAAAATTTGAATTCTGAAAGATGTAGTTAAGATTAGTTTGTAATTTAATACTGTGTGGTTATTTAAAAAATATTTATCTGGTTGTTGGTTTGCATGTATTGCAATATGTGTGTAAAGTATGAAAAGATAACTTACAATATGAAGCAAAAATTAAAACAAAAAGCAGGAAACACAAATTTTTCTCCTGCAAGTTTTATATACTTAGATAGCAGTTACTCTTTAAAAATACATGAGACTAAATTAAAATTAAATATGGTATGCTTTCAAGAAGAACACAGGCTACAGTGGTGGTTTATTACTACTTAAAGGAAATGTTTAACTACAAAATTAGCAACTTCCTGAGAATGTTGGAATTATAGTTACCCAGCTCAATTTCAAGACTTTTCAGTAATCTGTAAAGGGCTCTTACTTGATACCCAATAAACATTTTTATATTTTTAACTAGGACTCAAATGGCTGGGATTTTTATGCTACTTTGTAGTTTAGAAAGCTTCTATACTATCTTTTTAATACTCCAAACACTTGGTGATTCGTATTGTTATTGATATCCTTACTTTATAAATGAAGAAATTCATTTACTTTATAAATGAAGATGTGAAGAAGTTTATTTCTGCCTCTTAAGTCAGTAATGGCATTACCTTTGAAAATGGATTAATCCAAATGAGTTTTGGATTGGCCATATGTCATGAAGCTGTCAAGTTCCTCAACTTGGCAAAATGAACCTTAAAATATCCTTCATAGTTTTGCCAGGCTTTAAATTTTTTAAAACATGTCATTTCTAATGCTTTCTATAGGAATTTATTCCTGGCAGGAAACTCTCTTCTATAAATTTGACTTAAACCCTGTGTTTATTTTATCACCTTAGCTCAGTTTTATTGCCTAAAATGTATGCTTCCTGCCCCTATTACAGCCCTGTTCTCCAATCTCAATTCTGGAAAATACCTGAAGGTTGCTAACTCTGTTAAATCTAGCCTTTAAAGCAAATTACATCCTTACAAATGAAAGTAATTCAAGGGAAATCTCGATACCCCAAAGAGCTTTTTAGTATTCTTTCTGCTCTTCTAATTAGTCTGTATCTTTCTGACTCCAAAGTAGCCCAACTTGAATGTCCCATTTTCAGTGTAGAACAGTCTGCAAAATGTCATTCAGGAGATGTCAGTAGCTGAGAGCTTTTAATAAAGGTTAGAAAAATATGATATACAGATATTTGTGTTATTACTACCTTAGATACCATTACATCATCAGTGAAAAGATTCCTGCTCATTGAGTCATTTTAATTTGACTTATTAAATCAAGTTATTTCTATTCTCAGTAAAATCTCATTAAAATATTTCTCCCTGTAGCTTGTATTTTCTTATTCTTCACTTACTGTTATTTTCCTTCGTGACAATTGAGCTGCTTTGTCAAGTATGTAATAAATAAGTATTCTTCATTTGCATTTTTAAGACTTCTAACTTTGCAAATTATTTTCACAGCCATTATTGTATTTTATTATCGCAGCAACGTTATGAGGTAGGGAGGAAGCTAATTTACTCATATAATAAACAGATGAATAGAAAGTGATGTATCAAAGGTGACATTTGCAGAGATGGAAATACTTCTTTTGATTAACCTATAATAATAAATTTTATTTTGTCCTATTTCTTGATCATGTGTGACTGTAGTGATTAACAATAAGACCTGGAATTTTTCCTCCATCTCCTATTTCTCATATTTTTCTATGTGTTAGGCAGTTAGTGGCATGTATTAATTAATAGTTTCAATTTTCCTAAGGCTAGATACAAGAGTTTGTTTTTTAGAGTCCTAATCCCTAGTACTTTTCATTTCACAGTTTTTGTACCACTGATGTATCCTAGACAAATCGTAGTAAAAGAATACAACCCAGATATTTTTTAGAATGATTGAGGATTTTTATATCAATGTTCTGATATGGTTTTAATAGACTGTTAGATAATTCTTTAAAGAGATTTTTGTAGACTTAGCAGGAGAAAATCTCATTTGTATCTGGCAGTTCTGTCAAGAATTTCTGGTATAATTAAAGTAGGATTTTCTTTTGGATAAAGTTAATTTAAAAATATCTATTCCCAATGTTTCAGGGAGCTCAAAATAAATTTAAACTTCTTCCTTCCTTCAAAATATTACTTAACCTTTTCCAATCCAAAGTTTTGCAGTTATCTTTCCTTACCATGATTTATTCTCATACAGAAATTAATGGTATTAAAAAAACTTATCTATATTCATAAAAATTATAAGTAATTTTGTGGTCTATGCAAATCTCTGAAATTTAACACTGTGAAGATTAATAGGGAAAGGTTTTTTAGAGATTGTGTGTATTTAAACCTAATTATGTCAATGAGCGCTAAGAAGAAATTAAAGTTAGTTCCTTGCACAGATTAACATAACCCTCAAATCATCAAAACAACTTTTATTGTTTAAAATCCTTCAATGAAAGAAAAATTTATAGTTAGTTCTACTGAATTTAATCTTCCACATTGAGATAGTTATAAATATTTATAACATGATTATACTTTTACCCTCCCTGATCTGGGAAGTAAGTATTCTTTTGGTGGTTTACATTTTTAGCACACAAATTAACTATTAGTGCTGTCACCCAAATCGTTCAATTTAGACCTCTTGTTCCCGGCTTCTTCAGCTTCTTTTAGAGTTAAAACAATGGGCTTTAAGACAAAACATTTATAAGAAGATCCCTAAAGAGACAGAGATTTATGTATAATCTGTAAAAATATGGTCTTTAGAGACTTCATTTAGTAGTCAAGATGGATAGATGATGATAAAATAATTGATGAAGATGAGAAGCATTTTTGATATTCTGAGACTACATAAATGCCACTGGTTTCTGTAGAGCCTGCTTAGTGCTAGAAGACTGTGACCTATTTATCCTTTTTTCTTCTTATTTTTTCTCTTATCATCCAGATCCTGGCATACTGCTTTGGCAGGCTTGACTTTATTATTTAGGAATCATAGCCTGCTGCGACTGTAGGACTTGACTGCGGGCCCAAAGTCATTATGGTCCATTATCCTTTTTACTTTTCAAGGTTGATACTAATATATATTATTGTTGTAAGAGAACAATATAGGAGATTGGTGAATAAGACTTCCTTTAGTATGTAACTCTTACCTCAGTATAAATTATATTTTTAGGTAAGACGAGTATCTTATTTTATTATTTGATACATTTATACCTCAGAGAAGTGTATTATCTATTTTTGTGTAAGTTACGAGCAGATGAATGGGTTTTTTTGTTTTTCTGTTTACTTTCTCCTATATAAGTGTTTCAAATACTTTATTTTTGAAAAGCTGTGAAGCTAGTGACCTATGGGATTTTATAGTGCTTTGGTAGGAATTAAAAATCATAACCATGTGCATTGTTTATTATATGATCTGATTAGAATACTAGACTGGGAACAAGCATCATGTCTTCTGGCAGAAACTGTTATGCAGTAATATCCTATTAGTGTTTTAATAACCTACTTCAAAACTTCCAGTATGCAGTGCATAATGCATATTTTATATGCATTTTCCTTCTTAGCAAGGTTTCAGTGTAAAGTCACAGGTGTCAAAAATTCATCATTTTCTTTATTTCTAATTATTCCACAGGTATTGTAACTACTTATCTCCTAAGAATTGTGACATAGATTTAAATTTTATCCTATAATAACATAAATTGCATGGAAGGGTGTTTGATGGTAATTCTAATGGATGACTCCCAAACACGCATTCTACCTCTTTCCATTGTAAATATCAAAGTGTTGGAGTATTCTGACAAGCTATTATCTAGGAATGATTATTATATTTTACATGATTTAAAAATAGAAAGATTAACATTTTGTGACATGAAAATTATATGAAATTCAGTGTCCATAATAATGTTTTATTGAAATACAACTATGTTTATTTGTATACATGTTTTCTATGGCTACATTCATACCATAAAAGCAGAGTTGAATAGCTATGAGAGATTTTATTGTCCACAGAACTCTAAAATATTTATTATTTGGCCCATTATAGAAAATGTTTGTGTACTTCTGGCCTTAGAGAACGGACTCAAGGGTAGTTTTTGACTTGTCTAAGCCAATCATGGGGGTCCATATCCTTTGCCAGTGATTGATTCAGCAAAGGAAGAGCTGTCAGTTGGATTTTATAGAATTTTTCCTGGGCAGGGTAGAAAACCCTTTCTTTTTAGAGAAATTCACAAGAAAGCAAAATAATCTATGAGTGTGAATAAATATCCCTGTTGCTGCTTATAAACCAAAACCACCTTATAAACCAAAATCAGCCTGAGGTTAAAGTTCTCCTCTGGAGGAGTAGGATGCTGGCAGAATCTCAGAGAAACAGAATTATAGATAATTTAATTTTCATCTTCTAGTTAGGTGAGCCAATGGAATTTATCATTTTAGATAGTTTGTTTTGAGTTTTCTATTATTAATAAACCCAACTTCCA
The DNA here is from genome assembly GCA_019455555.1 of Galemys pyrenaicus. Classification (NCBI taxonomy): domain Eukaryota; kingdom Metazoa; phylum Chordata; class Mammalia; order Eulipotyphla; family Talpidae; genus Galemys; species Galemys pyrenaicus. The sequence goes on from JAGFMF010011870.1 coordinate 11,959,967, forward strand.
CTTGATGTATTGAATACATTGAAATATTTACAAAATTCACAATATATTGAAGTAATCACAAAATTCATGCCCAGGGTGGCATTTAAATGTAAATTATAAGAACAATCATGTACTGAAAAATATTTACTGAGAATCGCAGTATTCCAAATATTGCACTACGTATCTTATGTCCTTAGTCCTGGCAACAGCATATCAAACAGGTATATTCTCTACCCTATAAGTAAGCAGACTGAGGTATTCAAATTTACAAAGCCATGGCTAGAATGAGATAGAATAACCCAAGTCTTTTTGCATAGTCCATGTCATTTTCATACTGAAGGAAAGCACTAAGGGAGAGTTCTACTGATTTTCAATCTTGACTATAGTCAGTAAGACCATGGATGGCAGTTCATTGTGATCTACTCTATAGAGGAATTAATGTCACAAAAAATTAGAGTTCATATTTGATAATATGAAAGCAGGTTAATTATACTAAAGTATTAGGGTAATCTTTACATTATCAATAGGATTAAAATTCCTTTACTCATCCACTTCTTTTATTGACATTTCTAACATATCTGGTAAAAATCAACCTGCTTTATTATAGCCTTCTGAACTATAATTTATTCATTGTTTTGTGGTTATGATATTAGCATGTTTCAGAAAAGTTTGCATGGACTATCTTTATGTCAGTGTGAAAGAGTTATTTACTCTCCAAATACAAATAATTAGATAGCTACCTATAAGACTCCTTGCATCAGATATTCACAGATGGCCTTTTCCTAATACTAAGAGGAAATATGGAAATTATTATCTCCTAGAAAAAATGGAGAAAATCATATTAAAATACCAGCATAAAACCACTCTGCAATTTTTAACATGATAATTGTATTGAATTTCCTATACTACTATTTCCTTCCATCTGTGTAAATAACATATAATATAAAGCACTGTTTCCATACAACTATGTCTGCTTGAAAAAAATAATCATCCCTGAGACAACTACATATTTAAAACAAAATGGTTTATTATAAAAAAATTGCCAAGTCTTTTCAGTGCAACATTTCTATGAACTTCTGCTTGTAAGACAAAACTTAAGAGTATTTTAAGGGATTCACTCCTATTTTAAGAAGAATAATGTTATGTAGGGTATGTATGTCCAGACTCAGTTGTTCCTGCTGAAACATTATGGGATTGCTGTGTGAATCTTCTTTCCTTGTTCCCTCTTCAGATATGGTTCTTGACCAACAAGTGAGTTCAGGTCAGCTAAATGAGGACGTGCGTCACAGGGTCCATGAGGCACTGATGAAACAGCATCACCACCAGAATCAGAAGAAGCTCACCAATAGGATTCCCATTGTTCGTTCCTTTGCTGATATTGGCAAGAAACAGTCAGAACCAAACTCCATGGATAAAAATGGTAAGTGTTTCTTTATTGCACTCTTTATAGCTATTATAGGTCATTGAAATATCAAAGTGCTTTTAGATCCCTTACCATACATTTTAATTGAGAATGATTTATTGAGATTGCTGTAGTAGGAATTTTTTTTTCATGTACATACAAAGTCTTATTAGCAAGCATCAAATTGAGACATTTTAACAAAATATTTGTTTCTTAGAAGGTTCATGAAAGAATACAAGGGAAACTTTTATATAATAAGAACTTATAGACAAAAATGCAACAAATATAAATTGAGCATCAAATGCTAGTCTTTGTCCACAGCTTGAGAATGTAACCCAATGATTTGACTATTACCATTGATAGACTGTTAAAATGGGTAATGACCACTGATTTGTATTTGGGGAAAAAGATTTTGATTTCATATTGCTCATAGTAAACAAATGCCATTAGAGACTGTGAGGAAAATGAATAGCTGTTAATAATCTCTATATATTAAGTCTTACTTGCAGTTCATGGGCTTACTGCTGTTGGCAGTGCTACATCTTCAATGCCCAAGAGAAGATGCCACACTTACTACCTTTGCATACTAACATAGAAGGCCTCTGTTGTTTTCTAGCAATCATGACTTAACTTTGTACAGTTTGGGCTTCAAATTGTTTTATCCTTCCTGTGTTTTTTATTCTCCCCCGACAGCCATTATCTTTCATCATTTATACAAGGAACTATCTTAGAAATCTCTTATTATCTTCCATCCTTTTCATAAATCTTATGAAGGAAAATAGGGTTATCATAATGGTGAAGGAAAATAAGAGTTCATGAGGTTGAGTTTGCTAGACTTTCACCAACTGTAAAATTTCCTACTTCTAAAGGCTAAAGAGGAATGAAAAGTATTTTCAAATGTGTTTTTAGAAAGATTGGCTTCCCCAAGTGGACTAAAGTATATGTATCGACAAGATGGAATTTTAAAAGTTTCAGAGCTATTGTAAACAAATTCATGAAATGAGTTTTTCCCCACATTTCACTGAATATTGGAATTTTTGCCACTTTTCATGCTACTGAATTAAATATATGCAAACAAACAGTAGAAATGCTTTACTGAATTCATGAAGATGGTAGACATACTATTATTTCAGGACATAAAGTCAGTTTTTAATGATTCTTGAATTATCTATTTAATTTTTAAATGCCTTCAATAACTAAATGAAAGTCATTCTCATTTATGGAAGAGTGTAGTTGTAGATATATTAAATTCAGTAAAAGTATTATGAACACTTTATGATATATACCAACTTGTATTTATAGATTCCACTGAACATTTTGAGAATGTATAACTTGCTTTGAATCACATCATCTATTTAAAATATATTCATATTCTAAATCACAATTTGTTTTAAAATATGTTATACATAAAATTGACAAAATGAAAATTTTATATTCGGAGACTTACTGTAAATGTAGTGCTTTTATTATGTGACAATACTGGTATTTATTTGGTATGATAATATTAAGAAAACAGAAAGGTATTAATTTTGACTATGGGATTCTCTTTGCACATTTGGAAAGTTCTTACTAAAATATTTACATGAACTAATGCTCAATGGGTGCAAACATGTTATATAAAAATGAACTACTTTTTCTCAGTTAACTTTTACTGGAAATTAGATGATAAAATATTTGTCTATAAGAAGTATATGTTTTTATTTAAAGACATAAACAACTTCGGTCATGAACTATATTTAATGTATTACTCAAATTTATGGAAAATGATGTTTGCTATAAAATAATTTTAGCATTGTTTTTGGAAGGACAAATACTGAATTTGCTGGATGAACCAAATATTATAATAGCCTATAGGCACCCTATTTGCTATTATGTTAAACATCGACTAAACATAAGAGGTGCTAGAATATAGCCATGAATCACAAGTCTACATATAGATACAAGGTTTCTGAAAGTCTGATTTTGGTCTTATTCAGGCAACTGCTTAGTTTCTAAAAACTAGAATGTGAGTAGTTCTGAAGTGATTCTGTCACCATCTGTACAATCAGCCCTTATCTGAACACATACATATCCACTCGAAGCATACATTAGGGTAATAAAAACTTGGAAACATTTCTAATAAGATTCATATATCCAATTAAGTATTGTTGTAGAGTATGCTGTCAGAGTGGTTTTCTAAGCTTAGGCTTATAACACCTCCTTGTGACTCTGTTTTGCTTCCTCACACACTTTGCATAATTATGTGTGTTGAGAATTCTGAAAATATGTATAGTTTCACCAATTTAGAAATACATATCCTACCCAGAAGTGGGAAAAAGTGTGAAAGACCTTTATTACTAAGGTTCTCAATCTACTTATGAACTCAAAAAACTGACAAACTCTAGATAAACAAACAAATTGAAATTCATAACCGTAAATATATATTTGACATTCTGTCTCTAAATATGCAATAGAGATTTAGTTTTTGGGCAGTAGTACAGAGAGATGCAAAAGGATTTTAAGACATCCAAAAGAATAAAAATAATTTTCTTCCTATTAAAATCCGTTCAACAAAGTGTTTCATGCAAAAGGTTAACTTTTTTCTTTTTAAGATTGTAGAATGGGATTTAAATAGAGTGAGGATTTTCTTGAAACTTGAAAACAAAACATTTTCCTTCCCAAGCATAAGGACAGAAATAAGCCCCCTCTTGCTTAATATACTTTTACTTTGGAGACAAAAACAGTTGAAATTTTCTCAGAAATGAATTGATGCTTATGTAAAGAAATCTGAACATCATATAGAATAAGGTTTCTCCTTCCTTAATGGCCTTGGTCCTTAGCTTATACCCTAGGTAGTAGTCCTAAGGGGTTAATCAGTCAGATACTATTTTTCAAATCTGAATACCCCCCATTTTATAGATTAGATATACAAGATAATGTGTTTCCTCCTCTTTTCCTTCCTAAGTCCATACTATTTTGTTAGTAATGCTTTTTAGTGATTTGTGATAATTTATCAATCTCACCTCCAAATGTACTAGCTTTCCTTTTTTGCATAATTAATTTTCTTGGTGTTCTGCACATTCTCTTAAGGGCTAAGTTACAGGATGCTATGGATTCACCATGCATTTTTAATGCCACCATGCTGTGTTTAACTTTCACTTTTCATTAAGCATCAAAACTGTGAGAATTAAATGTCTGATTCTGATGTTTCAATAAAAAGTGACAGTTACATTTGGCAAAACTACAGCAAAAATAATAGGAAAATAGTATTGTCTTTATCATTAGAACCCTGAAAAAGATGTGGCTGGGAGCACTCTAAATGCATTAAGAATGTTCAAAGAAGTCATTGAAATTTGGATTTTCTAAAAGTGAAAATAAGAGTTTTGTGTTAAATGATCTAGAGAGCAAAATTAATCAAAATTTGTATTTAACATTTTGGTTATGCACTCAGCTATATCTTGAGACATTTGGATTAAAAGTGTAGTATAAAATGTTATTACCCTGATAAACTTCATGCTTTTTAAAAAAATCAGAATTCTTATGTTCCTTAAGTGTCTGCACTTAAGGTGTCTAATTTCCATTGTATCCTTTACTAATTATTCTAACTCTGTTTCTTTTCCTTCACCAACGTTATTTCTCCCTTTCTAGTTGTACCTTTTATTTAGGACCTCAAAAGGAGTTACAAAGCAGGAGTTCTCAGATTTACTCTTAAAGATGTGGGTTCCTGGAGAACATTTAGATTTGTAAGGAAGGGGTGCGAATTGACTTTTTAGATTTGCATAGACTCCAACCCTTAATGTGCACAATGTATTCTGAATGACATTTATTTATGACTTTTGGAAGTTAGCTTTATTACTTTCTAATCACTTTGTAAATTGTTTTTTTACAAATGCTCTACTTTTCATTTTCAGATGCACCATGCTTTTATGTGTGTTTAGATATTTAGAGGCTGCCTTTTTTAAATACTGTGGTCTCACAAATAAGATACCAATAAAATAAAAATTATCCCTCATAATGTTCTGTCTTTGAAGAAAATAAGCTATGATGATTATTCTTATAATTACTTGAGGGAAAATATGTAGTTGATCAAATTCAATGTGTATTAAAAGTGTTTTCCACTGTACCAAAAAAAAAAAAAAAAATCAAGATGACATCGTTGGCACAACCAATGGGTCTGTTTAGAGGTTGTATTTTGAAATGTCAGGACTAGATCTTAACATCAAAAATATTTATAGTATGATGGTTTAAATTTGTTATTTCTGTATTATATTAAGTATTTTCAGGCATATTAACTTTTCTGAATTTAATTATTATCTTAAGTTCCTTAAGTGTACATAGTTTTCTTGTTTTTGAAGGGTAGCTCACCTAATCAACATTTTCTGAATATTTAACCTTTCTTTCTTCATGTTTTCTATTCCCATGAATAAATGTATTGTTACACATGTTTGTAACTTTGTCATTCATCTTTATATTTCTTTATTTTGCTCTGTCTTGTGTCTGTCTCTAACAGGCTCATCTCATCTCTGTACCTCCCTCATCTCCTAACCTTTGGGTACTCTAAATGCGTTGAAGGTTTCTGAGGTAGTGTAAACCAGCTTGGTCTCTAGGTGAATAGTAATGTATCTCCATGTCTTCATCCCAGTTTCCTTCTATTACACATAATTTTCAGTGGATTAAGCAGTAACAAATAATGATATACTTAAGTGATATTATGTTTCTACTATGATTTGATTTGAAATTGGCCACATAGAAATTAAAAAGCTGCTGTTTTACAATATATGTGTACATCATTTGTTTAAGAAGGAATTAGAACTATAGGTAAGGATTTGAATTCATCAATAACAGAATTTTTGAGAACATATTTATAGTAGTGTTCCAGTGAGGAACTTTAGTGATACTGATAATGCTTAAAATCTTGAAGGAGTTCTTATAGACATAATCTTTTATTACTTCCACCACCATTTTATGATGAGGGAAATGTCTATGCAAGTTTCACAATGGGCTTAGTGAAAAAAATATGGTTTAAAAAGCAGAAAAACAGAGCTTTCATTTTCTAGATGGTAGTCACTTGAATTGCTCTTCATTTTTTTCTGTGCTTGCCCCATATCTTTATGGTTTGCCCTGGAAAAATACATGGCCTACCTGTAAGTGTTTTTTATGTGATTGACATAGTATCCCTACCTGGAGGTCCAGAGGAAAGAATAAATCCATGACTCAAAGGAAAATTTCCATTACAAATATGTATTCTACATAATATTCACTTTAACTGATATTATGTAACAAATATTAGAATTTTGGTTTTAGGATGGTAAACTCTGAGTTGAAAAGCTTGGAAAATAGGCATATGTGGTAAAATGACAAGAATAAAGCTAATTTCTCACATGTCTACATTTTAGCCATGGACACTTCCCAGTAACAGTATTAACACTAATATCAATACTAATGGTGTCCACTTTTCATCAGCTTTTAAGTAATTTACTCTGAATGTAATAATGTCACTGAATTAATAATTTGTTTTTTGGGGTGTATGGTCACTTTAACATATCACAATTATTTAGATATAATAACAGATGTAATTGAACATCACAGTGGTAATGGGAGCCTTCCTGGCTCAGATTGTAGTAGAGCATCAGAGTTTTAACATTACAATGACATTCACTTATAGGACATATTACTATGGTAAGTGGCCAGTGGGAAAAAGTGAAGTTAAAAAAAGTTTATCCAAAAGTGAAAATATATAAATAAGCCCCCAAACATGTATACTTAGAAGTGTTGGGCCTCCCCTGGTGGCGCAGTGGGTTAAGCAACGCACTATGAAGCAAACCACAGCCACTGCAGCACAAGTTCGATCCCTGTTGCCGGCCAGGGGGGGACACCCACATGGTGCGGCAGACCTCTCCTGTTGTGCCCGCTGCTCCCCTCAGCAGTGTACTTCTGTTGATCTGCCTGTTCTGCTCCCCGCTCTCTGTGGTGATTCCTCTCACCCCCACGCCTCTGGCCTGTACCCCAGTGCTTGTACGCATAAATAAAAAATAAATCTTTAAAAAAAAAAAAAAAGAAGTGTTATGGCATAGTTATTAGAAAAGGTCATCATAAAAAAATAGTACTCATAAAGCTTTCATACATATATGTAACTCCTAAATCCTTACTTTACACTATTTAGTTTCAACGGCTTTTAAAGTCTTAATCTCCGATTTTAGGACACATTCATTTCTGGTTGAAGATAAAATCCAGTATCTGAAAATTGTCATTCTATGAACTATTATTGTTTTAGATGTCATTGTAAAGATACGGTTGCTTTTTCAAAATCTAAATTTACTGATTCCTTTTACATAGTAGTATTTGAGTTTATGAAAGTCACTTTGAAGTTCAAGCCCATCACCTTCTTCTGAAAGGCAGTAATCATTGGACTAAACTAAAGAAATGAGTGTTTAGACAAAGATTATACTTGGCAACAGAATTCAAAAAATTTATGAGATTTCCAGTAGTTCTATAGACTGTAAGTGGATTTCTCAAAATATATTAGCATTTATAGGAGAAAGCACAAGTGCCAATGTTTTAAACATACCATATGAGTATTTTATGAAAATGTTCTGATTTTAAAGTATATATATCTATAAATGTAGGTTATTAAATTTCTTCAAATTTTAAGTAACATCATATTTTGATCTTGAATTCAGTCTTAAAATTTCATGGTTGTTGTCTTGGACTGACTTTACTTTTGTATGTTTGTTGGTTGAACTAAATAGTCATGATTCTCCCCCATATAGTTTTTAATGAAACATGGAATAAATTATCATAAGAAAGCACATATATGTTTATTTAATTTTTCCATGCCTGATATTCACCATTTAATTCTGAGAGCAGTCAGTAAATTTAGGCTTAAATATATCTAATGTTCTAACTCATGAAAATATGGAGAAATGATGTGAAACTGGTGATTGAAGACATCTGTTAGTACCACAAATGCATTATGTAAAAGGTTTTTTCTTAAAAATTGCAGTTATTATTTTGAGAATGATAAATTAAGTGGCTGCTAATGAACAGTTCACAGTCATAGCTGCTATTGCATTTAGAAATGGGAGAATGAAAATAATTGATGCAGTTTCAGTCTGTCATTTTTTTTGAAGTTTATATAGTCTTGGAATATACAATAATCAGAACTTGCATACATGGTTTGAGGCAAATTTGCTTTAAAAAGTCATGATTTAAATCTTCAACAAATGTATTATTTTTACTTTGTCTAGTAAAATCAGAAAAATACTTAAGTTCTAGAAGAATCAGGAACCAATTACTTTTCAGTAATACAACAATTTTAAAATCTAAATAATTATACCTATTTAATAATTGTCTCAAATAGTCACAAAAACAAAGTTACAGTAATATTTGTACATTATTGGTGATTCTAGTTAGTAAAACATTAAGTAGGATTTCAGGAGAGAACTTAAGAAAATATTTGTATATATACTCATAGTTTAGATAAGCAACACAATAATGAGAAAAATGAGACTAAAGTTGATGTGAATAAAGTTGGTTCTTTGGGTTGGTAGGGAGAAGAGTTACGTTGCAAGAAGAAAAAACATTTCCAGATGTTCAAGACTGATGTAAGAGCAGTATTTTGGAATCACTGAGTTATCATAAATATAAGGAAGGCATCAAAGTTAAGTTGTCAATACTCATTTCACAGCCAAAGTAACAAGTGAGGATGGGGGAGAAGTTAGAGAAGAAGAGAGATGTATATGAAATTTAGCAAACCTCCCTTAATTTTATCATTTAATTGTTAAGCAAGGGCATATTTCAGATAAGTTGTGATTGCAAAAAATATTTTCTATTTAATAAATAATTAAATTTAATCACCCTCTGCTAGCCATTTTCATATTCCTAGCTCTACTGTTCATTTAATTAACATTGTAATTTTCCCTATAATGGTAAAAATACTACAAAATAAGGTGCTGGTTAGTGTTACTGGAAAACTAATACATTTAAATTTAATGTCTTTCCTCATGTAAGCCAATATTATTATGCTTGTGCAACTGAATTTAGCAAACATGAAATCATATTCACAATGTGTAATTTGCCAGAGGAAGGTATTTCTAACTGAAACTTTCATATCTAAATCTCTAAAAGTTATTGTCAAAGAATTTTTTTCCTACTGGTTTTTCTTACAGGTTTTACAAATATATCTCAAATAGATATATTCTACCCCTGCTTTTAAACCTTTACATTTCAAGTTCTCCTGTCTGAGTTTAAATCATAATAGATGTCTATTTGGTGTTCTTCATATATATTTTAATAGTTTTAGAGAAAATTGAGAAGTCAGTGATATTTCAAAGCCATGATTAGATTTAAGTATTTTTGTGGTGATCATTTTCATAGAGAATGATTAGTAAGTGTTTTAACCTAAGAGTTTGTTTTATATCTTCTTGACTGGATTCTCCCATTTCTATCTGTAACTGACAAGTAAGAATTTTTGTATGGACAAGGTATATTTATATTGGCCTTTCATGCTTACCTCATGGGCTCATTAATAAACCTGTTAGTCTACTTTAAATCACTCAAAATGTCTAAAATTATGTAAGTAACTGTTTGTATCTGTAATAACAATCTCTTTTAGCAGGCCAGGTTGCTTCTCCTCAGTCTGCTCTAGCCTGTGTTGAAAATAAAAATGATGTTAGCAGAGAAAACAGCACTGTTGACTTTAGCAAGGTAAGTCTTTTTCCCTTACATTTAAGCAAGTCACTGTATTTAAGCAAGTCACTTTTCATATTAAGAGGTGATAATATAATTTTGCATGTATATTTTTTGTTTCTTAGGAAAATTTGGTATTATTATTGTTAACATTTAAGTATACACATAATATTTTGCTTATTCATAAAACCAAATGTGTAATTTGTATGCATAGTATTCAAGTTTCAGCCACTTGGTGTAATGTATATTATCTAAAAATGACACGTACTTTTTAAAAAGTTAAACAAAGAACAGCTGAACTTCACAGATAATTTAACACAGGCTTACTGTTTAAAACTTACAAATTTTTGTCTTCAAAAATCACTTTCCCTCTATGGGAGAACAAATCACATGGTATAAGACTTCATTGTTAGAATTTAGAGAATAACATTAGTGTAAAGAAACAGAAGAACATAGTAAGACTGAGAATTTAGAATAAAAACATATTGAAGACTGACTGTTGGGAACAACTAATTGGTAACAATTCAACTGAAATCACCCACTTGTATGTATTAAAAAAAAAAAAGAGTCTGAATAACATCATTTTGGCTAGCAAATTCCTGAATAATGTATACGTTGACAAACTAACACTTACACAGGAAAGAGGACTTTCAATATTATACAGAATTAAAGGGGTCAACAAATCTTTTTATCTGAGTGGCTGAAACAACAGTAATTCAAAGTAATATTTTTCTTGATCAAGCACTTTGCACTAACGATGAATGTCAACAGTGGGAGGAGGTGGGAATGGAAGTCAGTAATAAGGAAGTAACCTGCATCAAACTGCAGAAAAGATGAGTAGCTATCAGCGCCTTGTTGATGTTTCACAGTCTCTTTGCCACTGCCTAAATAAATGGTCTCGGTCTAGTCACATGCATGCTCTGCCTCCTGTGCCTGGCAGAGTCTCCGTGGGAGCATGGTGTACCAGCTTAAGTCTGTTAATTATGCGTGCAGGGACTGGGAGGCCAACAAAAGGGGCATACTAGTCCATGTGGGATGAAACAAAGGCATGAAAAAGGACCTCCACACCAGCAAGAGAGAGAGGTGAGGGCATCCTCGGGCTGTTTCTACAGTGATTCAAAGCTCATTTCACTTTACAGAGTCATGTGATTCAAATATTAAGCCAGTTCAAATGTTTGTCATTTGCCACTTCCAAAAAAACTCTTTCAAGCATTACATCTTCATTCATCTTGCAAGCTGTAATGAAATTGTCACAAACTGCCATGCATTTAATTTCTGATATTCTTCATTTCAAACAATATCTTAAAAACAATGACCTAAGAAGTTGCTTATTTATGAAGGCGTTGACAGTATAACAAGGGCATATTTAACATTCTCAAAAACAATGATAATCACGTCTTCTGGAATAAATTACCTTTTAACATTTTTTAAAGAATATAACCCTTTGACACTGAATTTTATAACTCCATATCATTTTGTGTTTTACATATTTGACCTATGTTTGCAACCTTCAAATATGCTTCATCACATTCAAAGAAAATGAAGTTTGCCAGTGGGAAACAGTAGTCGTCTTAGGTTCCCCCAAACAACTTAAAAATACAGAAAAGCGAAAAATAGATTTTCTTTTTAAGCCCTTTCTTCTGTATTTTATTTCCAATAAAATGTCCACTTAATTCTTAAGTTCACAGTGCCCTTTATTCACTGCAAGACACCATTTTCTTCATCCTCTTGTCCATAACATGGCACACTGGAATGACTATAGCTTTTGAAAAAGAATATGAGACCTTGAATCTTAACTTTGGTGTTTTTAACATAGCTGAGATTTATATTTTGTGTGAAGATTAAGAGAGATACAGAGAGCTTTACAGTGTTGGGCATATAATATGTGATTAATAAATGGAGGCTATGACAAATACTGCTTCTAAGTTACTATCATCATTATTAGTGGAAATAGCAGAGTCAAAATTAAATACTGGACCAGATTTTAATATGTTGTTTTTTTTAACCTCTTTTTAATCTCTAGTACTTTGAGCAGTATTTATAAAATGTATTTGTTGAAAGATTTTGAGATTCAAAAAACTTTAAGCTTTTAGTTCTGGGTTGTTTTTTTCTTAAATAATACATTTTTACTTAGTAATCTAGAAGAGCAGAGTAGTGGGGTTTGGAAAGAACAAGTATAATTCATTATCATGAAAAAAAATTTATTGCTAGATTTTGCAGGTACTTTTTGCAGGTAGTTAAGGTTTTTCAGTCTAATTTAAATTTTTAGTATTTTGAAGTTCTAGTTTCCAATATTTTGAGGTTTAATTTATAGATTCCAAATCCTGTTAAATTTTGAGATGTTAGGAAGTCTGTCTGCACTTCTGATGACTTGATCCTATATTTTACCTACATTCAATCTACATATTTAAAACAATTCCAATGACTAAGCCTTTTTAATTCACTTAGAGATGTTTTTTAATATGATGTGAGTTATCAGGTTTTTGCATTCTAAATGTTTTTTAGAGCAAATGTGTCAAAATACTATGTCTTTTTTTAAAAATTGATAAGTAGATAATGACCATTTTATTATTCTCCAGTTATTAGTGGTGTTTCTTTTATATCAAATGGCCCAAAGAAGTCTTTATAGGGCCTCCCTGATGGCCTAAGGTTAAGTCTCAGTGCTATCGCCCCTATGGCCTAAATTCAATCTGGCCAGGGAGCTAGCCCATTTGTGGCACAGAAAAACTCTTCTGGCTTGTGCATGTGTTATGGAACATTTAGCCTTAGCAGGAAAAGACTAAGAGGCACTCTGAGAGCAAACAGTAATAGGTTTATTACTGTAATGTTAGTGGGCACCAGATCTGAAAACTCCAATTCTAGGCCATGAATATACACAAAGTTCTCCTTTTATACTCAGTTACTTTAACATGGGTTACATAGGTGAATTTTGACAGCTTTACATTTTGGGTAGACCAGCTTATTCAGATGGGGATGAGCGAGGGAGAGTTTCACTCAGATGAAGGGGGACAGAATCTCAAGGTACCAGATGGTCTGGCCATCAGCTCCCTCCTCTTAGGATACAGTCTTGTTAGAGTAAAGGCCAGCCATAAACCCATCAGACAAAAGAGTAATTTGTAATTGATTATGGAATGCTGACTTGCTAATTTCACCAGGGTTGGAATGTTTATCTAAGGGGGCTTTTACTGCATTCATTTGTTTTTTGTCTTTCCCTTTTACATGAAACATATTACATAAATAACTGAATTCCTAGTAAGCAATAGCAAAGCAAGATGGTACCCACTGTCAACTCCAGAATAAAAGTCCCGCACAATTTCCAACTACTGGAAGAAGGTCAGAAAGAAGTAGGAGATTGTACAAATAGCAAGGGTTTGGGAGATGATGACAACATGACACAAGATGTATAGGGGTCATAATTGGACCTCTAAGAACAATTTATGAAAACCAAATATATAGTCTTAAAATAGAATGTGGACCTAAATATCCAGAAGATTTGTATTAAAAATTAGTGAAAGTGGAGTTAATATTTCCACTGGAATGTTGGGCCCAAAAGCCTTATCAGTGCTAACAGAACTGCAGAATTCATATAACATTAAAATTGTATCACAAAGAGCTTCAGCATCTGATGTTGTCTAACAAAATGTGAAACTCCCTCAGCCTCCTGAAGGTCAGTGTCACAACAAAAATCAAAAAGAAAAGTCACAAGTGCCCTTCCTCCATTATTATTAAACATCTTTCATTTTTCACAGTGAGAAATGTTCTAGATATAGACCTCAGAGTACTGGAAAGGAAACTTCCATTCAAAGGCAATTTAGGGGCCTCCCTGGTGGCGCAGTGGGTTAAGCAACGCACTATGAAGCAAACCACAGCCACTGCAGCGCAAGTTCTACCCCTGCCTTCAGCCAGGGAGGGGACCCACATGGCGCAGCAGACCTCTCCTGCCTCACCCACTGCTCCCCTCAAGCAGTGTGCCTGTTCAGTCAGTCTGCCTGTTCTGCTCCCCACTCTGTCTCTGGTGAATCCTCTCATTGCCCTGGATTCTGGCCTGTTCCCCAGCTCTTGTATGCATAAATAAATAAATCTTAAAAAAAAACAAAGGCAATTTAGCTTATGATCTTATAAATATGATAAAGGATACTAAATTTCTTTCTATTTGAAATATATGTAGTGCTATATCAAATCATCTTGTCAAGTGTAACCACTGTCTATAGAGTTGAACTTCTAGGATCAAGACCATATGCTTAAATTGAGTCTTCTCATTATTGGCAGGGAGTATCTAACTTAACTGTGAAAATACACATCACACAATCACTCTGCTGCTGATTATATCACACATTGCTTTTCTGCTTTGGCCCCCTTTCTCTCCCTCACCCTCTCCCTTCCTGCAATAGCCCTCCAGCATGTTAGAGTAGATGAGTAGGTTTCAAGTCACAGTATTGGGACTACTGGATTTGTGGCACTTACCCTTCCTCCATGACATCATACAGTCCCCACGACCACCGTTGGCAGAAGAATAGATTAACTCTCTGTTCCTCTCTGACATTGGCTTTTGGTAAAGAATTCAGGGCATGAATTCTCCCAACACTTACTGGCAGGTGATGTTTTTCCCTTCCACTTAAGTCCCTTTTTGCACCATAACCATCTAACACTTTCTATGACACTTCTTGATTTGGCCAGAACTCATCAAGCATCAAGTAAGGTTGGAAGAGCCTTAGATCTACTTTGCATAGTTTTGGAATCACATTTATTTACTTTCCACCAGCCTGAGAAATAAATATTGGGGCCTCAGATATCATCAACAGCTACACATTTTTCTTAGCTCAGGATTTGATAAGGTGAAAGGAAGCCACCTGGATACTCAGACCTGCTGGCTTTGAGTCCTTGGTAGTAAAATTTGGAGAGAACCACAAAAAGACATTTGTAAACGCACATGACCCTTTGTAATGAATTATTTCTTTGTAAGGATCTTTGCTTTTAAAAACTGAAGAAGTTTTAAAGACAAAGCTTTCATTTAGTCATCTTTGCAATCCATTTGGGTCCAGTTTGAATCTAAAATTGGAACAAAAAGAACCAAAATTTGTGTGTATTTTGGTTTTAGTGCTGCTGCTTTGCACAGTTCTTATCAGGGACTAAGGAAGAACTTGGTGTGCATAGCATTCCCTAAAATTGGTGGCCTTGACTTCTGGCAAATTACTGACTTTTTCCATTTTTGTGTTCAGGACCACTCATACCAAAATAGAAGCAATTTGTTGTGTTAAAAAAAAAAAGAATTATTAAATCCTAGAATGCTAGGGAACTTTAGAAAGTTCCTCATTTAGAATAGGTGAGAAAGATGAATCCCAGAAAGATTTAGGGAGCCGCTCAAGATCACTGGCTGGTTAGTGTAATACCATTTTTCCTCAGAGAATTTCTGTTACTTTTCTTGTACTTTTTGTAATAGACTTTAGATGTAATTTTCTCCCTTAAGTCCCATCTTGTATTTTTTTACTCTCAGAGTGTAGCTTGTCTGGACAATTTCAGTTCCATTATGATCTTCTGTCTACTCTTGTTCCCTAGAGAGATAACCTTTTCTCATTCACAGCCTAAATACCAAATGACCAGAATAAATAATTTTTCCCTTAACATAAAGGTCTGGGGAGAACAGAAGTATGAGCATACAGCTGACTTCATTAGACTATAGCTTGATTTCTTGAAGGTCCAGGTTAGAATCAGAAAATTTTAAGATTTCTTTATGTTCATTCCAAGTGTTTGAGTTAACTTTGTAGGGATATAATTCAATATAGATCCTCAGAGCCATTTTAGGAACAGCTCTATTTTGTAATTTGTAAAATCATAAAATGTTAAATTGTAGTCCTAAAGTGTCATCGTTTGTTATATTAAAAGGTAGGTAGATTGCCAAATAAGGCTCTTTTTAATTGAATATTAACACAAATACAAAAATATAGTACTAACTGAGAAATAATATATGTAATTGTATAAAATAATATCATTAGATGACAATTTATTAGCCCCCTCAAATATATGATTATCCCAAGATAATGTAATGTGTCTGATATAACGGTTATTCCACATATGTATTTTTTAACTGTAAATTATTACACTTTAATTCAAGATTCTCTAATTCTGAATTAAATTCTGTATGTTTTTAGACTTTTTCTACATAACAGATTTGAATGATATATGATGCAAAGTCATGTGTAAGAATCATGGATTCCCTTATAAAATTAAACTGTTTTAGCATACTATATACTCCCTGATTTTATTAAATTGCATGTTAAAGCAGTTATTTGTATATTTCCACCTATGTGAAGGACAGGTTTTAATAGTTAAGGCTATGGCATTTATTTAGCAATAAGTGAGTTTATAGACACTTTCCTAAGTGAAATGTACATTTCTTGTTTAATTATGAGAGGTATTACCAATAGATTATAGATTTTCTTAACTGTTTTCCCATTTTAAATTTTGACCCAGTATATTAACATTTTATAATCAGTTTTCCTTTGGGTAAGAAAACTTAATTATTTAACTCTTTTAGGCTCTGACAAAACTTAGGAAAATTTATTATGTTTTCCTCTCAGGGCTAATAAAAGGAAACCTTTTATTCCTATTTTGAAAAATTATGCATTATAATAGTAAAGTATTTCTAATGAAAGTATTTTCAATATGTGCATTTCTCCTAGCTAGAAAAATAAATTCATATATACAGTAATAATCCCCATGAAATTTAACCTTTAATATTTAAGGTAAATAAATGTTTTTGTATCCATAAATTAAAAGGTCAGATTCTATAAAGGAAAACATTTACTATTTAATATTCTAGTGTATACCTTATGAGCTTATAAATTTATACTTTCAAGTATATTTATAGGTTAAGTACTTCAGATTTTATAGTATTGCTTACAGTTTTTATTGACAATTTTACTCTGTTAAATAATTGTTCTTTTTCTAAAATAAACCATTGGTTCTATTTGATATTTTTGGTGGTGTACTACAGATTATTATTATATTTAATCCTTGTGCTAAAAGGCATGATCCACATGATGGGTTTTATGTTTCATGGCACCCTTATTTTACAGAAAAATTAAATAGTTTAAACTTCCTAAATAGCTACACTGAAGTCTTGATTTCAGAAAGCAACATATTTAATGTAGTCACTTAGGTCTGGCTATGTACTTCTAAGGTAGTCCTCCTACCACTTTTAATTTTTTTTTCATTTAAACTTCTTGGAGGAGATATTTTCAAATCATTAATTCTTGCAAAAGAATTAACCCCAGAAGTCTCAGTCTCATCTATATTTGCCAAAGCTCTTTTTCTTTCCTGGCTCTTCTCATTTTGACCTTTGGCCCTGATTTCATTAACATGAGAACATAAAAGCAATTACTATAACAAACTCTTATTCTCCCTACAAAGAGACTTACATAGAAAGCACTTCCAAATCATTTATAAACAAGAAGTAAATCTGACTTTAAAGCCACTGCTTGGTTTTCAGTGAGGTCCTGTGAATTAAAATTGACATTTACTATTACGAATATTTCACATTCATTGTTCAGACTCACCCTTTACTGGAAGCATCTCTTCTTGCTAATTATCACTTTTATTTTGTGTGCATTCATTTTATTCACAAACATCTCATATCAGATATTCAATGATGAATCTTTAGCTAATCCAGATGCTAATATTATTCTTTTATTTCACTCTGCCATATATAAATTCTCTGAAGAGAAGTTAAAATTGGAGACTGATCAGGCCTAATGTAGAGGTGAAGAATATGGAACAACTAGAGTAAATATGGACATGAAAGTCATAATCTATACTGTAACAAGAAACATGATTGTATTTCTTTTGAAATAGGCATATTTTGAGTTATTAATCAATTGTAATATATTGTGCACAAAGTTAAGATAGTGTTGTCTAAAAATATTTAAATCTATTGGCAAGTACTAATTAAATTATGATTTAATTGAGCACATGCTTTTTTCTGGAAAATTTCACTTGCTGCTGCTGAAGAAGCTTCTTTTTAAAAATACTGTGTAGAGAATCAGAATATTTAGAATACTGATAAAAAAGTAGATACACAGAATATTTTAAAGGGTAAATGAGGTATTTAGCTATATTTAATATTTAGCTATGTTTATTTCAACTATATTGATGGATTACCATATGTGACATATTATGCTAGGACATGAGTTAGCAAATTTATCCAGTGTTCGTGGTCTTATTTTACTTTGTTATGCTCTCAGGTTGATCTGCATTTTATGAAAAAGATTCCTCCAGGTGCTGAAGCTTCAAACATCTTAGTTGGGGAATTGGAGTTCTTGGATCGAACTGTAGTTGCATTTGTGAGACTATCTCCAGCTGTTTTGCTTCAAGGACTGGCAGAAGTCCCAATCCCAACCAGGTAAAAATGATAAGAGCATCTTCTGCATTTCACTTGAACCATTTTTATGGAGGGGGCGACAATCAAGGAGAAAATACTATTTCTTCTAACAGCTTCTTCTAACAACTAATGTGTGATCCATAAAATTGTGATTTCATTTTGTTTGGGGGAGGGGGGAGTTCTTTAAAAATGATTCTGTTCTTTCCTCCTTTCTCTCAGACTTCTATTTCTTTTAGACTTGCTACTTGTCTTGAATATGACCACAGAAAGTGTCATACTTTTATCTAGGACTGTATCAGTTTGTGAGCTAAAAGAGGGTCCTGTCATGCGTGTGGTCAAATGCAACAAGATCAAAATATCCAAGGCTTAGCTTATGTTTGAGTGAGTAAGTCTTCAAAGTACATGCAAATACCATCATTACGATAGTCCCTTCTGTGTCTTTTAGTATATCTAGGGCTATACGTTTTAGTGCTAGCATTGAATATATCCCATGCGTAGAGTCTGAAGAATCATTGGTGTTAATATCATGTTTTGTGGATAAATACAATTCCAAATTGTTGTGGGGAGACCAGGGTGAAGCTGGAGGCATGGGCGGTGGGGGGGGTGGGGGAGGGGGGTGGCGGAGGAAGAATTCACCAGAGACAGAGTGGAGAACAGAACAGGTACATTTATTGAAATACACTACTAAGAGAAGCAGCAGGTGAGATGGGAGAAGTCTGCATGTGAAGGAGGATTTGAGGCTCTTTTATTCTCTATTCTCAGGCTTTCTAACTTGGGGCATCAGTTCGTACCAGTTATTTGCTGGGATGTCTAGTCTCTAGTATTAGCTTTTGACACAGAAACATGTTCTGGGCTCTGCTTCTGCATTCCTGGAGCCTGGCTGGTTTTTCTGGTCATGGTGTTCAATTTTATAGTCTTCTTCCTTAGAAGGCAGCTTTATCAATTCTTTTATCTGTTCCAGTCTCCCAAACCTTCAAGCTGGGTCAGGAGTGGGGGCTTAGTTTTTAACCTTTTTTCAACTGTACCCTTTTCTCTGATACAAATCATAAGCACAAATTTCACTACCCAAACTTGTTCTAATTTAACTATATGTAAAGACAACTTAGGTATAGTACAAATTATGTTGTTTTAACACTTATCTCTAATTTGTAGATATAGGACTGCCCATGAACAATTTTGTGAGGAAAAACAAGTGAAGAGTGCTGATGTCAATCTGACTTCCTAGCTATTCATCTGGGGGAACTTGTTTTCTTTCTTAAATATTTCCTATATATAGATAGACTTCTACTCTGACACTATATCCATAACAAAACATACATTTGTTGGGCCCTATTTCACACTTAATTGACACCTTTGTTTGGTGTTTCAGATGCTGTTAATATGTCTCCTTTCCCAAATGCTGAATATATTAAGCAGGTTAAAATGATAAAATGTTCAGGTGCTATGGCAACATAGAAAATGTGTCCTCTGTGGACCTTTGGCCTTAATTCAAAACATCAGATTATATCACTCTATGCTTTGATTATTGATGAGATATCCCAAAAATAGGGAGTAGGTTAGTCAGGAGCAGCCCCATTTTGTAAGAACTGAACTTATTGGAATGAATTCAGCGTTCAAGTACCTGTGCTTGAATTTATGACTTGAAGGAAGAAATTGGTTACCATTCAATTTATAGAAAAAAGTGTCAGTCCATGCTATTGAAGATTTACTGAGACTTTTGATATATACCAACTTTTAAAATGGGAAGGATGAACTGAGTATATTAAAGTGGCTTCTGACCATATCATTAAACCAGTGATTTTCTGTGTGCACCTTATAACATTCAGAGTTTCTGGGAATTTAGGATGCATATTTAAGATGTCAAACTTATTATTAATTGTAGAGATTTCATATTAGTAATTTAAAATTCCTTTTCATTCTTCCAAGCAATGTTTTCTCATTCCACCATTTAGAAAAGAGTGAAGAATTCTGAATAAATGATGGCTAATTTTGACCATGATAGTTCCTACATTTCAAAGGAAAGATAAGAAAATAATCTCAGAATTAGAGAAAAGCCATTTTGGGGTTATATACCCTTACTTTGAAAACTGTCAGTGTTTAGTGACCTCATTTCATACTGATAGAGCAAAGTAAGTGTAGAGTACAATAGAGGAAAAATTAGGGCATAGTAGAGCCACTGTATAAGTAAAGATTAAAAAGACTGAACTGTTTAGTTGGGAAAGGTGAAAAATGGAAGAAGATTAGCTAGATAAACAGAATAAAAAAATCCATTCAAGGTTCCTAATTATTCTCTCTTAAGAGGACAAAAGAGCACACCATGAATATAACAGAAATACATAGTAGAGCTGTCAGAAAATAATCTTTTAGGACTTTATAAATAGTCCATGGAAGGTAAAACTGAAAAATAGCAAAATGTACATTAGAAAATTTCTTAACAGTATAATAGTTGATAAATGATCTGCCATCACATTTAACTATTCTGGTTTAAATGTGTAGTGGACACTACTGTATAGTACAAATTGACTTTAATTCAGTTACAACCAACACAAAAACTAATGTTAGACACTCTAAAGCTATGTAATATGTGCTTCATATGAAAACATGCATAATCTCTAAAGTTTATAACTAAATGAAGTATAGAATTACAGTAATTCTCAGTACACTATATAAAAACATTAGTCTTCATACTTATTAGTGTAAACCATTTAACAAATTAACACCATGGAATTATATTGTAAAATATAAGGCATTCTTTAATTTTCACAATTTCCTCGAAGTGTTAAACTTTCCAGAGACAGGACAATTACCAGTTCCCCAAAGTTAGAGTATTTATTGTTTTCTTAATCAGTTCCAGTTGTGGTGATGAATTTGCCAAGCTTATACTTTAATTTATATGGAATATTACTGTGCAGCTGGTATTTTTATTCCTCTACCATTGGAATTAATAGTTAATTCTTAATTTTCTTCTATCTAATCTATGATTCCTGATGAAATTTTTTCTGTTTAATGTAAATTTTAAATATACCTGCTGTTTCTTTGACCACATACTCTCTACTTACACTTCTGGCTTACTTTTTCTATTATAATCTGCAGATTACTAAGTTCTCTTCCTTTTAATTCAGAAAGATTTAATCAGATGTTACTTTTTCTGCCTTCCTCTTCTAAGCATTATAGGATCTGTAGAATGTTTATAAACACTGTGTAGACTCTGGATGACTAAACAGGAAGAACACTGAGATCAAAATTATCATGTGTTTCATTGCTCAAGGATCTTATATGAGTCAATCTTTGTAAAGTGTTTCAAAATAATAACTTGTGAAAAAATAGGAAGTGCTTTATATCAAAATCCCCATCTTTAGTCATTTCTTTGAGATAAATGATTCTGTGTTATTAAAACTATTTTATATTTTACTTTGAAACACTGGTGTATTTTTTTTCTTCTTAATTGCAGATTTTTATTCATTCTTCTGGGACCCCTCGGAAAGGGTCAACAGTACCATGAGATTGGCAGATCAATTGCAACCCTAATGACAGATGAGGTATTTATTTAAGCTCATTGGGGGCATTTTCTCCACTAGGAACACCTAACTTTTGGAGTTACTTTACTGACGAAAATTTACTGTGAATTAAATTTCTGGGTATTGAATTCCTTTTTTTCTATGCTTTCTTTATAACATTTCCTTTGAACAATTCATTTGAAAGGAGTAATAAATTCAGACACACAACTATAATGCTTAAATCTTCAGGTTCTAAAGAAAATTTATTTAGTGACACTAGACTATATTAACAATTACCTTATAGTGTATGTGCTACAAAAGTGACCACCATTGTTAACATCATTGTAAATCTTTTGGAGGGTAAAATAATTTTAAAATCTCAAGAAAAAACAATGGCAGTTTTTCTGAATAATATACAAGGAACAGAATGCCTTCAACACCTATCAACTTGTTTTATAATTGCCTGGATGTAGAGGTTCTTAACCTGGGAGTCAGTCCCTTAAAGGAGCTATGGATGGATTTCAAAGGAGCTGTGATCTTTCTGACACAGAAAACAGACTTTTCTAGAAAAAAAAAATTGTATGTCATTATTTTTGGATTGAAAAAGTTCTCATCAGCTCCTTAAAGAGGTGTATGTCTCAAAAAATGTAAGATCATAAAGATAAGAACATAAAAAGGAGAATTTTGTATTCCCCACCACATTATAGACGTGTATTTACTCTTCTGTTTTTATTGCTCAATTAGAAACAGATTCAAGTGATCAAAGATGAGCGAGCCATAGTCAAAATGAAGTAGTAAGCAGCAAATTGGGATTACACATTGTCTAGAATTTCATTTCATCTAAATAATTTAATAATGTGTTAATGGAACTACCTGACTTTGGATACTTGAGAATCTATAAAAAATGAATTTATATTATAAATTTTGCTAGGTTTATAAATTTTATCTAAATTACTTTATTATATGTGTTTTAAGGTTTACACATATGAAAAAAAGCTAGGAGGAAAACATTTTTGAAAATCAGTCTCAGAATAATACTATCACACTACATATCATACTATTAATTCCCAATGACTGAAATAAAAAGTTAGCACAAGTTGAGCAATTAAAACAATAGTAATCTATTTTTTCTCATATTTTGGGGTGACAAAAGTCTGAATCAGGGTGTGAGCAGGGCTACATTCTCTCTGAAAACTCTAGGGGGAGAATCTCCTTGTCTCCTCCAACTTCTAATGGTATGTGGAGTTCCTTGACTTGGGCAATGAATTCTAATCTCTGCCTTCCCTTCATGTGACCACTTCCTCTGTCACTCTGTGCCTTCTTTTCTGTTTCTTGTGTGGATACTTATCATTGGATAATATCTATTTCGAGACATTTACCTTAATTATATCTGTAAAAACCCTTATTCCAAACAAGTTCATATTCTGTAGTTCAGGTGGACATATATTTTGTAAGGATTCTACTTAGTCTACTATTTTTGGTAATGTAGTCTATTGAGGAAAGCTGGGAGGAGACAGGAGAGTAAAAAAATGGCTTCATGAAGACCATAAGCCTTCTCTATTAGAACACTCTATGAGAAGATATGCACCATATCTTTGCTTTTAGTGTTTTCATACTGATTAAATAATTTGCAATAATTACAGTATTGCAAAATAAATGACAATGTGATTTGTATTCTACAATTTGAGTATTGTCACTCTCCTGCACTGTTTCATGTTACATTATGTTTCCACATCTTACCCAGAAAGTTACCCCAAAAGATGAGAGCTGCTAAATATCAATAGGACATGATAAAACCTTTTTTTAAGCAAAGGTTTCTTTCAGAAAGTTTGGTTTGCCCAACTTATGCCTATCTTGAATCATTCTATTTTAATGAGCTTCCTTTCATCATCCTTTTTCTTACTGTTGCCTATAGAAATTTAACATTGATTCTGGCATATTAAGAAAAATACACATCTGTGTGCATTCATAACGTAAACTAAGTTATTTTATATCAAAAAAGTATTTAAAGTTGGCTGTTTCTTGAAATTATTGTGATCACATGAGATAAATGGGAAACGTTAACATTAAATTTTATAATGACTTTATCTATAAATGGTATTTCTTTTCCTTATATAGGTATTTCATGATGTCGCTTACAAGGCTAAGGATCGTAATGACTTGGTGTCAGGAATTGATGAATTTCTGGATCAGGTAACTGTTCTCCCTCCTGGAGAATGGGATCCAAGCATTCGAATAGAGCCTCCCAAAAATGTTCCTTCCCAGGTATGTGTATTTGAAAATATTCTTTAAAACATCATCATTTTATTATCCTTTAAATACATAGCTAAAATAGTTTAACTCTTCAAAATATCTCAATATAACCTCTAAGACAGGAAGATGAAGTTACAATGTCTCCCTTAACTTTACCCAACACACTTCACCTCACTAAGAAATCTGTATTAATGATACCCTATTAAATCAAATAGCCATCAAAAACTGTAGATCCATTTTAAAAGATAAATACTGAAGAAAAATTTTAAATTTTGATAAATTTATAAAATATAGTTTGAGAAAAAATATTCCATATTCTTATATGTCACTGTATATTGGCATGTATTAGGAAAATGCAAAGTCCTGGCTAAGTATATTATATAGGAATCTCCCTATGACTGCTCATCACATCTATTATTGAGAACTTTTTGTTATAATTCTTTTGTTTGCCTTACCTATATATCGGTGTATTGTACAAAAATTGTAAAAAATTGTCTATAAATATCTAATGTACATTTACTCATTATGCAATCAACATAGATAGAAATAAAGACTGTTGATATTGTTTAGGCATCATTTTCTTATTGCAGGCATGACTTAGTTGGAATTGGTAGCCAAAAGTTTCCTGAACCCACTTTTCCTGGTGCCACCTCTATTCCTACTGCTCACTGTCATTTACAAAGCCTTGTTTTTGGCTCTTGTCTCTGGGGAGTCCAGCCTGGTCTGGTTCTACTGTCCTAGTTAAAGTAACAGATGGGCTAATTTTATTACCCAGCCCCGGATTTAGAAGTTTTTCTGGTTGGCCAGCGGTGGGCAAATGAATAGGTGTACCACTCAACCATGAATGTTTAAAAAGGTCATCTCAATCCTATTGTCAAGTTAAGGAAAGTAGACTGATGTCACATTTCTATATTTTCATTCTGAAGCCATTTCATAATTTTAAAAAATTTGCTTTTGTTTTCTCAACAACTATTATTTTGTAACTCTGTAACTGTAGCCATGTAATTTTACTTGATTTACTACCAAAAAAAAAGCAACTTAGGGGCCTCCCTGGTGGCGCAGTGGGTTAAGCAACACACTATGAAGCAAGCCGCAGCCACTGCAGCACGAGTTCGATCCCTGCTGCCGGCCAGGGAGGGG
>JAGFMF010011870.1:11985331-12039893 GCA_019455555.1 Galemys pyrenaicus
CCCTGCTCTCTGTGGTGAATCCTCTCACCCCCCCACACCTCTGGCCTGTACCCCAGTGCTTGTATGCATAAATAAATAAATCTTTAAAAAAAAAAAAGCAACTTAAGGAGTAAGTGATTTTAAGGGTTACAGATGGCCCCATTTTTGTACTTTTATATATCTTTGCACTTTATAGTATTTTATGTACCTTTATTAGAAAAGGTAGTTTAATGCCTCTTGATGTAATGAAAAACTGTTTAACTCATGTTATTTGCAAAAATATTAATATATTAAAAAAATATATTTTAAATGAGATTTTGAAAATTGAATGTTTTGAGAAATACCTTTCCTTTAAGAAATGATGGTTTTGAAACAAGTTGGGGCATGAAGCTCCATTTTCTAAATTATTTTTATGATACTTTAAAATCAGGATTAGTGATTGAAATCTGAGTATTGAGGCAGTAGTAGAAAGAACATTAAATTAAGAATCAAGGCACCTGGATTCTGTTACGATTTGCTTGTATGAGTTTGAACAGATGTCTTAAGCTGTACTGATGTTCTGTATCATTGTGAACTTTCTATAATGACAGAAATATCCTATGTCAATGTTCTCTATTAATCTGACTCATTATTGAGTCCTAGATATGTAGCAGTAGCAACTGAGGAACTGCATTTTAATTTTAATCTTTTTAAATAGACTTAGGTAGGTGTTGGCTATCATATTTGCATAGTTTTGTATAATCAGTTTTAAATAGTTATACTCTGTGCTTCTTTATAACAGTAGTATTTTCAATTTTTTATAATACATACATTTTACCTTTAATCATGAAATACTTCATAAATTGATAAAATATAATATTCATTGTTTGCTCACCTCTAAGATTTAGCAGATGTGAACATAGATATTTGTTTTGCTTCAGATCTTCTTTAAAAAATATATACACAATAGGTTGTACAAAATTGAATACCCCACTTGCTCATTCTGCCTTCACCACAGCCAGCCACTGTTTTATTGGGGGTAAGGTCTTATCCCATGCAATATTTGATATATTTTATTTTTATAAAAACTGTACAGTGTAATTTTATTGGCATTTTTTAAATCTATGCTATAATTGGATGATACTGTGTAACTATGTTTCTGTGTTTTCTTTATTAAATGGAGCAAAATGAATCAAAATATATATGAATTCCTCTGATTTCATACACTTCAAATAATATTATCCCTCATGGGATAATTTCCAAGGTCTTTGTCTTTTGAAATATGTGAATTACAGAATTTTTAATACTTTTCCTTTCAGTTAATAGATGAATAACCAATCATAACTTGAAAACATTCATAGGAATTTTGCCATTATAATCACTGTGATATGGTTACTCCTCAGCTTCTTTGTTTCCTCTCATGCCATTTACAACAACACTGTGTGAAACTCCTCAACACCTACACTGATGCAGCTGAGGATAGCAGAGAGAAAACATTAACTACACTGACTGATCTTGCCTAATTTATAACCACATACATCAAGTGGGTCCTGAATGTTGCCACGTTCTCATACTATAATTCCCTATTCCAATCATTCTCTTTAAGTGACTATTTCATCCCACTATTCTCTCCTCAAAATTTCAGCATGTCTTTCCTTACCCTGATCTAGAATCTCTTTTGCCACTGCTAGTACCCCCATTCCTGCCACTATCATCTTTCTCCTGGATTAGTAAACTAGTCACTCAATTGGTCTTGTTTCTACCTTTGACTCCTGGAATCTGGCCTCAGCACAGTGAGCAGAGTTACTGCAAGTTAGGTCTTGCTACTCCATTCTGCAGATTCATGAAACGGTTCCTCATTTCACTGAGAATAATAGTCAGATACTCAGAATGCTATATTAAAGCTATGTCATCTGGCTTCCTTCTACCTCTCAGAAACCATCAACCACTTCCTGCTTGGTCACTCCTCAACTATGTTGACCTACTTTCTCCTTACTCTTCAGGCCCTCTATCCACACTACAGTCTTAAGACTACCCTACTCTTATTTCTCCTGGATATCCTGCTAGTTATCTTCATGACTAATTCCCTAACCTCCTTCAGGTTTTCTCTCAAATAGTATATTCTCACTGATCTTGCCTGTCTATTTATAATTGCCACTCCTTTCTCCCCCTATAATTGCCACTCCTTCCTCCCCCCCACACACATACCTACCTACACCTCAGACTTCCCCCTTACTCTGCTCTAAATCTTTATTTTCCAAAATTTTTAATCTTTCTAACACACTAGAGAATGAATATACTTGTTTGCCTTCACTATTAGACTGTCAGCTCCACAGCCTAGAAAGACAGTGGCTTACCTGATACCTGGCATAAATTGGAGTGCTATTGAATCGTCAAATAATTTACCCATTGACATGTTCTGAAATGAAAATATTGTGTTTCTGAGCAAAACAAAAATTTACCTTTCTCAGAATATCCTTTGGAACTGTTTATTTCTTTTCAAACATCCTTTTCCTCTATATAAGGTAAACACTACTTGAGGATATGGATACTTTAGAATGGCTAATATCTTTTGTGTGTTTTCATTTGCTTTATTAGTGTATAGCTAATGAATAGATTAGGGATTTAGGATACCATGGGTTGGAGGGGCTCATATAATGAGGAGAGAATTACTCATAAAAATCAAAAATTGTAATATCTTTCATGGCTTTTAACTTTGGCTTATTACAATGTTTATAATATGGAGATACAGGTTCACACCTCTTCAGATGTTGCTACCACACCACACCCACTACCAATCCCCAGAAATATTTTTTTGTAATTCATTGGGTCCCCTCCTTCCTTGCTGGGAGCCTCAGTTCTGCTGTCAGATAATTTATAATTTGTTTTGGTTTAGTTTTGTCAGTTCCTTTGTTTTGTTTCTTTATATTCCACATGAGTGAAATAATCTGCTATTTGTCTTTCTCCTTCTGACTTATTTGTTTAATCCCTTCCAGTTCCATATATATTATTGCAAATGTCCAGACTTAATATATTTTTAATTACTGAGTAGATTTCAATTTTGTATATATATATAATATCTTCTTAATCTACTCATTTATTATCAGATACTTAGATTGTTTCCGAAACTTGATTATCGTAAATAGTGCTTCAATGAACATGGAATATATATATATATATATATATATATTCATTTGAATTAGTGTTTGCATTCTTTGGGTAGTTACCTAGCATTGGAATTGCTGAATCATGGTAGATTGAGAGTTTCTAGTCTGTTTCAGTAGGAATAAATAATTAACAAAGATTCCTTTTTTCTCCATATCTTCACCAGTACTTGTTTCTAGTCTTTGTCCCATTCTCATAGGTTTCTGCTGGTATCTCATGTGGTTTTGATTTGCATTTCTCTGATCAAAGTGATGAGCATTTTTTCATGTGCCTGTTGGCCATTTGAACATCTTCTTGGAGAAGTGTCTATTTAACTCTTCTGCCCATTTAAGGTTGTTTTCTTCTTGTTGAGTTGTATACATTTTTTGTAGATCTTGGATAGTAGTCCACAGTGTATAATGTGCAAATATTTTCTCACATTTGGCAGGGTGATTTTTCGTTTGTTTTATTGATAGTTTCTTTCCCTCAGCAGAAACACTTTAGTTTAATGTAGTCCTATTTTTTCATTTGTTTTTGTTTACTGTTGAAGTACTCAAAAACCTCCCTGTCTCAGTGTGATTTACCTCTTTTCTTCTATGTAACTTATGATTCCAGGTCTTAAATCAAAGTTTTTAATCCATTTTGACTTAATTGTTGGTATGGCAAGAGATAGTGATCTAGTTTCATTCTTTTCATGTTGCTACCCAGTTTTCCCAGTGTCGTTTCTTGAAGAAACTTTCCTTTCTTCATTATATGTTCTTGGCTCATTTGTTAAAAATTAACTGTCCACATAAGTGTGGGTTTATTTCTGGACTCTTGATTCTATTCTATTGATCTGTGTTTATTTTTATTCCAACATCATATTGTTTTAATTACTATAGTTTCTCATATAGTTTGAAGCCTGGGAATGTGCTCTCCAGTCTTCTTTTCTGTCACAATTGCTTTGGTTTTTCAGGGTATTTTTTGGTTCTATATAAATTTCAGTAATGTTTTATTTCTTGGAAAATACCTTTGGAATTTTGATAAAGATTGCATTGAATTTATATATTGCTTTGCTAAAATGACCATTTGTTAACACTGTTAATTCTACCAATCCATAAGCAAGGAATATGTCCCCATTTCTTTGATTTTCTGCTTTTGTGGTTTTTTTTTTCTTTTCACTTTTATTGTATAGGCCTTTCACTTCCTTTGTTAAGTTTATTTCTGGGTATTTAAACCTTTGTGATGCCAATGTAAATGGGATTTTTTTATTAATTTCTTTCTCTTCATGTTTGCTATTTGCATATAGAAACACACAGATTTCTGGGTAATCTTTACTTGGTAGTCATGTAAAGGAGTGATTCTGGTGAAACCCTCAAGGTCTTAGCTTAGCTACACATGCCAAGCTTACTTACTTTTGTAAGACTGTCTGGATATTTTGGGAGACCTGTCTGTATATCTTGGGGAGGCCTATATTTCAAAACTATATCAAGCATATAACATTACCATAACTAACACCTTTCACCCAAATCTACCCTAACCCTTAATCTCTTTTTGTCCCCTTCTCTTCAATTTTCCTTATAGCTCCATTTCTACCTAATATTATGGGTTTGTTGTTTATTTCCACTAGTAATAAACTGTGTTGGTTGCTCACTTTTGCATCTCTAATGTCCATAACAATCAAAGACACATAATGGAGACTCAATAAATACTTAAAATAATGAATACTTTTAAGAAACACTTAAAAGAATGAATAAATGTCCATCACATTATTTAATTCCCTCACCCACACTGATAGGTATTGTTATTGCCCCAAGTAAAAGAAGGGGGAAAATGAAACTTTAGGAAGATAAATATGGTCCTTGAGATGGTGCAGCAAATAAGAAACAGTGCCTGGGTTCTTATCTATCCTGCATATTGCCTGAAGGGAAAAACATTGTTTTTATTATTTTTAATGAGTGAGATTAAAACATAAAATCAAAACCAAAAATCTTCACACAGGAGAAGAGGAAGATCCCTGCTGTACCAAATGGAACAGCAGCTCATGGGGAACCAGAACCCCACGGAGGCCATAGTGGACCTGAACTCCAGCGAACTGGAAGGTTAGTGAAAAGTGCTTGTATGGGACCTCAAAACTAAATGATGTATATGTATACATAGAGAGAGACCATTTCTTTTGTCAGAAATTGTTGTCTTAAGATCCAATATTTTTAATGCTCTTTGAATGTAAAAATGCCAATTAATTCAATTTCTTTGTAGTTACTAATGATCATCATTACTATTAAACTAGCACAGTGGATACACTATTTCATTTTATCTTAAACCGAGCCTTTATTTTGCTGTGCATAAAATGCATTTGCAGATTCTTCTAATGAATAAGAAAATTGTCAGTTGCCCCTTCCAAAAGAGCTTGTTGAAAGCTTCAAGTTCAAGATGGAAATAAAAATATCAAGACTCAGTCTTGTAAACTCTATCTCATTACATTCAAGTAGGATGTATATAATAGTATTTTTTATTTTTACGGTTGTAATTTGAAAGAGCTATATGATTTATTTTTCTAATCACACATCTTTGAAGAGATGAAAGCTTCAATTTATTTCTTAAAATGGTTCTTTATGGTTTTTTGACAGCTTGTCTCTCTCCAAGCAATGTGTGAGCAGAAAATCAGATACCCTTGGGTGGGTCTCTCTTTAGGGAATATGTGCACATAGCCTCCAGTATAATTGAAGGCAATTGCAAAGGCTCTGCAGGATTGGTCCTCCCCTCCCCTCAAGGCCATTTCCTATCCTGCTTTCACTGTGTCCTCTAAGCTGCCTTTCCACTTCCTGACAACTCTGTGCATTTTAATTCTCCTTTGTTCTTTCCCTTTATGTTTTGTCTCTGAGGAAATGTCCTTTAATGTCTTCCTTGGGCTCCATACATAATTTGAGATGGTTCAAACAATTTTTTCCTTTTCTGGAAACATTGTTATTCCTTCTGTTTGCTTTCATATTTTCCAATGCTGTCTTTTTATTTTTGGTGGTTATTTTTTCTCTCTCTCAGGTGTAACATGCCACATAGCTTAGATTTTTTTTTTCAAAGTTCACTTTTCCTTACTGCTTCCTAAATCCTCCCAGGTCACCAATATCCGGTATCTTCGCTTCTCCAGAGTTCTTCCACAGATTCTGTTGCTGACATGACTTGAAGTATCCATTACTCATCTGCTCTCCTGGAGCTGCGGTGTACATCTGGGCTGCTCTTGCACTGTTCTCTGTAATGACCTCCCACTTCCGGACTTAGATTTTTGCTGCTAAAAGCACGTTATTACACAGTAATATAACAGCTATTTAGACTAATGTATGCCCAAATAAGTAATTAGAAAACAACGGGCTAAATGAAAAGTACTACCAAGCTTATAAATATTAACTACTAATTGATGGTTTATAACCACCTTAAATTCTTTTTGGGATTAGGTGGGGTATAAATCTTGAATGAGTAACTAGATTAGCAGATTAAATCTAGTTTGAATTGTGACTTTGACAAGTTAACAACTAATTCAGAAATGTCCCCCAAAATAAAAAATATGCAATATTTTACCAAACACAGGTAGAAGAACCTAAAATGATCTTTGTGTGTGGATTTCACAGGTTCTCTGCAAGCTTCTCTGTTTTAAATGTCTTTTTTTTCCAATTGAAATTTCATCCTTTTCGACCACTCCTAATCCATACCCCTCTCTTAGAGATAATCACTAGGAAAATAAAGTGATTCCAACACACACATACTAGTGAGATAGTTATGAATATGTTACTATTGTATGCAGATCAGGGCAATTAAAAGTAATAAAGACTTTTTTTTAGTTATGCTGAAGAATGTACATTTTCCATGGCAAAATGTAATTTGTTTCTCAAGAGAACAATAGTTTTTGAGGTGACTCTTAGATTGCCATATGAATAGTCCTATTTAGAAAACCAATCCAAAAGTTAATAATTTTGCATACCACAAGTACATTCAGAATATTTGCAGTATGTTGGACTATAAAGGTTTTTCAACTTCCATGTGGAAACTTAAGTATAATCTTATTCATTTTAACATGATATCTTTATTCCACGGACACAAAGAACTTCTAGTAATAAAGTGTTGTCTATATATTATTATTAAATGTTCAAAGAATGAAAATGCCTGTTATTAATGTTCTCATTTTAAATAGATTTTTAAAAATTTAGTCATCACATTTTGGCAGCATTTCACAATTTAATACTACCCCCTCCCTAAATTCTCTTCTTACTGATTCCATAAGGTTTTTGGATTTATTTTAAATAAATGAATTTATACCAGAAGTCACTATTGTCTTGTGAGTGTTAAACATGGGAATAAATTTAGGCATAATGAATCAGAAGTGATGGTTATAAGGCCCTCCTTGTAGTTTCCTAAAAATGAAAACAACTGTGGAACTTGTCAATCACTGCTAAATATTGCCACCATCTAGAAGGTCATTGAGATGCCTACCAGAACAATATCTGGTCAGAGGCTTTGTTCTGTCAATAAGGGTAGGAACTGGAGCCACGATTAAACACTGCTTTTTCTCTCTAGGGTGATGTTCAGTACTGGAGTATACAAAAACCAGTTTACCCTGCCTCCTTCTCATTCTGCTACAATAAATGGAATGTAAAACATTAGAAAACACACCAAAATCGAGGCCTGAGTTTAGGAGTAGGTTGATGTAGAAATGGCACAGAAATTAGAGTAACTCCTAAATCTCATTTATTTGAATTTTGATTGATGATCAGCTCTGAACCTTGTTTGAGAGAACCTGGGACTTTTGGTTGGTGACACAATATTTCGTTAGAAATAGAGGCAACGTAGTGTGCAAAACCACCCAATAGATCATGAGAATACAACATAGCAGCTTACTAATCATCTCTGCTGGTGGAAAACAAATACTGTGACCTGGCAACAAAGCAAATGAGCATTTGGATTTGTGTGTGTGTTTTTTATATTCGGATTTCACTATTGTGTTTTTTCCCCCTGTCTTAGGATTTTTGGGGGACTTATTTTAGATATCAAAAGAAAAGCTCCATACTTCTGGAGTGACTTCAGAGATGCTTTCAGCCTACAGTGCTTAGCATCTTTTCTGTTTCTCTACTGCGCGTGTATGTCTCCTGTCATCACATTTGGAGGACTCCTGGGAGAAGCAACTGAAGGCCGTATAGTATGTATTGTGGTTTCTTCAGACTTTGCAAATCAGATTCATAGTTAGATAAATAAGTGTTAATTTTGGATTCCTTTATGAGAAGACATCTGATACAGCTACACTTTACAGGAATTTTCTGGATGGTTAGTGGAGCTAGTAACCTGCAAGTGGACAATCTTTGAATAATTAACTCTGAGTCTTTCACATGGTTCTAAGTTCATCCATGGCCCCTAATTCTAAGCTAGCTTCAAAAGTTCTGGTTCTTACTTCATGGGTGCTCCACTTCTCATTCCTATAGATCATAGATCATGCATCTATCTAGAGACTTATCATGATTCTATGTAAACTGTTATTAAACAAACAAACAAAATAAAACAAGGTGAAGGTCTCATCCCTACGCACTAGCTTTTCTGCTTACTGCCTACCCCTTTTCTTCTCCTTCTACCCCAAGTCCTACCCACGGTTGCTAGGCTTCTCATAGCAAAGGAAAGTGAGCATATGAACAATACCCTTGTATTTTAAACATTTTACCCCTAGTTCTAAAGTAGCTATGTATACAGCTTAGATAACGGAATCATTTATGTCTCCACACAGAGTGCAATCGAATCTCTCTTTGGAGCGTCCATGACTGGGATAGCCTATTCGCTCTTTGGTGGACAGCCTCTTACTATATTAGGCAGTACAGGACCCGTTTTGGTGTTTGAAAAGATTTTGTTTAAATTTTGCAAGTAAGTGTTCCATACATTTAGTCATTAGCCCCTTTCTGTTTCTCTGTTGTATCACTTCTCCCTACAGCGTGTTTAGAGATTTGTATGGAGAGGTGAAAGGAGTGAAAGAGAATTTTGCCATTTTTCTCCTTCCATGGAAATAAAATAGAAGTAAAAGATTTTTGTATCATATTATGTAATATTTATACATAATCATATTCAGTTCTAAGCACTGAAAACTCTTTTACATGTTTGTCTCCTTAGATGCTCCCTAAGATCATGTATTTCATTAAAATACTCATGGGATGTGAAGTTTATTTGCTTTCACTTCTGGAATTACTTATTTCCATCTATTTAAAATGGGGACAAGTTACTAAATGACCTTCTTTCACTGTTCTTTTCCTTCTTGTAGAGAATACGGGCTGTCATACCTATCTTTAAGAGCTAGCATTGGACTTTGGACCGCCACCCTCTGTATCATACTTGTGGCCACTGATGCAAGTTCCCTTGTCTGCTATATCACCCGATTTACTGAAGAAGCTTTTGCATCTCTTATTTGTATCATTTTCATTTATGAGGCCCTAGAGAAGCTGTTTGAACTCAGTGAAGCATATCCAATCAACATGCATAATGATTTGGAACTGCTGACACAATATTCGTAAGTACAGTTTCTTCTGTTCAATGAGGGACTTTTCTTTTTACAAACATTACTATTATTGTCAAAAAAAAGTATGAAAAACCTACTCAGCAGATACAGTACCTTAAATTGACTCATGACCTAAATCTTGGACTCTCAAAGCTGAACAGCATTTTAAAAGTTATCTAATCAATCACTCACTTGGTTCTTGTTTCCTCTGCTGAGAACAGCTTTTTAAGTTTTATTTGTCAAGTACTCGTTATTAAATAAATAACGAATCAAGGTCAATTTTACAGGGGTTTTGTTTTTGAAAAAAAAATATGATCAAAATCATGGATCTTTGCATCCTTTTTGATTTACTATAAATAATCCAAAGAAAGTAGTGGAAAAATAAGATTTCAGATTTAGAGCAGTGAGGTAAAAGAGACTGATTGAGTCTAAATTGCATTGGTTTAATGTTTGAAAATAAAAACAGGAATGAAATTACTAAATTGAAACATAGCTTTGCTTTTGGTACTTTACTACACCCATGATAGAAACGCACAGATAGTCACTGATGGGGAAAAGGTGGGACTGGATTTATTAGTCTTCTGATTTTGGTATGTTGTCAGTTTGAAATTTCTCTAAGATTGTTTCTACAGAGTACATGTGCCCATTTAATTGGTATTTTATTTGATTTAATTTTAAGATTATATATTTTTAGACAGTAAATATTTGAAGCATGGTATTCTTTCTGAAGCATTTGTAACCTCTATACTAACCACCACCACTCTTCTTATAACTTGCTTAGATTTAGTCTCAAATCCTTTAAAGGTTCATATTTGTATGCTGTTAGAAGTTGAACTAAGCTGAATTAGTGCAATATTATAATTTTATTAAATTAAATAGTGACACGGTATGGAAATTGAATGGGTTTTAACACTTTGACATATTTTGGTCTTTAGAAATACCTTTACACAAAAAACTTCTAATTGTGGCCAAGAAAAATCAAAGTAGAAATACAAAATAACTTTCCAAATAAAAACAAGGTAAGAATGTTGTGTGCAAAGTTCCAAAAGAGATGAAGAAAATGCCAGGGACATTCAGGAAGTAGACAGATGGGAAGGGCAGTTTGATTAGAATGAGGAGTTACACAGATATAGGCTTTTTCATTTATTCTTAGTTGAAAAGACAACAATGCTACTTAATTTGGATATCCTTGCTAGGATATATAATTACCTCTATTTGGAACTTTAAATCTACTACATACCAAACAATATACTAGGTCTAGGGAAATCATGAATAATATTCTCTCCTTACTAAGTTTTCAATTTAGCAGGAAATATAGACAGACACCATAATGACTTAAGTGCTGCATTAAGGGATGGGCACAGAATGCTATGGTACCATATGAGAAAGAAAAGACTTGAATCAAAGAAGACTTCTAGAAGTGACTTAAAAGGCCAAAAACCCATGGAAGTTAGGTTAGAAGAGTGGATCAGGTGGAAGGAATGATATAGGCCTGGATAAAAGAAATTATTAATGCCATGGACTATTTATCCAAAGTCATATAGATAGTAGCAAATCAAGAGATTAAAATCATGTTTTATGAATCTAATGTAATTTTTAGTACTAGATGAAAACAAATGTTCTCCAACAGAAGCATTACAGAACAAATAAAACAGGTAAAAGTAGAACTATTCTGTTTGAAGTGTTGAGGAGATACCAGTTGTTACCATTCAAGTTGTTCCTTCTCCTTAAGTGGCAAATTTTAAGGTGCTTTAGACTGTGGAACACAATGTAAGAGCCCCTGGTCTATTAAGCTTTATTTATTTACGCATACAAGAACTGGGGTTAGGCCAGAGGTGGTGGTGGTGGTGGGTGAGAGTATTCACAGAGTAAGAAGCAGAACAGGCAGATGTACTGAATACTGTTGAGGGGAGCAACAGGCCCAACAGGAGAGGTCGGCCACGCCATATGGGTCACCTCCTTGGCTGGGAATTGAACTCATGCCACAATGGCTGGCTATAGCTTGATAATGCTGTATCTTTAACTCCTGTGCCACCAGGGAGAGCCTGAAAGGTCATTTTGATAGGAAAGAAAATGAGGAAATAGAGATGAGAAAGAGTGATTTGAGGTGATGGAGAGGGAGTAGATAAA
This sequence comes from Galemys pyrenaicus, assembly GCA_019455555.1. Taxonomy (NCBI): domain Eukaryota; kingdom Metazoa; phylum Chordata; class Mammalia; order Eulipotyphla; family Talpidae; genus Galemys; species Galemys pyrenaicus. The sequence goes on from JAGFMF010011870.1 coordinate 11,997,066, forward strand.
CAAGGGATTGCAACCTTCCCAAAAGTGATGATATAAAGACAAATTAGGAGGTTAGGGAAGACAAATGCCCAGGGGATAATTTGAGAGAAAAATAGCTCTATACATCCATAATTCCTGCGTGTCGTAGTGATCAAGAGAAAAGTGGCAACTTTCTCAGTGTTTCCATCTTTGTGTTTTTTCAAAAAAGACCCAAACAAGTTGAAGTCCAGTTTGTGCTATGCTCACAGTGTGCATCTGAGACCTAATTATCAAAAGGCTAAGCATGCGTGTGTGTTAATCATGGTGTTTCTTTGCCTAAGTGCCTTTCTCAGTCAAAATAAGGATTTTGGGCCTCCCTGGTGGCGCAGTGGGTTAAGCAATGCCCTATGAAGCAAACCGCAGCCACTACAGCACGAGTTGAATCCCTGCTGCTGGCCAGGGAGGGGACCCACATGGCATAGCAGACCTCTCATGCCTTACCCACTGCTCCCCTCAGCAGTGTGTTTTGGTCAGTCTGCCTGTTCTACTCCCCACTCTGTCTCTGTCTCTGGTGTCTCATGGTCCTCACCTCTGGCCTGTACCCCAGCTCTTGTATGCATAAATAAATAAACCTTTAAAAACAAAACAAAATAAGGATGTCAAAGGACTGGAAATATTGGTTCATACTGATGGGTAGTAAGGTGTTAGTACAGCCTGTTATTGAAATAGGTGTATGAGAGATGTAGAGAATAGCTAACTCCCTGAGAAATGTGGTCCTGACCAGACACAATTACTGCTTTTATCTTTACTTTAGTTTTCACACCATGATTCCCTAGTACCACTCAATTCCTGAAAGTACACGTGGATCTAATCAGGTGTTCCCTTACTTGCTCTTTGGACAAGCAAAACCAACTTTTTCTACTGTGCATGTAATGTGTATTTATATTATTTTACTTTTAGTCATGCAAAAAAAGGGAAGAAAACAAGTTATTAATAATAATAATGACTACATCAATGTATTGTATGATCTCATATTTTTGTACAAAATTCTTCCAGTCACAAAGTCCACATGACAGTTTTTGTGGTTTTCTCTTTTTTGTTCTTGACCTTTCACACTGATCAGTTTCTGAGTGTCATATACTCATGATCTCTTAAAGTTTCTGCTCACATGGCTTGCCTTTTTTTTTTCTTCATGAGTTTTATGAGAAAATATCTTAGCAAATACTCAATCTTAGACACGGTATATTTTAGATTGCAATCTTTGCAAACGTAGTATGCCGATGCTGCCACATATTTGGTTTAGGTATAAAATGTTGAAAGGAGTTATATTTAGGATCTACATTTCAAATATTCTTTAAATTTGAGCTTCCTATATTTCAGATTTCCTTAAATCATAGTTTTACCAACCTATAACTAAATGTCTCTAATTTTTAAGAATCTCCTAGTTCCTCTGGCATCCTAACCTTATAATGTGGTAATATGTAGACCTTATATTTGAAGCTATAAACTTTCCTTTCATTGTGCCAAGAGCAAATGTCAAGATAATCAATTTAGTTTCAAGAATATATACATTACACCAGACGATCAAGCTGAATATGTCAAGTTAGCAATAAGTAATGAGTTTGTGGGAATAACTTTTTCTAGGTTGCCTTGATTTTAAGAAATGACAAAAATAGAAATAGGCAATCTGCTTATATAAGATGAAATGTTTCTTCATATAATATATAGTAATAATCTAAAGCTATAAAAGATTGCTAGTTAAAGAATGAGTAAGGTTGTATTAACTCTGCTGTTAGTTGGGTCAAAGCAAAAGCAGAATTTGATGATTACTCTAGTTATTAATGTATTAGCAGAGTACAGCTAAATGAATTCCAACAGTTACCAAGCCAATATTGGCATGATCTCACTACTAGGTGATATGAAAATTTTTGGTTTTTGTTTTACTTGTTTGGGGACTTTCTCTTTCTTTCTTTCTTTTTCTCCACAACTCCAGGCCTCTACATTACCCAGAACAGTGATCTGTTCTGATTAAATGTTCTTTACTGAATGATACTGTACTCGGGAAAATATTCTCTTTCTCAGCTCAACTATATTTGAAGCTCCTTTAAAGTAGAAAATACATAACAGTTTTGTCCCTCATAGTCTCAGCATAATACTATATAATAGGTGACATTTAATGCTTATTGATTAACTGAACATATTATAAAATAATTGACATCATCTGGCCAATCTTGTTTGACAAATAAAGACCACTGTGCTCTTTTACAATGCTTTACACACTATTCTTAAAGATTTCAACGGAAAGTTTTGAATGCACTTGAGATATAGCTACATGGGATAAAGCCATACAAATTCAGATGCATAAAACTAGTTCTGACAAAAGACTTTGACAAGATGTCAAAATGGTGAAGTCATCTGGAAGAACAATGAAAGGCAAGACAGTGACCTATCACAGAACTCCCAAAGTTGATCAGAGGTGTGAGGAGATGATAAAAGGGAAGTTACTGTAACTCATTGACCTTTTAATACCAGTCAAAATAAAGAGGAAAATTCAGATTTATAGAAATCCCTCTTTGAAATGAAGCACATATCACCCTCCATAGGTTACAAATTTATCAAAACTGTAACATAAATCTTTGTATTTCTAAGTGTTCATTTGTATAATATATGTGTAACTCCACTAATCTTCATAATGCTAGGTCCATGATTATTAGGCACATCTCTCTATGCACTGCACTAACTAAAATTTTTTGTAACATCATACATAAGTGAATTATTTTTCATAATTTTGCATTTCACGTTGTGCAAAATACTTATTACAACTGACATGCACGTTTGATATAAAGTTTTTCCCCCTTAAACATTGCTGTCAAGAAGTAGATTATCTGATATCTTGGAATTAAATAAATATTCTAGAAGCCCAACAAATGTGCTCTCCTGACAATACAATATATTTTTTTTCTTAAACGAAACACTTGCTATCCTTGCTTTCTTCTCCTGCTTTTAAACTTAATTCTGATTTCCATGAAGTCTTATTTCTAATGACAGAAGTATCCAGTATAAATTTATTGTTCCCACTATTCCTAATGGGTTAGTAGCTTTTGGTATAAAAGATTAATGTCCAAGGGCCTCCCTGGTGGCGCAGTGGGTTAAGCAATGCCCTATGAAGCAAACCGCAGCCACTGCAGCACGAGTTCGATCCCTGCTGCTGGCCAGGGAGGGGACCCATATGGCGCGGCAGACCTCTCCTGCTGTGCCTGCTGCTCCCCTCAGCAGTGTACTTCTGTTGATCTGCCTGTTCTGCTCCCTGCTCTGTCTGTGGTGAATCCTCTCACCCCCCACACCTCTGGCCTGTACCCCAGTGCTTGTATGCATGAATAGATAAATCTTTAAAAAAAAAAAAAAAGATTAATGTCCCTTCATTTTTCTTTTTCTAGAGAGCCAGGGAACTACCCATTAAATCCTGTTAACTGTCTTTCAACAAAACATTTCCTCAGTTTATTATTTTCTTCTTTTGCAACTACAGTTATACTGATCCTAAGTAGAATTATCTTTCATTCATAGTTATTAAATAGCTATGAAAATAGAAATTTACATGAGCACACAATGTTGTAGGGAGAGTATTAAGAAAGTTAATAGTTTCCTCCTTAGGATGCAACGAATGCCAGCAAGTCATGTGGCTGTATATCAAGTATATAGCATTTACTTTCTTGAGATGTGATTGCTGTTATCAGAGTTCACAGTCTTTGAATTACTGATCCCATTTATCTTATTTTACTAATTTGACCTAAATTTAGTGATATATTCAGATGTGTTTAAGGGAGAATATAATAATGTTTTACTTTACATTAAAATTCCTCAGCATAGACATTGCAGTAATATGTATATTAGGTTAGGTTATAATCATTGGGAAGTTAGTGTTCTAAGTAGGTATCTAAAATCCAGGAATGGTCAGCTAACATTAATATAGAGAACCTAACTCTAGAAAAGGCTACTACAAATCCATCTGTTAGCCATATCTCAACTAACACTGAGGCTTTGCTCAATATGAAAAATAGATTTTCATTGGTGAAAGTACTGACTTGTTAATCAGCATACAGTTTTGTTAATATGAATTGCAAGTGGTAAAACGTAATCATTTTGAGCTAAAAATGAGAACATAGTTTATAAAAATTTGTGGGAGCTGGTGAGAGTAGTGCTTATGGGGAAATTGATACAAGTTAATATAACAAGAAAAGTCAATTGTTTTCTATATACCAGCTATATTCCAGCAAGTGTAATTTGAAATTAAAACAGTACCAGAAGTATCGTTATATTAACAACTCCCCCCAAAATAAATAGTTGAGTATAAATCTAACAAATATGTATAAGTTCTATGTGGGAAAAACTACCCAAAGTGGATCATAGACCTAAATGTAAAGTGCAAAGCTATAAATACCTAGGCAAAAACCAGTATGACCTTGGGTTTTGCAGTGCAAACCCAAAGATGCAACCCCAAAGGCATGATCCACAAGAGTTAATAAGCTGAACTTCATTAAAATTAAAATTTTCTGTTGAATTAAATGAAATATAAGAGGATGAAAAGCCACAAACTGGGAGAGTATATTTGCAAAAGACATTTCCAATAAAGGACTTACCTGAAATATACAAAGAACTTCTAAAATTCAGGATTAATAAAACCAACAATCCTATCTTAAAAATGTGCCAAGACCTTAATGGAGACCTCCAGTGAAAAAAAAACATGTGGCAAATAAGCTTATGAAAAGATGTTTCACATCATATGTCATCAGTTTCTAAACAGCAATTAAAATTTTAATTCCAGGGAAAGTAAAAATGTTTTCAAAATCCTTTATTTTTACTGAATTCCTATGGAACAGATGTGTTTTATAGAACAAGTTAATGACTTAAGACTTTTCAATAATCAGATAAAGAATAGAACCTACTTTTTTCAACCAAATGGTATGATCTCATTCTGCCACTCAACTTTATCTCACCTGCTGGGCACATTGCCATGTGTTATTTAAGATTAATGTAGTACTAGTTGGCAACACTTTGCATATGATTAGATAATTTTACTCAGGGTATCTGCCATTCCTTTTGGGAAATTTTGAGAAAATTATTCTTGTTCATATAAAATGCTGCTACATTATTCATTCATCTCTACTTTGCTGGATTTTAAGTGTCACTGCTACATACTTTATACTATTAGTCACGCTAAATGAATGCTTAGAGACATTGTTAATAACTTGCTTTAGAAGAAGAAACACTTTCCTTTAACTGTGGAAATTAATATGTTAATTGCATTGACTACTATTCCTACTAGATATTTATAGAACTAGCCAGTCAGTTAACTGGCCATATTTTTCTATTTATAAATGCAATTCTTGATAATATAAAGTATTCAGATTATGCACTTTACATTTATTATTTAACAAATGGGAAAACATCTAGTGAAAAAGTAAACATACAATCCTGGGAAAGGAATAAGTTTACTTTGTGAAAACATCCTATGGTTATAGCTCTCAGTTGCAGATGAATAATTTTATATACAATTCACATCCTCCCCTCTCCCCCAATTCTTTATAATACTCTCTGTGCAAGACTGTGCAAATACTATATGAAACATCACAGAATATATTCTGTAAATAAATGTTCATTGCTATTCTCAATGAAGTTTGTGTTTAGGCCAGTTCTATTCTTCTACTCACTCTTCTGTGTTCCTTATCATTTTATTATATAAGTGCTTAGTGTTGTCAAGATTTATCAGAACATATTCGAAGATGACTAACAGACAGGCTTATTTCTCCCCAAATTTCCCCTTTTGATAGCTAAAAATGAAGCATCCATGGTAGAATTTTCTTTTCAATTATAAAGGCAGGGTTGGAGGGGTTAGAAAGATGTTTCTGTTCACGCTAGCATTCTATCCCTAGATACTATGAGCTGAAGTCTGTTCTAAAATTCATATGTAGAAACCCTAACACTCAGTACCTTAGACAGTAATTTTGTTTGGAGACAGGCATCTAAAGAGCTGACAAAGGTTAAATAATGCCATATGAGTTAAGTTCCAATCAAATGTAACTGGCATCCTTACAAGAAGAGAAAATGTATATATAAAGAGAGACCCCAGGATACACATGTAAAATGAAAATAGCATGTAAGAACGCAGCAAGATGGTGATCATTTACATGCTAAGAAGGGAGGCCTTACATAAAACCAACATTTCTGACACTTTGATCTTGGATTTCCAGCTTACAGAACTTGAAAAAATAAATCTGTTATTTAACTCACCCTGTCTATGGAATTTTGGTGTAGTAGCCATAGCAAACTAATATTGTGAATAAATGCTTTTCATGAAGGGAGGGATGTAGATTTAGTTTGTTTTTATCACTGCTTTCCTAATGTTCAGATCAGTTCTTAGTACTAAATAGATGTTCAATGAATATATGTTGCCTAAATGTTGAATGACTATCACCTTTGTTTTGAGCTGAAAAACAAACTGAGCCTCAAAGTTTATAACTTGCCCAAGCAAGAGTGAGTGTTGGGGCTAAAACCCAAAACATCACTTAGTTGAACACTTAGTTGACACTATACTATATTAAAGGTCACTGGTTTGCCCAAAGTGATTTCTGTGAATAATATTTAGAACAAATATTATTTAGGTCTGTTAGATATTACCTTCAAGCAGTTTTGAATTTCTAACAGGAAATTAAAAAGTATAAAAAGAGATAAAACAAAATCACAAGTATTAGAATATTGTACTTATAAAGTAAAATGAATTCTTATTTTAGACCTTATTAGAAGTGCTTATTTTTATTATAATGATTCCTTGCTAATAAGTATATGGCAGAGGGGACACGGTTCAAGATGAATTTTGCTGCATTACATTGAAGCCCTACTTTCTCTTACAGTTTTTAAGAAATTCAGTAATAAATTGATATAAAGGTTGGGATAGGATTCTGAACAGTATCTTTGTTAGTTAGACCTTAGATAACCCTGGAAGAGCAACCTTCCAGAGACAGTATTCACCCTCAAAAATACATAAAAATAAAAGGCGTAAGGAATAAGAGGTCTAGTACGTTGGAAACAGAAGATTTTGAGAATGAACAACTTGTTTTTTCCACATATTTTGAAATGTTCAAAAGGCAAAGTGTGTGCACACTATTTTGTGATTTCTAAGGATACATTTTATGATGGGAACTTCAAGTCCTGTAACAGGTCATTGAATGAAATAATAATTAGGGGCAGGTGGTACTTTCCAAATCAGTTTGTAAAGTAACCAAATTTATTTTTCCTTTCAGGAAAATGGCAACCTACGAAACTCAAAGCAAAATAAAACAAAATGTTTAGATATAATAAATATATCATTCTTTTTATATAACTGCTTACCCACTTAACTGATCCTTAAATAGTCATTGATCTTTTTATTTGCTAGCATTGGTAGTATGAAAATGAATATGATATAGTCCTGTTCTCAAGCAGCTCATTGATTATCAAGCAGTGTCTTGAGGTGTGCTTTGTACTTAGTATACACATAGTATACTTAATATACACATAGTATATTAGTATACACATAGTGTACTTAATATACACATAGTATATTGGTTGAATCAACTGATGAAGAGGAAATTAGAGACAATGCATAGTTGAATACTCATAACATATTAAGTATTATACTCAGGTAATGACCCAGAAGAAACAGCAGCTAGCTATTCTAGGGAGCTGGAAAACATTCATAAAAGAAATAATCTTCTAGGCCTCCCCAGTGGCGCAGTGGGTTGAGTGCCACACTGAAGCATCTGTTGCACAGCAGCGTGAATTAGATCGATGGCCAGGGAGGGGACCCACATGCCCTTGCAGACCTCTCCTGCCTTGCCCGCTGCTCCCCTCAGCAGTGTATTTTGGTTGATCTGCCAGTTCTGTTCCCCATTCTGTCTCTGGTGAATCCTCTCACCTCCCACGACTCTGGCCTGTACCCCTGTTCTTATGCATAAATAAATCTTTAAAAAAAAAATAATCTCCTTGTCATCCCTGTTGGCTACTTGGGTCTATTATACATGGTGTATCCCTATTTTTCTCTATATATTGTATTTGTGAATTCTGCATGTGCACGTCATAATGAGAGTTGACGTACTTAGGTAGATAAAATGGACTTGAGGACCATTTGGCAGTGAACCTCAAAGCTTTTGTCTAGTGTAAGTTTTGTCTGGTGTAAGACCATTGTGGATAATGGCAAAATTCTGGGCCAGTCAATTAGATGACAATCATAGGAACTGGAGCAAGGAGCATTAACCAAGGTGTGAGATGTTTAAGCCCTGACATAATGGTAACTGGAAGAAAGTGAGTAAATTAAAAAAGAAAGAAAAACAAAAAATTGGCAAGACTTTATTCATTCAACTAGTAATTAAGGAACACTATCTAATTTCTCGGAACTATAACAAAAATTGCATGCATGATTTCATTTAAATCTCAAACAAACTGTTGGACAAATTTAACTGCTGTTCTACAGATAGTCAATCTAGAGTCCCGGTTTGACCAATATCACATAACCAGTAGTAATAAATACGCATCCAATTCAAATCCATTTGGCTCTGAAAACAATGAACTTTCTCTTATGATATATTAAAATAATAAGGGATTGCTGTTATAACTCCTTAAAGGCAGCAACCATCAGATACTTCTGTGTATTACCCCATAGTATTTAGCATAATACTCTGTACAAAATAATTATAACCCATTAAATCAATGAACAAATAAGACTGCTTGTATGTGCCAGATACTTTGCTGTAAAAGTGACAACTAAATGGTTCCCTACCCAATGTAGATATACCCCATATTATGGCCCATGGAGCATATTATCCATGGGAAGACTTAAATAGTAAATGACTTTTTAAAAGTTATAATTAGGTAAGGTTGATTTACATCATAGTACATGGCATAGTGATAGAGGTTTACACTTGTACAATTGCATGTTGTTTCACCATACTCACCACCAAAGCTCTAGTAATCTTCCATCACTTGGCATAAGTGCTACTACTTAAAGGTACAGGGTGACATGAGTGTGAGAAATACTTCCCAACTTATGTATTTAGAGGTCAAGTAAAATATATTGCTATTTGAATGAAGATGAAATGCCGGTGAGTAAAAGTTTAAGAATTTAATGGTGAAAGTATTTATTTTTAGTGTTAGCTAAAAGTGGTCATGTTTTTCAAATTTATTTGCATATTTTTGAAAGCTATTACCTCATAATGTGACAGATAAGTTCAAATGACTTCCTAGAAAGTTAAGTACTTAGAAAAAATTTTTAAGAATAAAATTCAAAATATGGATCTATACGTTCATAATGAACTTAGCCTTGTATTATTCACCTTAATGAAAACAAATGTTTAATAATAAAAGAATGAGTATGTAAGCTATGTTGTCTCTCTTAAGAATGATACTATGAAAAATACTTATATTTTAATCTGATATAATGCTACATAAAAAAGGATTAAAGTCATTATATGCCCATAAATATTTTGAAAATATCCATAAAAGAACTATTGAAATGAAATATACCAAAATTTATGGTAACTGTTAGAAATACTCTGAAGAAAAAACATTTTTTATTTTTATTTCATACATATTACATAGTAGGATTTTATTGCTTTTGTAATTCAGAATACTTTCTGAAATAGAAAAAAGAGTAGGCATAGAAAGGATGCTTGGTTTCTACAGATAAATCATGATTCCCTGATTTAATACCTTATATTAATACCTAATTTGCTATAAAGTACTCTGGGGGCTAATTTAGTCAATAAAGAGACTTCAGAAAATGAATCACAAGCCATTACTGTTCGGTGCACACAGGAAGGTACTAATAATAACTACAAAGGCATAAAGAAAGCATCTGCAACCCAGGACTAAAATTAGCAATAATGTTGAAAGGAGTTCTAGTAAATTATATTTTCCAGAAGACAGCCACTGGCTCTTCTTGTGTGAGGAAGACTGATCACCTCCATTAGTCTTAAAACAAAGCAAAGACTTCTGGATAGGGCATTTAATTATAATGTTTATCTAATCACTCTGTAGCCATTTCTATCAACAAGATGGCTTAGAGCACACGCCTTTCTTTGGGCAGTAATAAGTAGTGGAGGATATGTTCAGTGAAGTATATATTAAGCCAAACAATTCAAAACTGTAAGTCAAAATTATTGGCACTTTATACTGGTGTTTTTAAAAATGTAAAGAAATGTATATGTTGTGCATTCTTTTGCTTTTGGGTCGTTGGACCTTCCATTCTATAAGCTGGTGTTAATAACAATTGTAATATCAATGACACTTAATACCTGATTAATATTTACTTATGCCCAATCTTGTTCTAGGTGCTTTTACCTATTTTACTCATTTTGCCCTTATAATAACTCCATGAGGTTGATTACTCTCACAATCTTCACTTTAAGCAAACTGAAATATAGAGAAATTAAGTACCTTGTCTAAGGTATTCATTTGTTTAGATTTAAATGAGCATAGGAATTCTTACTGGACATATTTCCTCAGTACTTATTTTACATCAAAAAAGAAATGAGGCAGTTTTTGTAAATTGAATTAGAAAAATGGTTATGACTACGTAAATGCTGACTTGAACATTAGTGATGCTTACAAATATAATTTTTCAAGATGCCAAAAGAAATGATAATGAATGTATACGTTTTGTTAATCTCAGAATCTAGACAGGACAGAGATATGAAGTTAATGACCAAAAAATGCAAGTTTAATGTGTTTCTATCTCAGAGAGCAGCAAACTGAGCTATTGTAAAAGTGACAGTGAGAAATAGCCTGTTTTAGAAGCTGTTAGACACGGAGTATTATCTTTTTGAATGTTGTTTATTGTTTTTGAATTTTAATTGATGACATGATAAATTTCCTTCTTCTGTTGAAAATAATCCAAACACTTTGAATGTATAATTATAATCAAGAAGGGCATGATATGTGTAAGAGAAATATTGGAATGGCTTCCCCATAATTGCAAACTTTTGAATATTCAAGAGAAAGGGGAGAAAAAAAAAACTACCTATAGGATATAGACTTACAGGCAGTTTGTATACACTGAAGTTAGAAAGCAAATTTAGACCTGCCACAAGGAGAACCAATTATTTTTTTTCCTAATACATTTTATTATCAATAAAGTATACTATACAATGCTGAAAATACAAATAGCATAGATTATAATTAAAGCACCAGTTAGCTCAAAGACAACACTTTAATAGTTTCTTTACTTTTGGTGTAACTGCATATATCTAAATAATATACTTATATTACTATTTCTTTGTTTCCTAATATTAAATGTGATTAATTTTATTTGCTCATATGGAGCTGATTTAGTTCACCTTTTACTCCAGCTTCAAATTTACTTTTCAACCAACACTATCTTTTCTTTTAACTTAATTATATCATACCCTTAAGTTCGACCATTCCTATAACTTCTGAAACCATAAAATAAGCTAATAACCTCAAATAGCATATGTAAACATCCACTTCTTGTCCCATGGACCATAGACAGTTCTCTTTACTACCCATCTTGTTCAAGAACATTAGTAAGTCTCATTTTTCCTCTGTTCCTCCTTTTATCTCCCCATCCCTGAGCCTACTACACTGGTAACACTTTTTATTCTATAACCATAGGTAATCATAAAGCAATTTGCCTAAAGATTGATGCTAAACACTTTTCTAAATTCAAAATGTTTTAAAAAACCTTTCCATAATTCTTGCCATGTGCTTATTGTCCACTGTAGAGCCAAGCATAGTGCAATGGCAACGTGCCTTCTCTGTGGCACATATCATGATGCACATGATTCTGTGTGTACACGGTGGCATAAGAAGCTCTGCAGACCTTCTCTCTGGGGAAACATATATGCAGATAAAATTTGTCTTCAAAGGCAATAATGGGGAGTCTCTGTAAAGTGTCTTAAGTGCATGTAACAAAGAATAAACATTTAAAGGAAATTTAATAAGGTTTGCTAAGAACAGTGTGTATCAATTGAGTCATGACCCAGCTCCTCCTAAACCCTATCCTGGCTCAGCATGACAGAGGCTTCAATCTAGAAAGGCATGGACAATAACATAGGTTGCTCTCTCCTCCTAGTTCTCAGAGGACAGCAACAGTATGTTCCCAAGAAGGGCAGACTGCCAGCATCTATGTCCCCTATTCTTTTCCTGCCAGGTGTTGCAAAAGCTAAATTCTGAATAGTGCTCCAAGAGATTGGTGCTCTCTTCATTCACCCAACACTCCCCACCACCCTCATTTGGTGGAGGTATTACCTCAGGCATGGACTGCTGAGGCCGCACTGAAGAAGAGCCTGATGGCTGTCCCAGCTTGGCTCCCTGATGGATACATGTAGAGAGAAGCACATCACTGTGCCCACCTTTAGCACTGAAGTACAAAGCCAGAAATTTTGCACAAGGTTGGGTGGGGAGTGGGTCTTTAAAGCCTCGCTAAGGAACTGGTTTTATTTGAAATAGAGAATTTAGAAGTTGAAGGCTAAAGTTACTAAAAAAATAATGAAAGTTTTGGTAGACAGCAATAAAGAGGAGGTAGGTTACGTTATGAGGGCAAGCTTAAAAGTAGGCCAGCTAAGTAAATCAGAGAGAATCAAGGAAAGGAACAACTGTGAAGAGCTCCCCTGGGATCAAGAAAACCTCACATTTGAACTCCAAAAACTCGCTGTAGAGAAGCTGGAATTTAAAATTGGATCAGATCACTAGAGCAATTTATACTCCGGGTCATTGTCAAAAATAATAGAGCAATAAGCCAGCATTTGGACCTGATTACCTGGACTTCTCTACATCATTTACTAGGAAAACAACTAAAAATATAGTATAGAACAAAAGATGAATAATGTTCTTGACATCATAGCCAAATGAATTCTTTTCAACATTTCGTGAGTTGTTCAAAATCATTCCATATTTTAGTTTTCTTTCTTTTTGGAACATGCTTTTCTTGGAAAACCTTTTATTTTTCCTGGAATTGCTGACTATCTTTCTTTCTCTCTTGCCTTCTGTGCTTGAATGTCTTCAAGCTTTCCCAGTGTTTAATATTTCTATTGTTGACACCTTATTAAAATTTTAAGTGTATAGTACATTACAGCAGATCTCTAGATTTTTGTATTAAATGGGATTGTTTTCTTAATTTTCTTTTCATATAGTTCATTCCAATGTATAAAAACTCAATTGATTTTTGTATGTTGAGTTTGTGTCCTAGAAATTTGTTGAATTCATGTATTTCTTCTAACAATCTGTGTGTGGGAGAGGACACTTAGTTTTATGTAATATAGTCATGTTACCTACAAACAGAAAAAATTTTTATTTAATTAATTATATTTGACATCATTTGTATTCCCCAGGGAGTACCTACCACCAGTCCACCCGTGCACCAACACCTCAGTCCCTTGTGCTCTTTCTGCCCTCATCCCCATCTTTGCCCTCCCCTCCTTCCCCTCCCCACCATGGTCCCTTTGGTTTATCTTTGACTTTTTGGTCTTGTTGAGTTTTTTGTTTGCTTTTGGTTATAATTGCCCATTTCCTTGAATTTATTCTTCTTTTTTGTTGTTGTAGTTTTTATTCTTTCACATTCCTCCTAATAGTGAAGCTATCCAATATTTTTCTCTTGCCTTCTGACTTGTTTCACTGAGTATAATTCCTTCTAGTTCCATCCATGTTTCTATAAATGGCCCTAGTTTCTCATTTTTGATTGCTGAATAATATTCCATTGTGTATATGTACCACATCTTCTTGATCCAGTCATCTACTTTTGGGCACTTGGGTTGTTTCCAGGTCTTACCAATTACAAATAGTGCTGCAATAAACATGGGGGTATAGGTGCTCTTTCGGATCAGTGTTTTTGTGTCCTTTGGGTAGATTCCTAGGAGTGGGATTGCCGGGTCATATCATATGGTAGTTCCGTGTCTAGTAGACTGAAGAACCTCCATACAGCCTTCCATAGTGGTTGGATTAGCTTGCATTCCCACCAGCAGTGTACTAGGGTTCCTTTTGCTCCACATCCTTGCCAGCATTTGTTGTTGTTGGATTTTTGATGTGTGCCATTCTTACTGGTGTAAGGTGGTACCTCATTGTGGTCTTAATTTGCATTTCCCTGATTATGAGGGATGCTGAGCATTTTCTCATGTGCCTGTTGGCCACGTGTATGTCCTCTTTGGAGAAGTGTCTTTTAAGTTCTTCTGCCCATTTTTTGATTGGTACAAACAGAAAATTTTATTTCTTCCATTGCTTTCTAATTTTTTTTCTTGCGAAATCCTTCAGATTAGGACTACCAGTGTTATGTTGACTAAGAGTGGTGAGAGTAGGCACCCTTGTATTTTTCCTGATCTTAGAGCTTTTGGTTTTCCCCTATTCATTATGATGTTAGTCATAACTTTGTCCTGTATGGTTTTTATTGTGTTGAAATATGGTCCTCATTTTCCTAGTTTGATGAATGTTTTTGTCATGAAAGGGCTTTGAATTTCTCAAATGATTTTTCTACATATTTTGAAATGATCATGTGACTTTTATTCTGTGCTTTATTAAAGCAGTTGATCACTATTTGTATGTTAAATCATACTTGAATTCCAGGTATAAGTCCCACTTGGGCATGGTGTATAATCCAGTTAATATAATATGGAATTTGGTAAGCTAGTATTTTGAGGATTTTTGCATATATTCCTCAGAGATATTGATTTAGAGTTTTTCCTTTTTTAGTGTAAAAGACAAAAACAAGTTAAAAAATGAATTGCAGTCTTCCTGTTCACATGGGAGATATAGACTTTTTTTCCCTGTAGTGTACTTTTGTGTACTCTCTCCACCTTCAAATTTATGGAAGAATGTGAGAAGGATTGATGTTGGTTCTGATTATCAGTGAAACCATCTGATCTTGTCCTTTTCTTTGTTGAGAGGTTTAAGAGTACTAATTCAATCTTATTAGTTTTATAGCCAGTTCACTTCTGTTAAGAACTTGTATTTCTTCATAACTCAGTAGATTGCATTTCTCTGGCTATCCAGTTTGTTGGTGTACAACTATTCATAGTAATCTCTTATAGTCCTTTACATTTATATGGCATTAATTGTAGTTTCTTTTTTTATTTCAAATTTTATTTGAGGTTTCCTTTTTACTAGTTTAGTGAAAATTTGTCCATTTGTCTTCATCCTTTCAAAAATTCAACTTTCCTTTTTTTCCCATTGTTTTTCTATTTTATGTTCTATTTATTATTTCTTTTTACAACTTTGGGTTCAGTTTGTTCTTTTCTAACTCCTTGAAGTTTAATTAGGTTGTTTATTTGATATTTTTTCTCTTTTAATGTAGGCATTTATTCTAATAAGCTTTCCTCTCAGTACTGTTTATGCTGTGCCCCATAACTTTTGGCATATTTTGCATGTTTGTATGTTGTATTTTCATATCAAGAGACTTCTTTTCAATTTCTTCTTTGATACATTGGTCATTCAGTAATTGTTTAATTACTACTTACTTGTAAATTTTCCAGTTTTTTTTTTCTGTTACAGATTCTTGTTTTCCATTATGTTCAGAAAATATACTTTTATTTCAGTCTTTTAAGTCTGTTAAGACTTATTTTGTGGGGGCCTCCCTGGTGGCGCAGTGGGTTAAGCAACGCACTATGAAGCAAACCGCAGCCACTGCAGCACGAGTTCGATCCCTGCTGCTGGCCAGGGAGGGGACCCATATGGCGCGGCAGATCTCTCCTGCTGTGCCCACTGCTCCCCTCAGCAGTGTACTTCTGTTGATCTGCCTGTTCTGCTCTCTGCTCTCTGTGGTGAATCCTCTCACCCCCCCACACCTCTGGCCTGTACCCCAGTGCTTGTATGCATAAATAAATAAAAATCTTTAAAAAAAAAAAAAGACTTATTTTGTGACTAACAGAAAATGCTCTATATTTACCTGAGAAAACGATATTCTATGGATGCTGGTGGGATGATCTATATATGTCTGTTAGTTCTACTTTGTCTATAGTGTGTTCAAGTCTTCTGTTATCATATTTATCTTTATATTCTATCTAGATATTTTAGCCATTATTGAGGTATTTAAATCTATTGTGTGACTGTCTTTCACTTTAATTCTGTCAAGGTTTCCTTCATATATTTGGCTGCTCTGCTTTTAAATGTTTGTAATTTTTATATCTTGTGAATTGATATTTTTCTTAGACTTCTTTTGATCATTTTTGACTTAATGTATTTTTTTTCTCTTTAGGCTAATATTCGTATTTAACATTTTTCCCTATTCTTTATCTTTTACTCTATGTGAATCCTTAAGTCTAAAGAGTCTTTTAGGCAGTATGAAGTTGGATATTATGGGGTTTCTTTTTTTAGTCCATTCAACAAATCTATGTCTTTTTACTGGAGAGTTTAATATATTTACTTTTAAAAAGTAATTGTTCATAGGAAAAGACTTTGCTATTGTCATTTTGTTAGTTGAACTGTTTTCTGTCTTGCAGCCTTTTTGTCCCCCTTTCCCTCTTTTTCTGCATTCCTATGTATTTCTTTGTTTTTTGTTTGTTTGTTTTTTGTAGTGACTTGCTTTGAGTCCTTTCTCTTTCTTTTGTGCATATGTTAGAGGAACATATGTATGTGGCCACCATGGGGTTTACCTGAAACATAAAAATCTCTTTTAAGATAATAACTTTAATTGCATGCAATAATATATACTTTAACTTCTTCCCCCACCTTCTTTGTTATTGATATCTATAAATTACATTTTACTATGTTTCCATAACATTTTATGGTAGTAATTTTTTCTATCTTTGTTTTTTAATTCCATACTAGAATTAAAAATGATTTATGTGATCACATTGTAGTGTGTAGAGATGTCAAATTATTATGTGTATACTTGTAACTTACATAATGTTTAAGCAATGTTATCTCAGATTTTAAGAAGTGATTTATACACCACCATTGCTGTATTTCGTATTCGTATATACACTTACTTTTACCAGCAAGCTTTATACTGTAGTCACCCCTTCCCAAGAAGTTTGTACTATTTCAGTTACTGGCTATCAACTCTGGTTCAAAAAATATGTACAGTAAGATATTTTGAGAGAGGGTGATAGTATACTACATGAACATAACTTTTATTATAGTATATTGTTTTAGTATATTTATTTTTAGTTATCCTATTCTATTAATAGTTAATGTTAATCTCTTACTGAACCTAATTTATAAATTAAACTATCATGGGCATGTATTATAGGAAAAATCATATTCAAATAGTGTTTGATACTATCTGTAGTTTGAGGCATTTACTCAGGGAGAGGGAGGTTCTTGTAATTTCATGGAGAAGAGGAGACTACTGTATAGTTTCTTTCAATAATAGGCACTCAATAACTTTGGGGAATGAAATAGTGGTAATAAAGAAAAGCAAGCTAAGTTTGTTGTGTGGAAGATAGAAGAGAGACTGTTACTTAAGCAGAGGGATTTACTCAGTAGGAAGTTGTAAAATATTTTCCTATAGAAAGCATTAGAAATGGTAGTGAGGTTCTACAGTTTTGTTAATATTATTAAATAACAGTTCAATTTACTTTCAAGTTATGTGATATTTACAGGTTAACCCATCTATAAAATACTTTCATAAGAAAATGCTTTCTGGATGACAAGTGACAGTTTATGATTTTTTTAAAACAAGCTATTAATAAATTAATATTCTAAGGCCTTTATCTTTTCCTTGGTTTATAAAGTTATACAGAACATGAGTTCAGAAATTGTTTCCTGTCACATAATAATAACACAATGCCCAATTCTTATTCTTTGTGCTCCTACTCTAACCTGGAATTAATTAATCATGGTTCCTTATGTGTAGGTAATCAATAGTCTTTGTATATTAATTTATATTAGATTGTTACTCATCAGAAAGTGATATATCCTGAGAAATATCAGGCTCTTTAGCTATAATTTTGAATTACATAGCAAAGTTTAAAATGATCTTTAGAATATAAATTAAATAACTAGTCCTAATTGATTTGTTGCACAGTATTAATAAAAATAAGTAAATATAATAATAGATTTAATGTTCATCATTGTTTCTACTTTGCTTATAATTTAGGGGCAAATGGTTGTTGTAAAGTTTGGAAAGGATCCCAAATTGAGAGGCTCCCAAAGTCCTGTTTCGAATCAACAATTTAAATTATTTCCTCTATCTGAGACAGAGAGAGAATGATTTCTTAGCCTAGGAAACTAGAGTGCTCTAGTGTCTTGGTAATATATCTATCTGCCCCAGAATAGTTTGAGGTTCCCTAGTTATTATCTCTTACATTGAGAAAGGCTATGACTTCAGAAGATGTATCTATTACACCTTTGTTTTGATATGCTGACAAAAAGATATGGTTCACAAGAGATCCTATTTTGCCCTTTTAGATGTAACTGTGTGGAACCACATAATCCTAGCAATGATACCTTGAAGGAATGGAAGGAGTCCAACATTTCTGCAGCTGACATAATTTGGGAAAATCTAACTGTGTCGGTAAGTGAAACATTGAGAAATAAACCATATCTTCAACCTTAATACTTCATGGGATTTTCTTCACAGCTTGAATGAATTAAGGTAAATTGTTTGGAATGTGTACTATTCGAAAAGTGGTAACTTAATTATATTCACTTTATTTAATTAATTCGTGAATTCATCAGTAAACTGAGGTTTTCTTTCATTATTAGTTTTCCTAATGGTTAATAGGCCTGAACTCTTCTAAAAGCACACATATAAATAATAGTATGACTACGTTAATTAAAAGTACATTAAATAGGAGTGGTATTGACCTGAATGAAACCATATGGCAGCCTGTTAGCCTTCTGTATGAAGAACCCAGAATACCTTTTACTTTAGTTAATACTGTTCCAGCTGTGTTGAATATGCTGGGGGAAAGGGGGAAGGGGACATGCTTGCTAATATTTTATTGTAAATCCTAAAGTCTTGGGAAGAACAAAAGTCACTTTTCTTAACAAAATCTGCCACCTCCATCAAGAAGAACTTCCTTACTTCCATTTTCTTATTTCCCACTCAATAATGGGAATGGCAACAGATCTTTTCACCTGTGAAGGCTAACTCTTGTATCTTTTAAGAACATTTTTTGGCTTTTTTCTGCTTTGTGGTTTCTTTTTTTTTTTTTCTTATTGTATTTCTTAATTTTTTTATAACCTATTGTCGTATCTCTATATTTGCATCCTCCTATTCATTCATATCTCATGGGAAAAATTGAAGTGTTCTACTTTTAATAGATATTAAAATCTAAAATGTATTTTTTTCTGTTCTTCCCACTTACAAATAATACTAATAGAGTTTCTGCCACTTAATATACCTATTATATAAGTTTACATCCTGTTATAATCGTCAGCACAATGGTATAATTCTAGTTCATTTTACAAAATATATCAATTTAGTAAGTAAACTAGTTAATGGAACATTGTCAAATATAAAACTTCTAAATATGATTATTATAAAAGTACTTGATCTGTTGCCCATTTTCTCCATTAAATGTTTTCTTTCAGAATTAAATCAATCTGTTTGAAATTCTATGTTGACCTATATTTTACATTTTTTTCCTTATGCTAGTTATAGTCTCTAGAATAAGTCTTCACTTACTTTCTTTTATGTTGGGTAATTCCTTCCAGAGAGCCACTTAAATTGGTCTACAAATGAAATGATGGGCTAAAGCAGAAAGAATAAAGAAAAAAAAGAATGCTACATGTACAAGGGATTATGGTTTACCCATTATGTAGAATCTCTTTCCATTTTTACTCCCATTTTTTGAGACTATAGGGGCTAGTATGTCTGAAAAATTCATTGCTAGTATTCCTGATTTTCATGTCTCTGTCAAAGCAGAAACCCAAATAATCACATCTCTAAATTATTTAATATGATCCTGTTTATGCATGTTTTTTAATTCTCTGAATATTTTATTCTCTAAATAGTTTAATGCTAAATAATAATATTTCAGTAATAGCAAGACCTGATTATCACAGCACAATTGATCTGGCTAGGAGAAAGTTAATTTTGGATATTAGAAATTTTAGGGAAAATAGAGTATAGTGAAGAATATTTTGCAATCAAAGCAAACCTAGTACTCTGAGTTTTTGTGTTTTTTTTTTTTCCAATTCTGTACTAGGTGTTAACATTCTGGCAGAAATTTTCACATTATTTTCTATTACTTAAAAGCAGTTTTTGCAATGGATAATTGCTAATCTTGACCAGAAATAGCCTTTATCACCAAAGGGAATGCTATATAATGAAAAAATAATGTAATTTTTAAGTCAATGAACACCATTAAAAATTTTTTTGTCTTGTTATGCTGGATTGTTTTTCTCAGCATAATCATTAGTATCACTGAAAATATTTTATTAATAAAGCACTGTGCTAATGACTACTATAACTAGTTTTTTAAAAATAGTTATATAGCATTTACTTTATGTATTCATTCGACAATTTTTAAATGGAGTAATTTCATTTCTCATGAATTGTAATAACTTGCTAACTCAGTGGGTCAAAGAATGTTGACTTTCATTGATTCTCCCAAACTGCTATATGTATAGTGAGTGATCAATAAATATTTAAAGATTGTTTTGAGAAAAAAATTCCATATCACAAATTTACTATTTAATGCAAGTGTTTTGACTTATTTTCTTTCTGTTGAGTTATAACTGACAAAATTTGTATATATTTACACTGTACAGCATGTTTTGATATATGCACATGTTATATAATGGTTACTACAATGAAACTTATTAGCATAACTAGCACCTCACAGTTACCTTTTCTTGTGAAAACTGAGATTTACTTAATAAATCTCAGCTACATAATACACTATTATTAGCTATATTTACCCTGTTATGTTATATCTTCAGATTTTTTCATCCTACGTAACTGAAACTCAGTACCCTCTGACCAATAGTTTTCTCTCCCCACCCGCTCAGCCGCTAGTAACACTCACTGATTTCTTTTAGAGTTCACATATAAGTGAAATCATGCAAGATTTATCTTTCTGTGTCTGGCTTATTTCACTTAGCATAATGTCCTCCACATTCATTCACATTCTTGCAAAAGACTGAATATCCTTCTTTTTAAAATGTGAATAATATTCAATTGTATAGTTATATCCCATTTTCTGTATTCATTTATCCATGAACAGACACTTAGGTTATTTCCATATCTTGGCTACTGTAAATAATGTGAAAGGCAAGGCTTTCATGGCAAGCTGGAATACTTGGGTATATATACCTACCTAAGTATTCTAGCTTGCCAAAAAAAAATTACACACACAATTAGCAGTATCTCAAAATCAGCCTTTATAAGGAACTCTTAGGCAAAGTCTAAAATTTCACAAGCAATTAGCTAGCAATTGATGAAGAATTGTCTCAGTGCCAGGATTATATATTTAGCCTGTACATATATAAGGGGTTAGGACACTAATGCCAACTTTAATTTCTTATTATATCAAACTTAATTTTTACCAACTTATAAAATTATTGAAACTTAGAATATGTTTGAAAAATAATTAGTATACATGCATTTGTCAACAAGAATTTTTTCCTTTTTCTAAGTGGAAGCATATGTTAAAGTCAAAATAAGACAATTGGATTTTGCTTTGATTTTTCACTTCTAAATCTCAAGGTGCATGGACGTGTGTGCCTCTGTGAGTGTGTGTGTGTGTGTGTGGGGGGGGTGGTGGTGGTGGTTTAGGTAACCAGAAATAAAATGCAGAATTTAGTAGGTCACAACTGTATTTTTTTGTGTAGCATAATTTGCCCCACAAAAAGAAGAAAAAATATGTTTTTAAAATTTTCTTTGAAGTAGGCAAAGTATTAGCAAATTTATTATAGATTATAAGACAGTTAACTGATTCTTTAAATGTCATCTAGGTCCCTAAGAATTGAGAACAAAACCCAGGCAGGTTCAAGGAATATTTAGAAGACTTTTAGATCTTCACAAAAGACTGAAGGTGATCACACAAATATACAAACGTGTACACAAAAGAGTTGTGGCGCTTCTGACTACTCTTTGCATTTACAATTTTCCTTGCCCATTGTTTTGCTTTCTAATTACCCTATTAGCTTCTCTGGACTTGGGGATGAGAAGGAAATAAGAAATCCAGGAATTCATGTTTGCTATTTTATCTTCTTTTTTTTTTTAACAGAGTTTTGAGAGTAGGAAAATTAAAACTATAATTAAAGCCTGGGGGGATTCTCCTTTAGTTTTCAAATTAGCCAAGTTTTTGTGCTTCACATGAATAATTTTAATGAGCAAGAGAGGTATTTGCTGTTAAATTAGAAAAGGGAGCAAATGTTGTACATAAATATATGGTATGCTACCAATATTTCTTAATAATGCTAGTTTTAGTTCTCCCAAGCAGATACTACTAGTTGCTTGCTTGATTAGCAGGGTAGCTCTCAGTGATTTATTCAGAATCTTTTGAAGGTGTTTTTTTCTGCTATTCAATGACATTTAGGCCTGAGGCTTTGTTCATTGTGTGGACTCTGTTTTGGTGATCAATTCTTCAGTCCATTTTTTACTGTAAATTATTTCTTTACCATAGCATAATTCAAGTTATGTGTAGATCCAGTATCTCAAATACTAATGAGGTCCCTGAGTCACTTTAATCATGATTTTCTTGTTTTGTTTTGACATAAAAGAGTAATACTTTAGTAATTAATCTTTAAAACACAGTAAGAGAATGAATTGGAAAAAAATTTTATTTTAAAATATTAGTGTTAAAATGCTCGGTTTTTCTTAGGAAAATAATTTTTTTGACTTTGCTGCCACCTCATGGCTAAGGCAGTTATTCGAAATGGTACTTCAGAGACTCAAAAATGAACACCAGGGGAATAAAAGACCATAGAAAGATCATGGTGAATATGATCTTTGATTTGCTTGTGTAGTAACATTTTATCTTCTGGTCTTTAATCTGAGTTTGAGTCCTATCTTTGACTCCCAGTTTTATTTCAGTAGTGATATATCATAATTTTCCTATTGCTTTCTTTTACCCTTCTTGCTTGCTCTTGACTGGATAATTCACACTCATGGTTCTTATTTAATCTGTAGTAATAATACCACCTTAAACACTGAATTTGTATCCTAACGCTGCTACCCTTAGTAATGGGGAGGCGATGGCAAATGTCCTAACCCTCTACACCTCAGTTTCCTCAGACATGAAATAGAAAGAAAATTACCTATTTTATAAGCTTGATCAGAAAATTAATAAAGATGATATATCTAAATGCTTTTGCATTTTGTCTGACCAATCACTCTTTTACTATCAGTAAATCTGGTCCTACCCGCGTAGGGTTGAGTCTGGCACTATCATCCTGACAGCCTGAGTTCTGATTTCAATCCTCAGCCTGGGAGCTAACCCACATGTGAGACAGCACGCCTCTCCTGTCTGGCCCGCTGCTCCCCTCAACAGTGTATTTCAGTAGATGTGTTCTGCTCCCGACTCTGTCTCTGGTGAATCACCCCCTGCACTTCTGGCATATACCCAAGTTCTTCTAGGTAAAAATAAATTTAAAAATTCATGAGAAAAAAAATTAATATATATTAGGTTAAATACACAATGTATAATATGGCAAATAGTCTTAGAGATTAAATTTGAAAAGGTGAAAATTTTAAAAGTGATTCATGTTCAAATCTAGTGTAATATAAACCTTTGCTATTGTTCACTACCTATCCAAATAGTATTTGTGAGGCACACTGTGCTGTCAGGTCACTGTGAGAACCACAAGTGAAGAGTTTATCATCTCTGTTCCAACTGATCTTAAGTTAATTTACTGAAAGAAATATGTCCCTTTCCCCCATAATAGCTCCATTTGTTTTATTTCCTCCTGCAGGAATGCAAATCATTGCATGGCGAGTATATCGGACGAGCCTGTGGCCATGATCACCCATATGTTCCAGATGTTCTATTTTGGTCAGTGATCCTGTTCTTTTCCACAGTGACTATGTCGGCCACCCTGAAGCAATTCAAGACTAGCCGCTATTTTCCAACCAAGGTACTGAATCTACAATTTCCCCGTTCCAAATATAAACCAACTTAAAGTACGTTATTGTCATAAGTGTTTTAGGACAGAAGAAAGAGCAATTGCAGTCAGAGGAGCCACTGGGCGGGGGGGGGGGGGGGGGACGCGGGGGCAGGATTTTGTAAGAGAGCTGCCAGTGAGGAGCTGGATGTGATGACAGAGGTACAGAGGAAGCACTTTGCAACATAGGTGCTAAGGGTACATATGCCCTCAAGCTTGTCTCCTAACTTCAAATTCCAAAGATAAGCACCCACTTTCCCACTTAGGCTTTTGGAATCAAAAGCACACACTGCATCACTGATTGTCACTTTCTTGCCCAGTGAACGGTGGGAACTATTCCAGCCTGACAGATACCTCATAAGAGCCACTGTTACATTCTCTAATTGGGGAAGCCCCTACAAGACTCATTGGAACACTATTCTCTTTTTCGTTTTTAAAGTGTCAGTTCCTCCCCCTAACCCACCACGTTTTGCATCTGCATATTTGGAAAGGAAAGTAAACAGAGAAACAGCTTAGTTCAATATTTAACACTGCAAAGTAACACCTATAATGTCTGACTCAGCCAAAAAGAAAAAAGAAAAGAAACAAGAAAACAAGCTTTTTAGGGATGAACTGAAGATTATGATCAAAATTATACTCTGGGAATATGTTTCAAGAACTGTTTCTTCCAGAGAAAACTTCTGTTTCTTCTCTGAAGTGGAAGATTCATTTATTTCCCCAGGAAGTTTGACTTCATTAACTATGTTTTATTGTTAAATTAATCTTTATTTTGTGTGTCTGCCATAAAGACATCCTATTAGAGGCCAGATATGTTGATTATTACATGTGTTTTTGCTCAAAGATTGCCTTATGAATGAAAAATTACTTTAAAGATGACAAATAGAATTACTTATCAATTTGTACGTACCATTGTGCACATTTCCGGATTACATACTTTTATCCCTGATAAAATAACTAAAATATTATCCTTCTTCAATAAAACAGATAATTTTATTTTTGGTGCTTCAGATTTATCAGATTAAGTTATTACCTGTGTGAGAAACAGCCCTAAAATTCAGCCAAGAACTTGCATGCAACCTTAATCTATGTTCTAAATATTTATACTCTAGGATTCATGATAAACTTGAATTTTAAATAAATATTGAAAACAGCACAATCACCACTGCAGTTTTTCCATAATGCTTTTTTTTTTCTGGGAAGGTTGAATGTGCATGCATTATAATGACAAAGGTGCATAAATATCTATTCAGGTTCTGACAGTTAAGAGTTTTATTATAGTATGCATAAATGTAATATTGTGATATTATGTCAGAAAGTGTTTATAAGTGTGACTCTGGATTATGTTCTTGAGTACTCTTTAGTGTTTACAGTTCCTTCAAGTGACGAATTTTTTCATTACTTTCAGGTTCGATCCATAGTGAGTGACTTTGCTGTCTTTCTTACAATTCTGTGTATGGTATTAATTGACTACGCCATTGGAATTCCATCTCCAAAACTTAAAGTACCAAGTGTTTTCAAGGTGAAGTTATAACATTTGCTATCTTTATCTCCATCTCTGTAGATTTAATCTTCATTTAGATGATGGCTATAACAATAGTGCTTGGGATGGTCAGGGAAATATAAAGATTATAGATTAATAGAGCAGTAAATAAAATGCCCACACCATGACTAAAATGTTACTCTAATTTTAAAATAATCACAGATATAGATTATTTATATCTGCATATAAAAGACAAGCAAGAATCTTAAGCATTTTGAAATGAAGGGTGATGCAGTATATTGATATAGGATCACATAGTGAATAGAGTTTGGAAAACAGATAAAATTAGGTCTGGAGTAGAATTTTGATAACGTTACTAAGTAAATGTATGACCTTGGACTACTCACTCGACTTCTCTGAGTCTCAGTTTTCTCACTGATTATATATAGGGCTTGGGACGTTCTCATAGAATTGTTGTCAAATGAAATTCTTTGGGACTCAACTAAGGCCTCAGTCAGGTTTAAAATCCTCTGAGCCCCTGATGTAATCCAGGATTTTTCTTTTATATTCACCTAATAGCCCCACACATACCTGGCAAGAGTTATACAGAATTGTCAACATGCTGTTTGTAATGTAAACACACTTGTAAACCACAAATAGTAAATATATTATCTTATTTGATAAAAGTACTAATTAAGTACACAGATATTTGATACTGGATGTCAGAGTTCAAATTTCACTTCCAATTCTTGGATCTTACACAATTTTCTGGATCTCTTTTTTTTTAAGATTTATTTATTTACACATACACGAGATGGGGTACAGGCCAGAATCGTGGGAGGTGAGAGGATTCACCAGAGACAGAGCAGGGAGCAGAACAGGCAGACTGACTGAAACACACTGCTGAGGGGAGTAGGTGGCAAGGCAGGAGAGGTCTGCCACGCCATGTGGGTCCCCTCCCTGGCCGGTGGCAGGGATCGAACTCGTGCTGCAGTAGCTGCGGTTTGCTTCATACTGCGTTGCTTAACCCTCTGTGCCCCCAGGGAGGCCCTGATCATAAAATATTTTTAATATATATTTTATATGTGCTTTTCCCTTGAAGGTTCTGTTTTTTTTTTTAAGATTTTTATTTATTTGTGCATTCAAGAACTGGGGTCTAGACAGAGTGGGGAACAGAACAGGCAGATCGACTGAAATCCATTGCTGAGGGGAGCAGCGGTGAGGCAGGAGAGGTCTGCTGCACCAGGTCCCCTCTCTGGCCCAGGATCGAACTAGCATGGCTGTGCAGCACTGCTTCACAGTGCGGTGCTCAATCCGCTGCGCCATCAGAGAGGCCCGATTTACTGGATCTCTTTATGCCCTCAATCTCTTTATCTGTTTCTTCTTTAGAGTATTGTGAAAAAAAGATGAGTTAAAATATTTAAAGCACTTAGAATGGTACCTGGTAACTTACGAGTGTTTTGTGAATATTAGTAGAGTTGACATTGCTCACTTGGCCTAGCACTTTATAATGAGGACTTTCCTGGTAGCGTCTAGAAGACTTAATTAGATTAAATGTTCATTCATCCAATTAATAACTGTTACCTTCTTTCATTTTTTACAGCCCACCAGAGATGATCGTGGCTGGTTCGTTACACCTTTAGGTCCAAATCCATGGTGGACAGTATTAGCTGCTATTATTCCAGCTTTGCTTTGTACTATTCTAATTTTTATGGACCAACAAATTACAGCTGTTATCATCAACAGAAAAGAACATAAGCTCAAGGTATATTTTAAGATTCATAGTGATGGAAATCATTGTGACTTAATTGACCTCACTTGATGCTTTTTATTCTGTAATCATTTCTACAGTGAAATACTGAGATAATATTTTCAGGTAAATAATTTTATTTTCTGTATTCATCATACTTTGTCTTACAATGACCTTAAAATTATTTGTTTATGGTCATGATTAAGCTCTAAACTCTGACATCTTACCTCCAGGACTTAAAAAACATTGCTAAAATTCTAACTTTCTTTACCATGTTTGAAGTATTTTAATGAAACAAGTCTAGTCTAGTAAAACATAACTACCAATTTGCCTTACATATGAGATTCTTCTATCTGACCCTAAGTATGTTTGTTATATTGTATTCATTATTGGAATCAGTTACATTTTCAGGTATTTCTCATTTTCTTTAGTTATTCCTTTGTCTATAATTTTATAATAAAACACAGTCATAAATGTTATACTTTGCAAGTGACATCTTTGTTAGGTTTTATTGCAGATTTCAATTATTTTTTTAACAGAGAGCATGAGTGTATACCTGTCTTATTTATTAGATACTTAACCTGCTATTTTGTAATTGTGGATAATTATAAAGTTGTTCACTGGTTTGCAATTTGTCTGAGATATATAATGTGTTAAATAATATATATATATAAATAATTAGTTAAAAATAACCTGATCAAATCTTACAAAAAGCACGCACAATCTTGTTTTGTCCTTATATGGTGGGATAATTGCCAGCTATCTTCTTTACATACTTTTAAAATTCTACAAAAGGATTCATTGTCAGAACAACAGAAATCATGCTATGTAGAATTTCACAAGTATGATTTTTAGAAATATTTAAAAATCTCAGATTGGAATATTTGATAGAAATAGTAATGCCATCAATGTATTACAATTATATGTAATAAATCTTACTAAAAAAGGAATTTCATGTATATATTGGAGAGAGTATATGTCTATCTTAAAACAAAGAACATTCTTCATTCTCTTCGTAGAAAGTAATACAAGGGTGCCAGACTATTTTAAAGGAGTTCATTCAATTCACTTGTTTTTGTTGTTGTTGTTGTTTTTTAAAGATGTATTTATTTATGCATACAAGCATTGGGGTATAGGCCAGAGGTGTGGGAGATGAGAGGATTCACCACAGACAGAGCAGGGAGCAGAACAGGCAGATCAACTGAAACACACTGCTGAGGGGAGCAGCAGGCGAGGCAGGAGAGGTCTGCTGCGCCATGTGGGTCCCCTCCCCTCTGCCCCCTGCCATGTGGGCGGCAGCAGGGATCGAACTCCTGCTGCAGTGGCTGCAGTTTGCCTCATAGTGCATTGCTTAACCCACTGCGCCACCAGGGAAGCCCTCACTTGTTTTTTGTCAAATAAAATTAATAGTTATAAAGATATATTCTCATAAAGCACTAGAAATTATGTCTATGGTATGATGGCAAATTTTTAATCAGTGTCAAAATAATGAGAGATCCTGATTTATGTTTGCTGAGTTTCATTGTATGATTATTACTACTATCCTGGTCCATTTTAACCTACCTGTGTGATATCAATTGACAGGAAAACTTTTTTTCTGTTTTTTGTTTGTTTTTAAAATTAAGTATCTGGCTCTTATAAAGCTATATGAGCTGATTCCCAAATGCCTCTGAATTATGCCATTCTGTCTTGAACTTTAAATCATTGACAACTTCAGAATAAGGAATTCCATTTTTTAACTTTAATTACCTACTTTTCAATATCAATAGCTTAAATATTATTTGTTTTTAAAATATCAGTCTTCTGCAAAAGCAACGATCACAACCTAGTTGCTAGTTATGTAGTTGAATAAATGGATCTATAAAATTTCTGAGTATGTTATATGGGATGTTCTTTGTCTACTACAAAGAAGTAGGAAAGCAATTTTCCTAGAGATCAGTTTACTTTGTATACTTAAACACATCTGTTTTTATTACAAAATATGTGATTTTGGTTTTTAAATAATTAGACAATATAAAAAGTTAAAAGACAAAGTGGAAAACACTTTAACTTTATTACCTAGAGATAACATTGTTAGCATTTTGATATATATCCAAATATATATTTTCATGCTCCATATGTTACTTATTTATTTTTAACATAAGAACCTTATTGAGGTGCTAATACACATTGACAATATAAATCTGCATAATCAATTTTAATGGCTATATATGTATTTCATTGTATGATGTATGTTTTAGAAAAAGTGAGCTATATAGTCATTGTTTCCCTTTCAAGAATTTTTTTTAAGTCTTTATAATTAGGTAGAAATCTCACTAATTTTACTGAAAGGTATTAAGGTTATCAACTGAACTGATATGGGCAGTACTTGTTTCTAGTTATTAATGGAATCGTATTAAAACAACATATGGGAGCAATTTGCAGGGCAGTGGTAGCTCTCTGGTTGTTCTGTGTCTTCACTCTTTTCAGGTCCCTCCAACATATAAACCATGTAGTACTTGCACTGTGTTCTTCATGGGACTATGGTAGGTCCTTGACATTCACATTTCTAAAGTTCCAGATCCATACATAGGCTATATTTGCCCCATTATATGTCATGTAAATAGCTAAAATATAATAAAGCATTCCTTAACTGATTCTTAAGTAATCCTGCTTTTACTATTTTAATATTTTAATAATCTAAAGCATTTAATATTTTTGTCAGTAAATTAAACTTGAGGTGATATTAATGAAACATTAGATTATTTATTACTTTTATTGCAAAAATAAATGGCTGTCATAAAAAGATGCACTTTTTTGCCCCTTAGCTCTCTGGAACTGATGAACAATAGCGCAAGTCTGGCTCTCTATGGCCACAAGTAGAAGAGTCAGTCTGTTCTTGTCACTATGCATCTGAACACTTCATCCTCATCCTTGATTATGGATATCTGCAAAGCAAGTTCCTTGCTGTGAAGACATACTGTCTGCACTACACACTTCTTTTTCTGGCCTATAACCCTCATGTTCTATAAGTTCCAGTATATTGTGGTCTGCTGCTACTAATTTTCCTGTTAACAACAAAAAATACCGGCTTCTCAGAACATTCTTTACTCAGAGAAACGGTTTGTTCCATAGCTGTTCCCCAGCCTGTTGCTTCAATGAAATGTTTGCACAATGTCCTGGCTTTGACTACAAAAAGGCACATGTTTCTTCAGTATATCCCCAGACCACAAGTTAACCACAGTTTCACATTTTACTAGTGAGCTTGTTCTCACTTGAAAACCCATTTGCCTTTGTTACATTCCCTGAACTCATTTAATGAATCTTTTTTTTTTTCTAGTTTCTGCATCAAACACCTGGTAGATTCACATCACATTTCTAAGTATGTGCCATATAGCCAAGTAATCTCGGAATTCATCATTTTATCTCTCTCCCAAATTTATATTTTAGATCCTTCTCACTTCTCACTTTAGATCTTTTTCTTCACTTCCATTACCAAAACTAGTAGTTTATGTTCTTTTAGAGGATGTTTTGCATGCCACTGAAAGTGTTTATCATTTTATGAGCGTTGCTACATACACAGTAAAGCTGTGTTGTATACAGAGGCAAGGTCTCACTGGCTAAGCAACTTACTCCTCCCAAAGAAGGAAGAAATTCAAAATTCGTGAAACTCCAGCTCAGGCATTCATGACTTTGGAGGGTTTTTCAAGAGTGAGAGAAGGTATATAAATGTAAAAAAATTGAGAATGCAAATTATCATATATATGAGAGATAGATAGTTATAAATCCACATGCTCTCTGGCATTTTTTGTTTATTTTTCTCTAAAGAAGACAGGTGTAGATTAACTGAATACCTTTGAAAAATATTCAAAATATCTGCTTATTTTATTAATTGCATTCCCTAAAAGTGGAAAGAAAGAGATATTATCTCATATGAGAGAAAGTTTCTATTAAGATATAATTGTGGGCTTTTCTACATGTTTCTGTAGACAGTTCAGGCTTCTTTTGACATCATTTTTAATAAACAGCAATACAATCCCAGATCACTTTAGTAAATGAATGCATTTGCAACATTCATTTGGCACCACATTCTCTTGATGATTATGGCATTTGATATGTTCTTTTTTGCCCTCTTTGTCAGCCTGGTTCTTCATGTCAATCTATAGTCTTTTATGTGGTTAACTTGACAGATGCAGGAAAATGCTGCCAAGCTTTGAAATGAATTTTTTCAGCAGTGGCATCTGGGTATCAGATGGTCCTCTTGGCTGGCCTCTTGTCTTGCTGCATATTGGTTTTAGTGGGGTCTGGTGTAGCATCACCTGTTGCTATGCTCCCTTTTCCTCCCATATGTCCATTTCCCGTGATTCATGGATGAATATGAGAATAAAAGCTCTGGTTCTGTCTTTATTTCAGGAAAAAAATACACAGAAATATGTTAGAAGGTACAGAGTTCTCTCTCTGACAAAGGGATACTTCCCTTTGGCTGGCATGCCTATCAGGCAATAATTTGGTTACAAAGACCAAGTTTTTAAAAGACATTTTAAATGAAAGGTAAGAAGAAGGGTGATGATTAATTAGTGGAAGTGCCAGAACTGCTTTATTTCCTTTGCTTCGCATTAAATTAAGATGCTCTCATTATTGTATAACATAATTGGGGGAAATTATTTTTGTTTTCATTCTGTACATTTACAAAGCTATCTTTCTAAATTTAAAAAGGAAATCATTTCCTTTGAAAGTATTTTTTTTTTGCTTCCTGAAATCCAGAATTCCACTATTTGTATTTATATCATGTTTTTTAAAATACTAAATGAGACCTATAGAAAATCACTTTCATGAAGAAGGCCTTTTGTCATATTGTTAAGACATAATGAGCATTCATCCTGGGCAATCCAAAGTATGCTGAAATCATAAGCCAGCCTCTCAAGGCCCCCGCTCCTCTGCCATCCTATGATGAATGTCACATGCCTACTAGCACCTCTTCTACATTCTGTTCTCTTGTAGCAGGACTACAAGGTAATAAAACAGCCCAGGGAGGCACCATTCATGTACTCCCACAGTAGCAGGGGTTAGAGTAGTTTAGTCCTATGTATTCTCACTTGAGCGTTCCTAACAAAACACTCCTCTAAATAACTGATTAAGACATTATTATTGAAAGTTCTATTTGAGTTCTAATCTATGTAATTACATCTTTCAAAATTCCTGCAAAAAGACTACAGGGTTATAGTATGGTCCTGGGGAAGCTTCTTCCTAAGCCCTTTGGTTATGCAGGATGTTTCTCTTCCCACTCTTCAAGCTCTAGGTAATGAACACCTCTCTGGAGTTACTGGGAGAGAAAAGTCTTATTCTTGAGGGAAATTCTATACCATTGGTCAAGCTGAGCTGACCTAGGGAAGAGGAACAAGGTATTGAGGACAGTGCAGCGAGAAAAAGTTATCTATCATGGTAGATAACTTCCATTTTCTACTCACTGCCATCTCCTGCACTTTTATAATTCGGCAGGAATAAGCAGAAAGGGAAGAAAGTATAACTGACTTTAAGAGTAATTTCTTAATAAAACAGTGAGCAAAACAGAACAATACAAAGAAAATATTATGATGACAAACAGGCAACAGATCCTCTGCGCCTCACACTCCAGCCCACATGAGCTTTCAGATGAACTCAAAATTGCTTCCAGTTTGGTAAAACTGCCTTTTAAATGAAAAATTCAAAATTATTCATCTAGAAGAATTGGTAATTTCTGCTCATGTTCATAATAACAAATTTAACAGCTATATTTATTTTTAAATTATACTTATTGAATTTGATTCTGAAAGATGTTTCCATGCTGCACATTTCTCTTTTAAGAAGTCAATCTGTAGCTTGCTGATTGCTTATTGTGTGCCAATGTTTGTGTTGAAACTGTGGGAAATACAAAATAATTATATGTTACCTGCTCTTCAGAAACATATACTCTTATTGAGGAGCCTTAAGCAAATAAATATAAAAGAAAAAATTATCATTCAACTGCAAGAATATAATTGTCACTAACACCTATTGGTTGCTTCTAAATATTTGCAAAGTCAAATACTTCTCATAACCCAGTGAGGTACCGCTTGTTGCCATTGTCCCATTTCTCAGATGGGAAAACAGAGGCACAAGAGGTTAAATGATTTACCCGAGGGCATTACTGGAGTCAGTATTTGATCCCAGACCAGCCCTCTCTGGAACCTAAACCCTTAACCACTTGCTATAACTACCTTACAAGAAGTAGTCAGTAAAGTTGGAATACAAAATAGGTCAAACCATATATAACTCCTGAGGTCCATTTTGGGCTGGGTATGGAGGGAGAGGGTAGCACTCCTCTTTCCTATCTTCAGCTTCTCTCAGAGCAAACTTACCCGGTCACCCTCTCAAGACAACAGTCTCCAGGCCCCCACATTTCTGTGTGCTCCCTGCACCTGCATTTTCCTTGTTTGTATTTCTTTCCTGCTCCTAGAAAACACTTAAGTCGGCAACACCTAGAGATCAGTGATATGGAGCAGCACGAACAAGAACTATCACTTGAAAGAGAGGTTAAACTTTTCTAGTGTTGAAACTGAAACAAATGAGAACAAGTTAGTGTTATATTAATATTAGGATAAAAATGCAAAGAAATTTAAATCTTATGACATTACTTTTCCCAATAAAAATCATCATTGAGAGAAAAGAGGGCTCTTGGAAACTGGGTGTATTTAACAAGTTTTTCTTTAGAAGATCTGATTTGAAGGGCTTCTGGAGTATTGTAGGAAGTGATTTCTATTCACAATCAAGTAATTCTTAGGTCTCTTATTGATGCAGTTATTTACTTTCTTAGTTTTGTAATTAGTATACAGCTGCTGCTCAATAATTTTTTGTGTGAATTAATGATGAATGAACAGATATGAATTGTGAATTAACTTGCCCATTTAAGGAAATTATGGGAAGTAGCTGTACTTGATTAACTGGGTTAACATTATTAACCCAATAGAAATGAATGGAAATGGATGTAACATTAACTCAAAAATACATTAAACCTATTAAAATACATAGAAACCACTGTAATTATAACCATAATAGAAACAGCTACAACTTTTCTCTAAATGGATTATGTATTTTGAAACTATTACCTTCTTTAGTTTTGCATTTTAGAATCAGTTGTGGAAGAGTCAAAATAGTTTCTCTTTTCTGTTTTTACTGTTTCCTGGTTGTGGTGTCATTGTCTTTATACTAAACTCAGGTCCTATGAGAATCCCTTTTTCTTTCTTTTAACAGAAAGGTTGTGGGTACCATCTGGATCTATTAATGGTGGCTGTCATGCTTGGTGTGTGCTCCATCATGGGCCTGCCGTGGTTCGTGGCTGCCACTGTCCTCTCCATCACCCACGTCAACAGCCTAAAACTGGAATCAGAGTGTTCAGCTCCAGGAGAACAACCCAAATTTCTTGGCATTCGGGAGCAAAGGGTTACTGGACTTATGATTTTTATTCTTATGGGCTCTTCTGTCTTTATGACCAGCATTCTGAAGGTAATAAAATTTGTTTTTATGAATTTGAGATAAGATAGACTATGTTATTGTTTAAGCAATTTCATTTGAACCTAAGCCCCCAATTTGCAAATATTATATGGCATGTGATAAAAGTAAAATATACTGTGCTTATATAACTTCTTAACAGGGAAATTATGTGTTACATTTTAGAATCCTTAAATACAAAATTTGTCTGGCAAAGTATAATTTGATGTGTAAATTTTTATCATAAGTTTGAAATGTGATCAAATTATGGGGAAAAGCCAGTCATTAATTCTGACAGATTTGTGTCCTGAATTTACTACAGGTCTCTGTGAAATCAAATTTCTATGTTCCCGTCAGTGGAGAAATATATTTGCTATTAGCATCATCTAATGTAAGATAGAGGTGCAGAGATGCATACTGTCTGGTCATGGTCATACATGCAGTTTTATATTTTAAAGGTGTCACAAAAATAAAGCGTGGTATTTATTGTATATACTAATTTTTCACATTAAAAAAATTGAATCCATTCTGAAGAATATTAAAGCATAATTATTTTGTCATATAATTTTTGGCAACTATTTCCAAGGTGTCTTAGTTGTATTTTAAGTTATAACTCATTTTAATTATCTACAATTTGAAAAGTCCACTTGAATTACATAATCATTTATACAAAATTCTTTTGGATTTAATTATACAAGTACATTTGTAAAAATTAATTTCTAACCTTTTAAGTATTTATAGAGACAAGATAATGCTGAACTATTCCAATAAAAGGAGAAAAGTGGGGCAATCTGTAATTACAAATATCTGTTGTAATATAGAAAATTCTAACTATTAGAATTCTAACTATTTTCTAACTAAATTCTAACTATTCTTTACCTTTAATCCAAGTATCTTACCACTGAGAAACAAAATTCAAATTTACCCACAAAGTATCATAATAATAATTGCTAGCATTATTCTGTACCAGTCTATTTTTATAGGTTTTGACTTATTAATTGCTTATGACAATTTTATTATTATATCCCCTTTTTTATATTGGGAAATCAATGCATAGAAAGCTAACATAACTTACCCATGTTTACAAGTTAAGAAGTACTAGAGTAGGGATTCAAACCCATGACTACTGCCTTCTACTCTTCCAAAATATTTGTGATATTTTGGTAAGTGCAAAATAGCATGAGCACATTGTATATGAAAATAATGTATGCCTTTTCTCTAATTTTTTTTTATAGTTTATTCCCATGCCAGTGCTATATGGAGTGTTTCTTTATATGGGTGCTTCATCTCTAAAGGGAATTCAGGTAAGCTACTTAAAGTAATAGAGCTGTATCTGTAATGACTTTTCTGAAGTCAGAAAATGACTTTTCTGATTGATTCAAATCATGTGCTAGCTAAGAAAATGACATCATTGGAGGAGCAGTTTTCAAACCACAATTACATTTATTCAAAATGATCAGATTTACAAGAACCTCTTCAGCATCTAAGGTTCATTTTCATAGAATATTTTGTTTGCCTTAAATATATAAAAATTGTAAATGTTTTAGACTTTATAATCCTTTTAGAAAACTAATATCAGTGAATTTCAAAATATATCCTAATGCTTTTAGTCTTTGATGTTATAATTTTATATAGGCACATAAATCCATGGAAAGAGGATAAAAATAAAACTTCGTGCACAGAGATGTTCATTGCAACATATACTATCAAAATATGGGAAATCCAATTATCTAACAGAAGTAAAATAAATAAGCAGTAGCATTCATTTAAAACTGATAATTGTGATAGTCTTAAAAGTAATGCTAATGGAATAATGCATAGAAAAATAAGTTGTACCTACCATAGGTTATAAAGCTATTAGGATGGCTGGAAGGAAAAGGAAGGTAGAGAAAAATAATTTATTAAGTTAGTGAGATTCTGGATTTTTTTCCCTTCAATGCTACTTTTCTGTTGTTAATACAATTGCATTTATAAAAATTTTTTTAAAACAAA
This sequence comes from Galemys pyrenaicus, assembly GCA_019455555.1. Lineage (NCBI taxonomy): Eukaryota > Metazoa > Chordata > Mammalia > Eulipotyphla > Talpidae > Galemys > Galemys pyrenaicus. The sequence continues at coordinate 12,033,764 of JAGFMF010011870.1, forward strand.
TGAAAAAGGCATAGGGTAAGGCAGTTCTAAAGTACAGGGAAATCTTATCAATTATTTAAATAATTTAATTTAATGTAGTTTTATTAATTTGGTGTAAAAGAATTACTATAAAACTGGTGGCTTTAAATAGCAGACATTTATAATCTCACATTTTCTGTGGGCCATGCATTTTGGAACTTACTAATCAGGTGGTTCTGGTTCAAGATGTCACATGTAGTTGCTGTTAGGATTGGGACAAGGGCTGCAGTCTTCAGCCCTTCTAGTCCAGCAATTCAGGCTAGAAGATAGGGCTCATTGCACAAGTGGACAAGCAGCAACAGAACCTCTCTGGCTATCCATGGGAAGTCTCAGTTTTTTGCTACACAGTCCTCTGCATAAGGACTCTTAAGAGTCATTGTGACATGCAAGCTAACTTCCATCAGCGTGAAAAAAATCAGAGTAAAATGAAATCACTGTGCCTTTTGACTCAGTCTCCAGTCACGCGTGGTCTCTTGCATTTTTTTCTAGTAGAGACCAGTCACTTTGTCACACTTGCACACTAAGAAAGGGAAATTAGACTCATCTCTTGAAGAAAACAAAAATCGAAAAAGTTGTATACACATTTTGAAACTACCAAAGGTGTATTCTACAATTTACAGAGGATGCTGGCAAATTATTCCTGCTGATGATACTATAGTGGGTTCAGTGGTGTCCCCCATAATTCATGTCCACCTGGAATCTGAGTACATGACTTGTTTGGGAAATAGAATCTTGATAGGTGTAATTCCTTATGGATCTCAAGATGAACTCATCCTGGAATAGGCTAAACCCTAATTCCAGTGCCTGGGGTCCTTGTACGAAGAGGAGAAGACCGCGAGTCCAAAGGAAGAAAATGACATGAAGATGGAGGCAGAGACTGGAGTTTTGCTGCCACCAGTCAAGAAATATCAGGAACTCTCTGGAGATGAAAGAGGCAGCACTTTCTTCCCTAGGATCTTCAGAGGGAGCAGGCATGGCCCTGCCAATATCTTAATTTCAGACTTCTGGTCTGCACCAGTTTTAAGCCATCAAATTATGATAGTTGTTAGGGCAGTGCCAGGAAACAAATAGAAATTTCTACTTAAGTTTACCTTTAAAAGACCTTGTTTATAACATCACACTATTTATCTAAAACTTAAATATTCTTGAAAAAGGAAAACATTGAGGGTTATTTATTATGTAGTTTCTTTCTGTTAACTAAAAGAAAAATATAAATTACTACTTTTTCTATGATACAGCTAGAGTCATTGCTCTAAGACATAAAGAAAGGTCACCTGAGTGTTAGAAATTTGTCAAATTAACACTTGTTGCATGGAACACAGCTGCTGGTGGTAAGCTGGGGTTCAATGGTGAACTGCAAGAGAAATTGAAATAGATCACAGATTTTGGAGGAAGTTCCTGGCACACTGTGGGGAACCTGACAGGGAAGTCAAGGCAGGGTGTAAACATCGATGAGGGGAAGAACTTGGGGAACACATTCCCTTTGGTGTGCCAGGGTTTGAGGGTAGAGTGCTTTAGGAGTTCTAGGCTAAGGCCAGATTGGCTAAAAGAGAATTTTTATGTAAGGTGCACATAAGAAAACTTGGGCTGTAGAGAAGAGTTGAGCACAGGGGCTGATAAGGAAGTCCTATCAGAAGTCACACCTGGAACTCTTCAGGCTGCTCTCCAGGGCATCCACCGACCTGAGGGGCTGGTGTCAAGTCAGCATCCCTATGGGCACTGTGGTTGATCAAAGTGGATGCCATCGCAGCATAACGTGGAGTAGCTTAAACTCCCACCTGGAAGGAGAGAATGCACAAGAGCACTTTTCCCAAATGAACAAGTAACCAACTTCTGACTTTTGGAGAAAGAAAAGGACCTAGGTCTTAGTAATGAATGCTAGCTGCCAGAACTAGGCAAAACTAAAGGATAAAATCCTTGTAAGATCTCTGAACTCCCACGGTAGATAGAATGACTCTTGTTCATCCTGACACTTGGAAAAGGGAGATGGTTGAGAAGTGTTATGTATTTAGATTTTACTCAAATTAGATTTAATTTGCTTATTTATAATTTCATGCAAAATACGTATTTTGAAAGACTTGGTTTGGTAAGGGAACTGTATTAAAGAGGCTTTGTTTATTTGTTTTGCCTTTTTTTTTTTTTTTGCCTTTGGCAATAGTTCTACAAGTACTGATTGCATCTGTAAGTGAAAAGTATTTATTATTAGGCCCCAGGCTCACATAAATACAGCAGCATAAGTTTAAGAAACAAAGTAAAATCATTTTGATAGATTTCAACAGATTTTTTCCCCCAAATTCTACTCACAGGTTTTATATCCATGAGGTTAAGCATTAAACAAAAATGTCAGATTTTGGAATTATTTGCGGTGTAAATCTTTCAAATGAAAATTGAGGAAAGCATGATTAAAGGCTTATGAGAAAAGTATACTGAGTTTTAAATAGCAAATGGGATCACATGGGAAAAAACAAGGTAGGGAATCAAATAGAGATAACAGGACCAGATAAAAACCAAATGAAATACTCAGAATATATTCATCATGATTAACATTATTTAAATAGTAATAATTGAACATATGCTGACTAGGACAATTCAAGAAGTATACTGTTACTTTATATGCTAGAAGAACCTGTATGTTACCTGATTGTTTGGCAATATTAAGAAACACATTATCCAGGCTTCTCACTGTGCAACATGGCAGAGAAAACAGACCACAATGTTCTCACGAATGCTGTTTCTGTACTCAGATATATAACCACATCTATATTCATTCCAACACTCCAAGAATTCAAAGTAAAGCAAATGTGCCATTTAAACAATAACAATTGAAGCACCCACACACTAAAGTACACTTATGCAATAACATAGCTTCACAAATGGAGAAATGGTAGCTGGGAAAATCAGTTCTATGGAAACTGAAGCATTCAGTTATAACCCAGAGGATATACTTTATTTCTTTCCTATTCCCACCTCTTTTCTTTCTTTTCTATTCCCACCTCTGCCATGCACCAAATTTTATTTGTTTGCTTAATGGCATGTAATTTTAAGAGATATTTATGGGAGAGAAATAAAAATACCTAGTTTCACTATATTTGTGAAGTGTATAGGGAGAGATAAACCAGGAAAGAATTTAGCATTTAGTGCTTGGTACAGAAGGTTTTTAATGTTTTTGGAAAGTATGAATGACCTGAATAAATAAATCAACAATGGACGAACTAGCCAATATCATTCTGATTTGGATGATTGAGAGAAGAAAGACCGTACAATAGGGAACACAGAAAGATGGGTTATATTGAATTTGGAATTCCTATTACACATACAAGCAGGTTTTGGTAAAACATGATGTTTTGAGCCTGACAGTTTGTAACCCTGTGATGAGAGGGTACCCAGGAACCTTAAACTGTTAAGGGGAAAAATCCATTTTGCACATCCTAAAACAAGAAGTCCAGCCATTCATGTGTACAGAGGCAAAGAAGACAGATCTTAGTATGCTCAAAGATACCTTTAATTGGTGTGAAAGTTAATAGGAGAGAAAGAGGGAAGAAAGGATTTTATATTATAGGTTCCCAATCAAATTCTGAAAATTATCCACCTGCTCTTGGGCAAATGCCCAAACAGGCTAGCCCAAAGCAGGAAAGCATCAGAACAAGTCCAATACTGGCAGAGACCACAAGACAGGGGGTTAGAGAGCTCCCAGGAAGCTGGAATAGAAGGAAGGACCCTAAATTCAAAATACACCATACACTGCACCAAAAGGCCAAGATAAGGACTCCCAAAATATTGATGTCTCGGGACCATCCTCTTCATGTGTTTCTCATGTGTCTCTCCTTCCTCCTTTGCTCTACCTTCAATATACATCCATTTTGGTCCTTCCTCCTTCCCAGCTGCCCCCATTCGGGTCATGGCATACTGAGAGTTGTAACCCCAGATCGCTGCTTGTAAGTGAGGGTGGGGTAAATGGCACCATTCGTTGTGCTCAGATGCTCTGCCTACTTCTGTGGAGATGTGTTCTGTAATGGTTTGACTCCATGGACTTTTATCCTTCTGCATATTAATGTTGGATATTTGATAGTTTTCTTATAAAGTAGCTAAGAATTAAAATCTAATATCACTCTTGAAAATGAGTAATAGACTTTACTATAGAAATGGTGTGAAATAGAACTGACAATGACTGAAATCATTTTCAAAATAATTACTTCTTATTGGAGACATTAAAAACTATAGAAAATGCCCTGAAAAAAAGCTAAACAAAATGATCCACATAGAATGAAGCTAACATGCAATGTGATTCCTTAGTAAGTAAAATGCTATTGAAGGTTTAAGCGTCTTGTGAAAATTCACAGAAATCTAGAGTTAAATTAAACTACTGCTATAGTAAATGGTAAAAAATGGAATTGGGAAAATCTGCTTTAGTTAATAAAAATGAACTCAAAGTCAGAATTATAACAATAATATAATATATAGTCCAAACTAATTGTACTCTCATAATGGCAAAACCTAAATAGAAATAGCAATTAAAATAATTTTAATAAGATATAATGAAAATATGTGTAAGTGGTTTAATGGTACAGTATAGGATACTGATGAAGGAATTAAATTGTGTTGACAGTTTGCTCTGGAAAACATGTTATCAATAATTCATCTAAGTTAAATCATTATAGTGAAGATTTCTTTTTTAAAGACAACATCAATATCTTTTGGGTAACAGCTGGCAAGACCAAAGGAGCAGAATCAAAATAGTTTCAAAACATCCTACTCAGCAGGTGGCTATGGGTCAAGATATAGAACTCAAAAGGAAGAGAGCTGAAGTAAAGATCCACATCTGAGCATATTTAGCAAAAATGTGAAAGTTGAAGCTTTGGATATAGAAGATCTGTACCAGGAGAGAAGAGGACAGAGAATGGGAGTACAGGAAGCCCTGGTGCTTAAGGAGCAAATAAAGAAGACATTGTAATGTGACAATAAAAAGATGATTATGTTTGTCTCTGGAGGTTACACTCTCCCAGTTACAGCATTTGGCATTGACTTTACTATTTTTAAACTCCTCTAAATTATAACTAGTCTACATATTCAAGAAAATGGGATATTATGAAACAGATACCATAGTGTTTCAGAGTACATAACCATCTCTTTGTGATGATGTCCAGATGTCAACTTGAGTGTGATCTGAGTGCACCTTATTTGGGACTATATTAAATATTTACTTTTCCTACTTTTATTGTTGTCTGTAAAAAGCAATTTAGTCTGTTTGTCTTTTAGTTATTTGATAGAATAAAGCTCTTCTGGATGCCTGCAAAACATCAACCAGATTTTATATACCTAAGGCATGTACCACTTCGAAAAGTCCATCTCTTCACAGTTATTCAGATGAGTTGCCTTGCCCTTTTGTGGATAATAAAAGTTTCAAGAGCTGCTATTGTCTTTCCCATGATGGTATGACATTCTACGTTAACTTTTCTGTTCTTCTGGTTTTTTTTTTTTTTTTTTTTTTTTTTTTTTTTTTTTTTTTTTTTTTTTGCTTTCTTTGGAAACAGATGAATGAAGTTGAAACAATAGAGTCATTTTGAATAAGGGAATATGAATACCCTGGTAGAATTTTTAGCCACTATTATTATAGGGTTGACATTATTTATGAATTTCAATGATTCATATTAGTTTTGTCTCTATCATTCTGAATTTAGGTAGTTTGAACTAATTGAAGTTGGGTAGAAAAAGGTAAGCTTTCAAAATTAGCAAATATATTACAGCATATCCAAAAAGTTAGAGGGATTTTTAAAATTAAATTTCATTAACTATTTGAAAGCAGTTTCAAATATTTCTAAATATATAGAAAATCTGAGTGACTATAAATAATTTATATCTATTATCAATGATAAAAATAGCTTGATGTTCATTCAAAGTAATGCATACTATTAACTACATCTATTTAAGGAAAAAGTCAAATACATTTTTTTAAAAAGATTTATTTATTTATGCTTACAAGCACTGGGGTACAGGCCAGAGGTGTGGTGGGGGGGGTGAGAGGATTCACCAGACAGAGTGGGGAGCAGAACAGGCAGACAGACTGAAACACACTGCTGAGGGGAGCAGCGGGCGAGGCAGGCGAGGTCTGCTG
>JAGFMF010011870.1:12039924-12165563 GCA_019455555.1 Galemys pyrenaicus
GTCCCCTTCCTGGCCGGCAGCAGGGATCGAACTCATGCTGCAGTGACTGCAGTTTGCTTCATAGTGTGTTGCTTAACCCACTGCGCCACCAGGGAGGCCCTCAAATACATTTTTAAATGACTCCTACAATGGGTAAACTAATAGCCATTATTTTAGAGATGTGGTAAGAAAAGGAAATGAACAAAAGTACATTATCATATATATATACATCTTCAAATAACTCTTTAAATTCACTCCTAGTTGAAATAAACTTGTTTCTATCAACAAACAAAACATTTTCCATTTCTTCTTTTCCCCTGTTTTAAACCATTCTATTATTTACTGCAGGTGTTGGCTCTCGTATTTGTAAGAAAGCTGATGGATTTTTTGTTTACCAAACGAGAACTCAGCTGGTTGGATGATTTAATGCCTGAGAGTAAGAAAAAGAAACTAGAAGATGCTGAAAAAGAAGTAAGTGAGCAAATCATTACTTACAAAGAAAAGGAAAGGGAACATTTGCACAGTAATAGTTTCTTACAAAACTAAATTATTGTCTCTATCTTTGAGTAACTGATTACTAGTAACCACAGGTAGGATAGTTTGAGTGATGAATGTTTAAAATCATTAAGTTGGGACTTCGAGGGAGGAAACCAAATCCTAGTGGAATATGCAAATATTCATGTATTTCATATCTTCCTAACTATAAGATTTATTTTTCTGATTCCTCTCTAGGTATAGCAGAAACTTCTTTCAAATATGATCATGCTATGATTATTTTTTGGTTGAATATGTGAGAGGAAAAAAAGAGATAGTGTTGTTGGTATTTTCTAGGGAATAAGTTTTAATTAAAAAATTCTAATTCCAATCAAAAGATAAAATAATTTTTATTTGCTATTGGTGAAATATTTAAGAGAAAAACATCATTGACTTAATTTGCTTTCAGACTGATTTAAGATTGAATAAATGTTAAAAAAAGTTTTAGAATTTAATTTCAAAGACTACTGGTTTATCTTCTTCTGTTTCATATGTTAAAACAATTTGTTTTAACTTTTATGGCATATTTAAAGTTCATGTGTAAGTCTGAATCTATTTTGAAAGCTAGTAACCATAGTATTTTTTAAAGTGTAGAAAAACTACAAAGAGTATACATCAAAAAAAGAAAAAAATGACCAGTGTATCACTTAACAAATGATTGAGCCCATGGATTGTAAAACTGAGAACAAAATTTCTAACAGAAATGAATATGATAACAAATATTTGATGAAAATTGTAACCTTTTTCTTTACACTTTTCTTTTCAACAAGGTAGTCAGTAAATATGCAGTTTCTTATCTACAGCATATTTTCTCAAACCATTGATGTAGTCCCCTCTCCCTGAGGAAATTTGTTTGCCAACATTTCAATGGTCTTAGATTTTACTCAGTCATTAGGTGAAACCAGATTAAGCTACAAAACCCTATGAGATTTCTGCTCAGATGTTTCTACAGATAAAGCTACCTAATGTGACTGTCAGGCATACCTTCACCTTTTCATAGTGTTCCATCACTAACAAGTTCCCATATTTAAGGACTGACCACAATGACGTATGTAAATTCTTTACGAATATTTCAACTTTCCCAAATATTGAGCCAGTTATACTTAGAATCATACCTCTAGTAATATTAACATAACATTAAATATTCTTAAATATGAGATAGTTTTTTAAAATAATGCTTTTACTATGATATTTTGGGAGTTTCCAATGTCTTTTTAGGGTTTTAGTAGGGATTGCTCTCATACTTAGATATTTTTTAAAAAGGTATGACAGAATTTGTTATAAATTAAATGTAAATAAAATGACACCAGAATATAGCTATTCCAAAGCCTCAAATTACCCCTTTTCAAAGAAATTAAAATTGTTCAACTTGAAAAATTTCCAAAACAATTATAAATAAAAAACTCATTGACCATGAGCTTCTTTTCAGTCTTTCTGATAGAGAATACTGTTTATTAAAGCAGTAACTTATATGTGCAATTTTGTTTTATTTCCCTGCTTTCATTGCCCATCAAATGTTTTGAATCTTATGTAGCATAGAGTATCTCCAGGCATAGAGTCATCCTTTCCACAACATTCGCATTAGGTCCTATCCATACCATGCGACATTCTTGGCCTTCTAGAACTTTGTAAAGTGAATAGATAGACAGACATGTAGATAGAATTGTGCTTAATATGTTTCCATTTATCATTCAAGAAAATTTCAGATTATGCCTTTGTATGTCTCTAAAGTAGAAGAGAACCAATTTGCATAGCTGCATAGATATGGTACTTACATGTAGGTATGCCTTGTGTACATTTGGAATTTATTAATCTCAGATTATGTTACAGTCCCATTAGGATGGTTGTTTGCTGTTTCTGATTGTGAAGATACAGATTTTATAAGTAAATATAAGTAAATTTTATAAGTAAATACTAATTTCATAGAACTTAAGTTTTTTGAAAGAATACAAAAACAAAGATTTGTTGAAATCTACAATTTGTTGAAATCTACAAATTTACAGCTGTATCCTTTAGATCTCAGTAATGGAAAAAGTGGGGGGAAATGCTTTGTAGTACATTAACAAGGCAGGTTTACAAGCCCTTAAAGTCTCAAATAGACTAGTATGATGACACTTTCATATGATCCTCAGTACATAGAATGAAACAAAAAAAACTAATAATGTGGTGAGGAAATGATCCATAATTTAACATTAAAATAAAGTTCTGGAGAGTATGAAGAAAAATACTTTTTGTGACAACTGAAGAGAGAAAAGGAAGTTTAAAGACATTCACTTTCTAACTTGGTATTAGTATTGAAAGAGTGTGATTAGCACAGTCAGAAAGGTATAAGAGGGTTTTCACTAAAACTTAAATCCTGGTTAATTATTGGCATGCTAACCCAGATCTTAGTGTTTCATTTTCTTGAGGCTCTAGGCCCTACTGAAGGATGTGATCTTACTGTGTCATCTTGTACCAAGGCCCAGCCTTCCAAGAGATTATACTTTGAGGTAATATATGGACAAGCTCTCCAGAAATGTTGCATTTCTACAATTGCTCGAATTAATTGAGTAACTTTGATTGTGATCTGGAAAGATGGTAAACAGCAGAAATGTCTTAGCTCCCTGAGACTTGAATTTAATGTAAGCTCACCTCTTCTCCTTTTGATGATAGTTACAAGCTTGTACCTTTATCCTCTAGGGTTTTCCTATCAGTAGCCCACTTCTGGTCTTATGGCACTGAGAAAACATTAGTTTGACCTTAAAATTCAATAATGAGTTAAGCAGAATAAATAGCTACACAGGCCAGTCCAAGGTCGCAGAGCTTCTGTTCCAAATTTTCATGTACTTCATGCATATGCATATGCATATGCTTCAGTTTTTAGAAAGAAAGGATTATAATCAGGATAGAAATGAATATTGGAACCCTGACATTTTGCACATTGCTCTGTGTAAAGGGAAGATTGCAGAATCAAATTCTGGATGTCCAAATGTGCTCAGAGTACCAACATGCCTTCCTACTTAAATATTCTCTAGGGCATTGTACGCATTTGACAAAAGGGCTGCTGTTAAAAGCAGAAACCCCAGCAGAATGTTTGCTGCTGGCTGGGGGAGAAGACAGCTAATGTTAGATAAATCCTGGAAATTCAACTGTGAGCAGTGATCATGATATTGCCACCTCTTGGTTTACTGTCATGCACTCTAACGTATACGCTCTAGGGAGTAAATCAGAAAGGAGCAAATAGGACTTGTGATAGTGTAATGCAGGATCATGAGAAAATCCAGGAAGATGCAACAGCCATCTCAAAACAAGTGCAATTAACAACTTACAGAGGATGTCTTAATGGTGAGAAAGATCAAATTGACTGTGGATTCAGAAAGCATGACCTAGTTATTGCACAAGCAAATGTTATTTCTAATTGAACCTTGGGATGAGGAAAGCGTGCTCTCCTTCCCCAAGCAGGGATTTCCAGAATGCCATCCCAGGACCTCTGTGTATCAGTCACTCCTGGAAACTGGTTAGATGTTCGATCCTACACCAGGGAGCTAACCCACATGGTGCAGCAGACCTCTCCTGCTTAGCCCACTGGTCCCCTCAGCAGTGTATTTCAGTCAATCTGCTTGTTCTGCTCCCCACTCTGTCTCTGGTGAATCCTTTTACCCCCCCACTACTTCTGGCCTATACTCCAGTTCTTGTATGCAGAAATAATTAAATCTTTTTAAAAAAGAAAAAAAATATAAACTCATGGAGTTCACTCTAGATATCTTGAATCAAAATTCTGGGGGTCAGGCCAGGTACCTGAGTTTACAAGACCTCCAGGTGATCCTGAAGCATGCTAAAATTCGAGTTGAAATTTTCCCTAATCCTATGGAATCTGTATCTCCAGATGTAATCTTCTAAATCCAAAGTTACTTCCTCAGAATTTTGTATTTTGTAATAATTTAGCTATGTCATTTAGTGACTCTGATCAAATGTTTGATGAAAAACATACGTGGTATCATCTGTATGAATTCTATAGCAACTCCGCCTCCTCTGTTGTGTTTTTTTTTTTCCCCAGCTTTTATTGTTGAGTAGTTTTATATCTTGGCACTTACATCATTGGACAATTTTAAGAAATACCCCTAGTAAATATAACATATAATATATTGTGTATGAATGTATGTTGTATATAATATATGCATTACTAATGTTTGTAATTGAGGGCAGAAATGACCATTGTCTTAAGTTCTATAGACCTTGTTTTGCTCTTGTATAAAAGGCTAAAATGTGTTTTCTGAAATCTCTCCTATTTCTTAGGATCTGTAAATTCTAAAAGTAATGAATATTTTCTCTATATAATATCCTAAACATCTGTGTAAGCGTTGTCTCTGTGCTGTTGTTATTTATGCTTCGAGCTGTGTGAGTCTCGTGTATTATAGTGAGAAATGGACATCGTAACAGATGTGACCTATTTCACTAAAGGTAGAGCATTTGCTAGATGACATGATATATGAATTGTATTTTTTATGCTATCACATAGTACAATTCAGATTCATGACATAATTTTATATATAACATCTTACTCATCAAAACACAATACAATTGATCTAACTTTTTTTTCCTCTTCTCTTTAGTCCTTGACTACAGCCAGGCTAGTTATTTTGTTGTTCACCCTTCTACCTTATATATTGAGCTATAAATGAATTTTATTGGTATATAACTCATATATCATCAAACTCATCCTCTTAGAGTGTACAATTCAGTTTTAGTATATTTACTAAAGGAGCAACTATTATTACTCTATAATTCCACAATATTTTTATTACACCTATAAGGGCACTTATGCCCACTAGTCATCGTTTTCCATTCCCTTCTTTCCCTCAGCTTCTGGAAATCACTGATCAACTTTCTGTCTCCCTAGATTTCCTCTTTTGGCTTATTCATATAAATGGAATTATAACTGGCTTCCTTGCTTTGCAAAATGTTTTCATTTTATCCCTGTTGTAATATATCAATAAATCATTTTGTGGTGGAATAATATTCCATTACATGAGATATCTATGTGCGTATATATATATATATATATATATATAAAACACATTTTGTTCATCCATCATTTCTTGATGGACTGTTGAGTTGTTTCCACTTTTGGGCTATTATGACTAATGCTACTGTAATACTTCATGTTTTTGTGTAGATATATACATATATATATACACACACACACACACATATATATATGAGTCAAGTGGTTGGGTCATATGATAAATCTGTTTAACTTTTTTAGGAACTGCCAAACTTTTCCACAATGATTGCATTATTTTTACATTCCTACGAGGAAAAAAAAATTAATTTCTCCACAGCCTAATGAGTATGAGGAAGTATCTCCTTGTGATTTTAACTTGCATTTTTTTAATAACTAATGATGTTGAATATCTTTTCATATGCTTACTGGCATTTGTATATTGTCTCTGGAGAAATACCTATTCAAATTTCTTGCTCATTTTTTTTCTGGTCAACTTCCCTTCTGTTCTTGTTTTTTTAATTCTCTAATTTGGAAACTATATCATTGTTTGAACAGGTTAATTGCTCTGCTGTTGTTGAGTTGCATGAGCTTTATTTTTACAGTTTGGATATTACCCTTTTGTTGGATTTGTGATGTGAAATATTTCTCCCACTAAGTAGGATTTCTTTTCATTTTGATTATTGTTTCTTTTATTTTGCAGAAGATTTTTTTAGTTTGATATAGTCCCATTTGTTTATTTTTTTGCTTTGTTTTCATTGCCTTAGAGTCAGATCCCCCAAAACAATGATAAGGCCAATGTCATGAAGTGTACACATATGTTTTCTTTATGTACTGTATGGTTTCAGGTCTTACATTCAAGTACTTAAATACATTTGAATTAATTTTTGGGTATAGTATGAGAGAGTTTTAGTTTTGTACTGTCCAGTTTTTTTCCAGCACCATTTGATTAAGAGACTTTCCTTCCTACACTGTATACTCTTGATTCACTTGTTTAAATTAGCTATTCATATGTGTGTACATTTATTTCTGGGCTCTCAATTCTGTTGATCTCTGTGTTTATTTTTATCTTGATACTGTCCTATCTCAATTACTATTGCTTTATAGTATAGTTTGAAGTTGGAGAATGTGGTACCTCAATTCTTTATTTTCCAGTAACTTTGTTCATTTGGGGTCTTTTGTAAATCCATACAAATTTAAGGAGCGTTTGTTCTGTTTCGTTAAGTAATGTTATTGAAATTTTTATAGGGATTGTGTTGAATCTATATATAGCTTTGGATAAGATGGACATTTTAACAGTGTTAATTCTTCTACTGCATAAGCACAGAGTATCTCCTCATTTCTTTGTATCGCTTCTTTTTAAAAGTGTCTTATGGTTTTCATTATACAAGTCTTTCACCTCCTTTCCTAAATTTACTCCTAGGTATTTATTCTTTTTGATGCAATTATAAATAGGATTGTTTTCTTGATTTCTGTCTCTTTTAGTTTTATAGCCTGCCACTTTACCATACTCATCTGTTGTTCAAGCAGGTTATTCACTGTTATGCAAATACATCTTATCTATTCCTACATTTATCTTTGCATCTTTGCCCCACTTTTTTTTTCCTCCCAGAATGTCTTCCTTCCTACAACCAAACTGACCAAATAAGTATTACTCAGATACTACTGCTATTCTTGGACTTTTTGTGGTGATCTTTCCCATCCTCTGGGAGTAGAGTTTACATCTTTCTTTTCATTGTTTTATTCCTGACACCCAGCAGACTACCTGTTTTATATATATATATATATAGATATATAGATCGTTCTTAATATACATTTGTTGAGTGGATTCATGAATAACTCCTGGATTATTCTTATTCACTCTGTGCCTAGCACATAATACATGCTCAGTAAATGTTTGCGTGCTGTTGAATAGATTCGTTTTTTAAGCCTGCTTTTACTGAATATAGCATTAACTGTCCTTCACTTATTTAGAAAAACACTTTGACTATCTAAATTAAAAGATGGCATTTGAGGATATGAATATGAATATTCCTCTAGTCAAATTGGCAACACTTCTTAAATGTTCTTGGGTAAACTCTGATCATCATCCTTTTAACACCTTTACCATGTTGTAGAACTCACTCAGCATATTTTTGATGTACACTGTGTAAATGAAGTGCTGGATAGAACTCATTTTAAGGTACTTTTGATTTATAAAGTTAGGGATACACAGTTAGCTTTATGCTTTCACTGTTTCTCTTTTCTGTGTGATTGAGATAAACTAGGTTGTGATTGTCGTGACGGTTAGTGCCTGATTTGACTGCTCCTCCCCAGAAAGTCTCACTTTTTGGCTTCCTCACAGTGCTGCCTGGGATGCAGCCGGCCCTCCATTCCCAAGCTTCGGGGCCCACCCAGCTTCCTTCTGGCACTGAAGGCAGCGGCTGCTCTGCCACCCTTCTCTTCAGATAAGCATGGCTTGGATATGCTATCTTTAGAGGTGATGAGTTTTTGTTTGGATAGAATTATGACTAGTATAAAGCCCACACATGCTAACAAGCCACAGAGTGCAAAATAATTATTGAAAGCAATTTGAGAGAAAAGTGGAAAATCATCTGAGGGAAAAACAAAATTGTTCCCAAAGAGTTGGTCCAATTTTTTGCTGTTAGATTCAATCTTGAGCCTTCATTTTCTACAACCAGGTAACCTTAGCTCTGATGCCACAGTTCTTCAGCATTTTGAATATTACTCTTCATTAAACCTTTGTACCTGACTTCCTGACATTTTATTCCCAGTTAACTGAAAATATACTATATATAACAAGGTTACCTTTCAGTGGAAAACTAAGGAAGAAAATGCACTTATATCTTGGTTTTAGTTAAATAACATTTGGGATCACTGAATGTCTTCTTTTTATGTCCCTCCATGTGACTTAAAGTAACTGTTTTATGCAAAAAGTAACCTTTTCTACCTGAAGACATATATATGCTCTACCTGAAAACATACGTGTGTGGCCTTAATGATATGCATCTAAATTAATATGGTATCTGTATTATGTTCTATATGTAGTAACTAACTGGCAAGGCATGTCTCATTCTAGGCCGCAGAGTAGCTGTCCTCTGATGCGTACTTAAGTATTAGACTTGTAACTTCAAATCAATGGCGATGTCTACTTGCCATGAATTAGCTTCAGTAGTACTTCCGGATGACAAGGTGAATAGATGTTACACTCAAATAATAGAGTGCATCTCATAGGTCTGTTCCCCAGCTTCTCTCTTGTCCCTAAGCATGGGCTGGGCGTAGATATTCTGTATGCAGCATGGTCAGGGTCCCAGCAGAAGGAACCTGTTTTGGCTGGAAGCTTAGACATATGTGAAAAGCACCTCAAGAGACCTAAATGCGTTACGTGTCTATAGATCAGCTGAACAGATTTAAGAAAACAGTTTCTTTAAGTAACATATTTGGCAAGGGTTCTTCATGCTAGCTAAGGACCAAAGTCTGTGTACTAATGACCCTAGAAATAGCCTTGCATACAGGAATAATAACATAGTCAAAGGTCATGTCTTTCTGGAAGCTGACTCAGACCAGCCAAATTAACTCTCTGTTAATCTACTGAAATCAGGAAGCTAGTGAATCTTTGGGGTATCTCTCTTTTCTCTCTCCAGGCCCTATTTGTTCCAGGAGTCATCTGTCCATCTCTATATAACTTACAATTCCATTTCTAGAGTTAGAGTCAATAATGTTGACATTTTTAAATGGCCCCAAATAGTTCTCTGAACCTGAAAAATGCTAATTGGCCTCCTAAAAATAAATACATTAAGTCAGAGCTCTAATCTGTAGATGACAAAATTTCTCTTTTTGGTACGTGAAAAAAGGTGCATGATATTAAAAACTGAGCCAGGAGATTTCAGTATGATAACATAAGATGATATTCACCCCAATGTTATATATGAAGAATTTGAATATGTGACACATACCACTCTTTGGGAAAGGGTGGGATAGTGTCATTGTAAGAAGACACCTGTGTTTTTTGTCTATCTAGGAAGCTGTCTTCCCTTTCTTGCCAAACCCCTAGAGTAATGGTTCTCAGAGTGTGGTCCTCAGATCAGAATCATCTGAGAACTTGTTAAAAGTGTAAATCTTTGGCCCCAACTACAGACCAATTGTATCAGATACTCTGGAGGTGGCACCCAGCAATCTGTTTTTAACAAAAACTTCCAGGTAGGGATTATGCTCAGCGAAGTAAGTCAGAAGGCAAAAGAAAAATACCAGATGGTTCCTCCCCTATGAGGAATATAAGGGAACCAAATAAGGATCAAGGAAAGGAATAAGAACAATAATAACAATAATAATAATAATAACAACAACAACAAGAAAGAAACAAAAACCAAAAATGAAAAGACAAAGACAAACTGGGGACACTTGGTGGGGAGGGAAGACGGGAAGGGTGGAGGGCAGACGGGAGCACGGGGGACTGAGGTGATGGTGCACTGGTGTTACGGTGATGGGGAATACATGGGGACTACAATTGATGTCAAATATATGTAAATTTTAAAAAAATTATATTAAAAAATAAACCAGGTGATTTTGATGTAAACTACTTTGAGAACCACTGTTCAAAATACATCTGTGAGCCTCTCCTAACAGAGTATCCTGAAAAATTTAATTTCAACTTTCTAACAATGAAACCAATTATATTACCCAGATTGTTGTCCTCGCAAAATTTAAATTTTCAAAAGTCTGCTTGGAAATTAACCATGTTTTATATTGAGTGACATGAAGAGATTGTTGTTAGCATTTAAATTACTTTGTGGTATGAGACTCTCATTAATTACTTATGTTCTTGGTAGCTGATGCTTTATTGAAAGGACCTGTGCTAGCATTAATAAATGCAAACAAAGTGGAAGGTCCTGAGGTTAATGAGATAGTGAAACATTAATCTGTGTTTCTTCTTTAATGTAAAATGGAGATTCATCAGGTTCACTTTATATGTTTTACATTTGTCTTTCCAGGAAGAACAAAGCATGCTAGCTATGGAAGATGAGGGCACAGTACAACTCCCATTAGAAGGGCACTATAGGTAAGATGTAAATGTAAAAACATACCTATTTGAGTAATGGAAAGTGTTTTTGTATATTTATGAGTGTTTTCCTAAGTAGATTCATATAGAGGTTTATTAAGATTATCTTAGTATAAGTAGAACTGAGATTAAGATTCAGATCACCTGTCTCAGTACTAAGTTCTACCACTAATTGCTTGTGATTGTGCTGTATCTTAAAAAGGATAGGGGTAAGGGGTTGTTGTCTGAACTCTGGGAATTTACCCCTAAAAAAGGATACTTCCTAGGAGATATTCTATTCCCTGAGTTACAGCATTCAAATGTACTAGTCATCTTAGAAAATATTTGTGTAACTCTCCAAAATGTGGCTAATCTTCATGCGCAAAGACTTAACAATGAAAGCAAATTTTTATAAGTTATAATAACAACTTTTGAAAGCATGTCCCTTAAAATTATATATATCATCTCAAAGTGCATATGTGTAATTAAAGGCCTTCCCAGTTTAAAAGAAAAAAATAAAGAAGAGGGAATTTGTCATTGTGTTGAAAACAAAATAGGAAAGAATCTTCTGGGTAGTCTCTATATCATATTCCCTAGATTCTAAAATATAATTATCTGTTACTTAAGGGTGAACACAAATATAAAAGGGGATTTATCTTTCTTTTTTAATAATTAAATTTTTAAAATTCTGTTGATTTAGTTGAATCAGTATATTTCCATGTGTTTTCTATAGAAACCTAGTCTTATATGGTGCCCTTCTAAAAGAAATTTGTGGATAAAGAAGTTTGAAGAATCCCTTATTGCATTCTAGTTTGGAGACTTACTGCACACGTTGGCACATGAAGAATCTAAGCAATGATGCATTTAAAAAAAAAAAAAAAAGAAAAAGTTTGGAGGGGAAAAAAAGAAAAAGTTTGACTTTGTTTAACCAGAATTTTCTAAATTCTTTCGCTCACAAGCATCTTTGCCACATAGCTCATGAAAAACTTGTATTCTACACAGCATTCTTTTGGAAACTAGTTGATCTCATGCTTTAAGACTAAGGGCTAGGGCCTCCCCGGTGGCGCAGTGGGTTAGGCAACACACTATGAAGCAAACCGCAGCCACTGCAGCACGAGTTCGATCCCTGCTGCCGGCCAGGGAGGAGACCCACATGGCGCGGCAGACCTCTCCTGCTGTGCCCGCTGCTCCCCTCAGCAGTGTACTTCCGTTGATCTGCCTGTTCTGCTCCTGCTCTCTGTGGTGAATCCTCTCACCCGCCCCCCACACCTCTGGCCTGTACCCCAGTGCTTGTACGCATAAATAAATAAATCTTTAAAAAAAAAAAAAAGACTAAGGGCTAGAAGGATTAGAGAAAATAAGGAACACAGGTCCAAGATGGGTGTAGGAGGGAGCCCATGAGACCCGTGATTTTGCTCCAGATCCTTAGTATTTCTCATAAAAGTTGAATTTGTTGCCCCCTTAGGAACCACCACCAAAGAAGGTCATGTGAGGTGAGCCTAGGAGTTCTGTAGAACATGATGTTTTTTGCAAAAGAGTATCTTTTCTACATGTAGTAAGACATACTGTTTTCTCAGTCAATGAGGTTTTCCCTGATTGAACTTGTGATTATCTCTGCTGTCACTGGGACTTTTTTCTAGCCTGGGAATGCTTTGGAGCATTTTGAACATCACCTACAATTGGTGTCATTTCAAAATGTAAATGCCCAGCATAGGACAGGCCCTGATATCACAGGCTCCCAGCTATTTGGGAAGACCTCTGCCAAATACACAAATTGCATTCATTTATTCAGCAAATATTTGCTGAGCAGATACCAAATGCCAGACTATCTAGAACTTGGAGCAGGAGTGGACAAATGGTCAAGAATCTTTGTCCTTTTGAAATTTATAGGTAAGTAGAAAGGCAATAAGGGGCGACAGAAAATGGAAGATAATCAAGTAATATAGTAACTCAGATGGATGGGGAAAAGTGCAATAAAAAAGGTGAGAGATGTGAGGAAGGAGATAGAAATAGAAATTTTAAGTCAAGTGGTCAGAGAAGACATACCTGAGAAGGTGACATTTGAATAGAGGAAGGGAAAGGTTGTACCATGTGAAGGAATATTACAGGAAGGAGAAGAACAAAGATGAGTCCCTGAGCAGCAAGCCTAGGCTGTTCCCGAAAAGTCAGGAGGTCATTGCATTTGACTGGAGAGGAGGAAACAGGGCCGTAACAGCAGGAGATGACTTTGGAAAGTGAGAGTGGTGACTGAACTATGCAGGCTGTCTACTGGCTTTCATTCTGAGCCATGCGAGCCACTGTAGAGTCAGAGCAGAGAGAGATCCGCTGTGCTATTAGGGAGTAAGAGACTAAGTCATGAATATGCAGAGCCTGATCTTTATAATTGAAATGAATTAAGAATACTGTAACCCAAACCAGTTTCTGTAACCAGAATTTTTTTGTTTAGATTTTTATTTTTCACAGATTTTTTTAATAATTAAGAGCACTTGTCAATACTTTTTGATGTTTCATTATCCAAGATACTACACAAAAGCATCAGACTGTCTATATTTCATTTCTATCACTAAATAACTGTCATTAGTTATTTAATGTTTGTTATGTATTTTTGGTTGAACTCCTATGTAGAGATGATCCATCTGTGATCAATATTTCTGATGAAATGTCAAAGACTGCCTTGTGGAAGAACCTTCTGATTGCTGCTGATAGTTCAAAAGATAAGGAGTCAAGCTTTCCTTCTAAAAGGTTTGAATTCTAAAATAATGTGAAATTATACTAATCACAGTCATTTTATGACATTTTATTAGCAAGAGAATAATATCAGTTTCCATCAAGTTTAATTCTAAAATATTTCAGAAAATTCTTTTTGAAAGTGGGTAGAATTTGTAATTATATTTACAAATGGACTTTTCAGTATCTCCCTTTCAAATTAAAAGCTCATTCCAAAATTTTAAAGGGAGATCAGGGGAAAAAATGAGTCCCAGTGAACATTTTTGTACATTCATTCTGGGCTACTCTAGTAGTGGGATTTTATTTTATCCCAGTATCACCCACTTTCCAGGACTCTCTTAGATGTTTGACCATATTTCACACTCCCTCATTGTCCTTTTAAAAAACTGTATGGTACATGCAATGGTGATTTTGCATTTAGTGTATTTCCATTCCCCTATTCCAAACCCCTGAAAATCTTCACTAACCTTCTTACCCGAAACTTTCAGCTCCACAAGTCTATCCATTCCTACTTCTTTATATGCAAAGATTACAAACTACTCCTATAGTTGTGGATGATAATTTTAAATGCATGCTGGGGAAAGATTGTTCTTAAATATCAAATTTCATCACAGGATTTCCTGATTTTTTTGAAAATTCAGAATCCACTGAATTTTCCTGAACTTACATGTAAAAGTTCAAACCATCCAGTCTTCTTAGATGATGATCTGAAGAAAAAGCTCTAAGTTATGCTAATATCTCTTCTCACTAAAAAGTGGTTGAGGGATTTGGGACAGTGTTTAATTATTAAGTTCTTTTATTTCATGACCTTAAATTAACTTTTTCTACTTAATTTTTATATCACATTTTTGTCATAAGCTCCCCTTCCTAATCACTCTAGAAGCTGATTCCCCAAAGGTAAGACCCTCTCCCTCAAACCTATTCCTTGGTTTGTATTTCCTTATGTTAAATGGTGTCTTCTAGAAACCTGGTCAGCCTATGTTCTCTGTGTAAGTTTTGGGGAGGCAAAAGGCATAGAGAGCCATGGGCTCAGATCCAGTAGCAGACTGAACATTTCTGATGTTTCCACAACTACTCAGCTCTGTAACAGGGTTTGAGTAAACTTTTTCCCCCACTTAGCTTACACAAATGTGTTATACTTATGTAAAAAAAAAAAATCCAGAACTATATTTAGTAATGGCATCGAATTTCTATATTGGAATATAAGAAAATTATCTCTTTAATTAAGACACTGCAGAGCTGGGAGCTTCCATTAATATACTACCATGCTTCCAGACCTGCAAGTGCTATCTGGCTTCATGAGAAATATTTGGAAATATGCACTAGAGGCTACTTTAGACTTAGAGCTATCTCTCTTGTTGCTGGTTTTTGTCACCCCAAAATGGCATGCTGCTTCAGTGTCATCTCTATTCCAAACTTATAGTGGATGTGTATAGTCTTCACCACAGAAGTACTAGGACAATTGCTCATATTTCTCTCTCTCTCTCTCTCTCTCTCTCTCTCTCTCTCTCTCTCTCTCTCTCTCTCTCTCTCCTCCCTACTTCTAACACTCCAAGAGAGTGTTAACTTACTCAGTAGGCTCTCTCACTTTTGGTTGATGCTTCTTGTAACAGGACTTAAATATCTATCTTCACGTATTTCTTTGTTTGCCTCAAGCACAAATGCAAAAAGTCTTATTTATTTTTATTTTTTTATAAAACATGCTTTTATCTTCCTTTCCCAAAGATCTCTGCTGCAGTCTGATAGAATCATCCTCACAGTAATTCTGTTTTGCTAGAAGTCTTAGAAGAAAATCAAAGTTATGAGAAGGGTAATTTCTCAGACTCATTGAAATATGTGCTTATGGCCTTTTACATTAAAAATATGACATTTCTCTAATTTCTTAAAAACTGTAAACTCCAGGTTTATGGATTTAAAACAAAGTACCTATTATGGGAAATATGGGAAAAATTGGAGATAATCAAACTAATAGGTTGCCTTTTTTCCTATAATATTTGGATCCATGCTTCAAACTCTTACTCTGTTTTTCTTGGGTTCATAATATCTTAGGTACTCTTCAATAGTAAAGTCAAGTGACATTTTTTTACTGGAAAACCTTAGATTAAGAAAAATATGCCTAGATTACTTCAGATAGTACTTTGACTAGTGGACAATGTACTGTGCTTTACTCTGATCAATTTAAATATACCATCCTGTACATTTTGACATAACAACTTGTTTCTTATTCTTTGAATATGTTCCCACTAACATGAGGTTCAAACTGTTGTGGAGTGAAAGTTTACCCAACTTTCTTTATTTTTTGATGTAATAAAATCTGTGCCTTTCCATATGAAGAATATCTCTTAGCAGGTGGATAATATCTTTCATCTACCTGACTGTACAAAGTAGCAGAAAGGGTATGGTTTTCAGAAGTTCTAAACCCACCAGTTCTATTAGCAGCAACCCCTTCCCAAACCACTGCTTTCTCTTGGTATTTGTTGGAGGTTTTGAAGTAAGATGACCAGAATCTGTGAAAGTTTTGTACCTGCTATAGTATCCCTTGTCCAAAAAGGTTAAAGACTAGGTTACCAGGATCTGAATCTCTTGGGATCTAAACTGGCTTCTGTACAATCTTTGACACCACCCTCTCTCCAGTTTTTTTCCATCCTATCCCTTGCTGTGGACCCTCTATGCCTTATCAGAGCAACATAGATATAGTTCCTTAGTGGAGTCTAGAATAGTAGTTATATTTTATCAATTATCTCATTCACTTTTTGTTGTCAAACATTTTATTCAGATCCTAACTGAAAATAGGATCTAAGAACTAACTGCAAATTCTACCATATCTCTAAGATATCTAATTTGGATCCTAGTTCAACACTTCTATACATATACATAACAAGCCTCTTTCTAGCTTTTTGACTGGATTGGGGAAAATGGGTCTCATTAAAACCACATTGCATCAGAATAGGTAAGCAACTGTTGTGCTTTATCAAATTGACACCATTGTGGGTGTGGTGTGGCAACATGCATCTGAGGAGGTGTGACACTGTGCCTCTGAATCACATAGTGTTGTAAACCAATGTTACCTCAATTAAAAAAAAAAGCAATGTTTTTTGAGACGGTATCTGGCAATGCTAGCAAAAGAGACAGTTGGTTTTCTCCTGGGACAGGGACAAGGCTCTGGGGCCACCTTCCCCGTTCCTCTCTACCTTACTGCCACCACCTTCTTCCACCCTGGGTTCTCCTTCTTTGCTTTTTGTAGACCTAGGTCCTCTCACGACTGCTTAATAAATATTTTTCATAACCACTATTTTGTGTCATTGAGAAATAACAGTGTCACAGGTTGCTTAGCAGCTTGAAGATGGCAGGTCATTTGTTCTTTTTTGAAATATTACTTCCTTATATTGTGAATTATAACTCCTTAAGGCCAGGGATACTCATCTTACCCCTTTTGTATCCCTGTGTCTTTGTGGAGTATCTAGCTCACAATAGATATGCAATATATGTTTATTATAACAGTATATAATAGGCATTATATATTTAATATCGCTTTCTAGTACATTTATTACAATTACAGTTTAGAATTGATTAGCAGCCTAAGGAATGAACATAATGAGGAATAAAGAAAGCAAAAATTATGCAATAAGGACATTCAAGTTAATAACATTTTTCATAGATGTCTTGAGCTCTTTATAACATTTCTGGTTTATCATTTGATGCAATCTAAATTTATACCAAACCCCTGGATTTAAAGAAAGGGGGAAAAACATTGACTTTAAAGAGGTGGGCTAGCTCAAGTATCTAATCAGTAATTGTTTTGTAACCAGACAAGCAGTATGACCAAAGTAGGATATCAGGAAGAGGCGTATCTGTGAATCGAGTTGGCATTCTGAATTTCTTTTTTCACTGCTTGGTGATCTGTATTGCCACTGAGAATTTGCCCACTTATCAAAAGGTTGTGTAGCATACCATGTACATAGGAATTGTGCAGAGACCGGTATGTCTTTCTTCCCATGGTTTCCTACATATAAAATCTGTTACAGACACTCTGCATAAAGACATTTCACTTGATAAAGACCCACACATGCAGCAGTGCCCCATACATAGCCTATGTGTATAATAGGCTGTACATCCCAGATTTGTGTAATTAAGCTCTGTGATGATTACACAATGACAAAATCACAGAGGATACAATTCTCAGAACATATCCCTGTCATTAAGTGACACATGACTGTATTGTATCTTTTTAAAGATAGAGTGCATTGAAATGGAGACTATCAGTCTCAGAATTCTGGCATTTGAACTACAAGTTTAAAGGCCATATAATCCAAAACTATTTTACAGATGAGAAAACCATATGCAACGGAGATAAAATAGCTAGTCCAAGGTCATGCTACTCTTCCTTTGCTTCCAGGATTGATCTTCACATGCCAGCCCCCAGGTTTCCTCCACTGCCAGATGTGGCCCTTTTTATTGCCTTTGTTTGGTAGAAGAGATGAACAGCCAGGTAGAGCCCAAGGAAAAGTTAATTTGGAAAGTAGGGTAGCAGACACTTGTCATATGAAAGGAACTGAAAAGTAGGAGAAAGTGAGTCATGTAGATAGAGGAGTTAAAAATACAGAGTTAAGGCTCTCAACACATCATGTGCACACTGTCATCTCTTCTCATGGAAGGAGAAAAGAAAAGGGAAAAAAGTTGCTTTGCTCTGACCTGTAAGTAGTGTGTGCTGAGAAGTGTGGCAGGCACAAACCCGGGTGCCACAGACACTCGCTCACACCAGCTCTCAGAGCTGGCAGCGTGCCACAGATGGCAGAAGCTCCAGCACTTCTTACCTGATGGTGCCGGGTGGTGGTGACAACTGAGAAGGGCTGTTTCTAGCTTGAATTGGAGGAAAAACAATTTAAAAAACACAGTCTAAGAATGTGTCTAAGTTATTGACCACTAAGAAAGCTGCACAGGAGGCCCGATGGATTAAAAGGGGTTTTAACTGTCATTATAGTACTTGGAGAAGAGTTTGAAAGCCAAGGATTTCCCCACCATCAACTGTTTTGTAAATTAATATTAAGGATTAAAGTGAAGAGTATAAGTGGGTAGATTCTTCCAGCGCAGGATCTCAGCAGCTGGTGTGGGTCACCATTTGCAGCAGTGCAGGACCCACATGGAGAGGCCTCAGAGCTGGAGGGCTCTGCCCTGTGCTGGAACTGCTGGGGGAGTGAGCCGTTCTGGAAACAGTGTTTTCTTGGTGTGAACCTTGTGAGGTTATTTATATTTTCCAGGAAAACTGTCTATGTGAGTAGGAAAAGTACACATGGGAAAAATATTGAAAAGAAAAAAAAAAAGGTACATGGACCAAAATGGTAGAGTTCATTACCAGCTTGCTCATAGATGGAGTTAACTGGGAAGGGAGATAAAACAGAAGCCATTTGGAAAGGAATTTGTTATGGAAAAAGTAAGGTGGAAGTGAAGGTTTATCTGTAAGAGATAAAGAGAGCACAGGTAGATCTGCAGAGCAGTGTGTAGGATGAAACCTGCTCCAGACCACTCGCCAAGGTTTTTATCCACTCACCAAGGTGCACCATAGCCCAGAAATATCTACTGCGACATTTTGTTTGTGTCATTTATAATGTCAGTGCTATCATAAGATGGGGGCATGACTGGATTTTCAACGATCATCAATGATTCATTTGCCCAGATGAAAACCATGGTATTAATCTTGCATGCTTTTGAAACTGTTTTTAAAGTGTCTGGGTTTTGTTTTTTGGTTTCTGTTTTTTGAATTTCCCCCTTTCTGCAGTTCTTGGTTTCTATCTCACTGAGTGCAGAGGATTTAAATGGTTGCTATTATGCTTCTAGCATGAGAGAGCAATGCCTAAGGGCCCTTGTGGTGCACTGGGATTGATGGGTTTGTATCCGAACAGGAAGCTCTTGCAGTAGCCATGCTGGCTTGTGCTAATACATTTCTCCTTTTTTCCTTTAGCATCGAAATCCGAAAAGAGAAGAAAGCTGACTCAGGGAAAGGTGTTGACAGGGAGACTTGTCTATGACTTGATCTTCAATTTATTTTTTACATATATGTAAGAAGAGCACCACAATTATCAATAAGACTATTTGATCATGTATTGTAAATTCTGTCTCTCCTCCCAAATCCACCTTCATACTGTAAGTAGTGCAGTACTTGTTTCATTTCTGTGTTAAACTTCTGAGCAGTGAGACAACCTCCCGAGCATACACAATAGCTAATGCAAGAATCTGTGAGTTCCTTGCTGTGTGTTAGACATTTATAAACACTGGATTCTTGTCAGTTTTATGAGAGCAATAGCTTTCTTAAAGAGATGTCATATTTACCTAGTTTATATTTTCCTATATTAGTTACCTGAAGATACCTGATAATTTCATTCAGAAGAATTTTGAAAGGTAACCTTTTTTTTTAATAGCTCAGCGTAAGTGACTTGTTTCAAAAGACCCAAATCAAGTTAGTGTGAAAGCATTTTTAATAATTGTATTTGTGTATTTCCTTGATTTAATATGATACATTTACTACTTAAGAATTTATATGTAACTAAACTCAGTCATTTCAAAAAATATTTAGAAGCTGTTCGCAACTTGGTTAAGAAAAAAATCAGATACTAATGCAAAGAGTCAAATGGTATTTGCTTAAAATTTAAATTGTGATTATATGATTAAATACTAGACTTGTACGAAATGCTTTAGGAAAACTTTCTAAGTTTTGTGAGATTTTCAATATAAACCTTTATCAGAAATATGCCGTTCAGTTTCTCTCCCACTGACAGCAGATGTTTTCCAGATGAAGCTATTAAGTACATACTTGTGGAACACCACATGGGGAATCATTGTATATGCAATTCCACTTCTGTGTAGTTACTCTGCTGCTAAAGGTCATACACTGCTTAAGGCTGCTTCTGAATCATGTTCTCATGTTAGACTGACAGGTCTCCAACTGGACTTTTTTTCTGCAAAGCTCTTTTCCACTTTTTAACGAAATGCATGTTGTAGGAAAATAACCTTTTCAATAAAAGATTTCAGATTCTGTTTCAGAAAGTTCTGTAGATATTTCAGTCCATATAAAATAACCTGTCCTTACTCAGTTTATACAAGAAAAAAGGAAAGCTATGAATTTGAGAATTACTAAAAATATAGTATTTCACTTCATTTTAGATGAATATAAAGTTAATAAAGAATAAATCTCATAGTGCTCTTGTTTCCTAATAATAACCAGTGATCATCAATTGTACAATACTTCAGTATCCAATTTTTCAATAACTCAGAGCCCTGTCACTTTTCCAAACAATTACAGAATCTATGTACAAATGTACACCAAAAGTTAAAAATAAAAAAGCCTCTTGTGATTAATCTTATGAGGTTTCAAACTTTTGATATCTTCTGAAAAACTCCTCTCACACTCTTTTAAGGAACCATCTCTTTGATGGAACAGAAATACTTAAAAAAAATGAGAAGAATTTGCAGTTAATAAAGTTTATGTTTATAATAAATGCCAAGGAAAAATACAGAAACTTTTCATCCCAATAGTGTTGACTGTGTATTTTATAATACAGATACTACATTGTAAACATCTCCATTTTTTAGGATTTAGACTAGCCACACATGCCAGTCAATCCCCAAAGCAGCCTCCTTGTGTTTTAATATGCTAACAACTGTTCTGTTAAAAGTGATCATAGTGAATTGAAAGCTTCACATGATCATCTATTTGAATAAGCAATTATATTCTATGAAATTCTGTATTTCTCAGTATTTTTATAGTCACTTTGTTCTTGTGTGAATTTTAATGCTCTCCCTATGTTAATCCTAATATTTTGAAATCATATAAAAATAAGAAAAAAAAGTAGTGTTATATATTTCTTCCTAATTTCAGATTCCTGGTCAAATTACTGAATATCTTGAATGTAATTTATTGCAAAGTTTAAGTAATGTGTAAATGTGACTAGGATATCGTGTTTTTCACAACTGAGAAATGTTATGTGGAAATAAATATTTATCCTCACTAATTTTCCTTGCACATTTTAAATTGTGATGCAAAGTGTTGTGTCTTTTTTTCTCTTAATATCAATCAGTATATCAGTGTAGAACACTTTGGTTGTTTGAGCATAATATTTAAATTTAGATACCAACAGTCTTAAGAAAACTTGGTGATGGAGACATTTCAAGAATAGTCATACAATTTGAACTGTATGGACAGAAAATTGTTCTCTATCAGGAAGTGTCTCTTCATCTTCATAGAAAGGACTTGGATGCGAGTGGCATTATCACCATGACCGAAGTTTCCAAAGTGATTATAAGATTCTCCTTGTTAGAATTCTGTAGACCTCTGTTTGTAACCCCCATAGGAAGAACATTTTCTGATATTTATCTCCTTCTATTTGTTGCAATAGAGTCGATGGGACATGATCCTTTTGTTGCCATCTGGCCATAGCCATAACTGTGGTAGGAACTCTGTTGTTCTAGGTAGTAATTTTCTCTTAAATTTTGAATTTGTTTTGTAATTGTGTGACTGTTTAGCAGCCCTTGATCTTGGGAATGTTTCCTCTAAATATATGTCGATATTTAGCTTGGTGTATGTGATCTGGTAGAAAGACTCTGCTGATGATTCACGGGTACCTTGTATTTCAACATAATGCCTAGATCTTTTAGGTTTTTTTCTTAGCTCCTCAAAGTACAGCTTATTCTTTTCCTATGTGCACCGATCTACTTCTGTTTCTTTTTAGCTTTATAACTTGTCTGCTCCAGGGCGTTTGAAGATCTTATTATCATTGCAAGATTGCTCTACAAATTTTCCAGTACATCTATCTCATATATTTTCATGTAATGAAATGAGAGTAGATTATTAATATTTGAAAATTTTGAGAATGCGTAATAAATAACTTCTCTGGGAGATAATTTGTAATCAGGTCTTTTGAAGAAGCCCAGTATTCAAGGATTACTGGTAATAATTTTAGAGATCTTTTGGGATGTTTTCCTACCTACAGTCACTGATGTAACTGAAAGTTCACAACAAATGACACTTCTGTTCATACTACAGCTTTGAAAATAGGATTGTTTCCTTCTTCCCGAGGGCAGGATAGGTAAATTACTATACATAACATTATATGATATGGACAGATTTGTTGGTATAATTGAAGCAGTGAATAACTCAAGGTGGAACTTTGTATAAAGCAGAATTTGAAATCAATGTTATAAAAAGAAGTAGCATACAAGTTAGGATGAAATGGGAAAGGAAACCTCTCCTCAGAGCTGCCAAGATTCTCAAAACTTTTGAGTATTAAGGGAAAATGTCAAGATATATGGTCTAACTGGAACTTGCCATATTTGATGCCTGATGTATTTGGGAGCCAATATACTGTTGCCTGTATGATGGAGTGTTAGGAGGGTAGTGGAGACCTTGGAGAAATAATTGAACAACTCAACTTCTGAATTGTGGAACTTCTTAAGAAGTTCCAAAGTTGGAGTTGTATGAAAGTCGAAATCAGCTATCTGAAAACATGCTTGACAAGAGGTTCATTTTATGAAAATGACTCAATATCAATTCCCTAGTGCCCTAACTGAATTTCTGCTTTCTTGCCCAATCTCTTGTGTTAAGCTGTTTAAGATAGCATCTAAACCCACATGGGCTAGTTACTCAGTTTCTCTGGGTCTCTCCCATGTATACAGAAGGTATGCATGTTATTATTAGATCCCTGTATGACTTTTTCTCTTAAAATAAGTAAAAGAAAAGGTGCAAACATGAGTTGATACATTAAACATGTTAAAATCTATATTAGCCTATTTAATTTTTTTCCATTAAAAATTCTGAGTAATGGAAAGGTAAGAATATTTGGAAATATTAACCTGAGAGCACAGTAAAGAATATAGTGGGGGGAAAAGTGGAATCATTTTCTTAGGGATCACATTTTCAGGATGACTCTCAGAAGCTCAAACCAAGCTCACTGTGAGCGGTCTATAAATTTCTATTATGATTGAAATCAGACAGACTCAAGCATATTCCTTGAATATTTAATAAGTAACTCCAGATAAAATAGCTTTATTATAAATTATTTTATGTAGAGCTTTCCTTTACATACTATGTTTAGAATTCTATTTGAAAATAAAAATGCTCTAAAGAACATGAGATCAATAGGAAGCCTGAGAGTATTAAAGAAATCTAGATGATTCAGCTAATGGCTGACTCATCCAAGTCCAGAAACTACTTTCCCCCTGTCCACTTTTTCATCTTACCCAGCTTGTTCATTCTTACCAGGGACTTAGCTTTGTTTCTAGGTGCCCTTGCCTTCTGGCATGTGCCATCATGGCATTCTGCCATGTGACTAATTTGTCCATCTTTCTAAGTTCTTAAATGTAGGGATAGTGTTTCACCCTTCCTTTGTAGCTCTTCAGAGCCTGCTGCTGTTCTCTGCTCTTTATCCAGCCAGTAAGCCTGTGGACTGAATCATAAGTAAAATATATTGGAAAATGTTGCTGCTCAGTTTATTAAGAATGATTAGAGATCCAAAAAGAGTTTTCACTGACGTGTCAATATTGGAACAAAGGGAAATGCTTGTTGAGCATCTTGATGTGCCCAGTACCTGGAGACACAGAAGCCCGAGGTGAGAACCTGTGTAATGGATAGAGCCATCAAGCCAGAGAAAGAGCTAAATAGTTGTGACTAGGAGGTGCCAGGCATAGAGTATATAAATCTTCACAGCAATGTAACAATTCTGTGAAGTAGATATTTTTGCACTTCTTTCAAGTTAAGAAATTGGGTTTCAAAGAGACTAAGTAACACTCTTTAAAGCATTTCTCACTGAGTGGAGGGGTTGAGACTCTAACCCATGTCCACCAGACCTTCATGGAGGGCACTTTGTCTCCATCAGGAGGCCAGGTGTGTCTCCTGTTTTCTTAAGGGTAATTATCTGTAAGAAGGGTCAATCAGAATCAGAATGCAACCATAATCAGGTAAAGATAAGTAACATTTTGTCTAGATATGAAATATTTTCCCTATTACTCATCTTCTGTAATAAACAATGAAAACCAGACCTACCCAATGAAATACATATTTTGCTCATGAGTCACAAATGTCATGACTTTAATAGGAGAAACTTCATGGAATCATTTGAGCTTTGATTATTTGATGGCTCATAGTTCTAACCACACATGTTTTAAATAGGCTGACAATTTCGGAATGATAGTTCTGATGAAAGACGACATAAAGAACTTTGCGTTTGTTTAGGATTCAAATTTAAGCACCAAAAATGTACCCTTCTCAATTAGCAATAAGAAAATAATGCTTACTAACAATAGTTGAAATACTTGAGTCCAAGTGTTGACATTATCACAGAAAGATGACATGCTGAGTGTGACGTTGGTCTTATTAGTACGCTCTGAACTTTTTCTGTTGACCAGTGATGTTATTCTTTATTAGCCACATTTTATCTGTTATTAACTTTGTACCCCCGCAGACATCCTTAATACACACTACAGATCATTCAGGGTGTTGGCAAAAAGGTTCTCAGACATTACTTCAAGAACAGTAACAAAATTGACAACTGAATTCTCTAACTTTATGAAAAAAGCCATGTTTGAGTTTTGGAATGTTTTTCATTTGGAACTTCTTGAATTTTAAATATTGAACAAACCTAGTCATTTTTATAAATTGGAATTCTCACATCTACTTAGAGCAAAAGCAGCAAATGCAGAAAGGTAGAATTGGCAACCTCCGTGACTACCTCTGAATAAGAAAGGAAACCCCCAGAATGACAAACAACCAGAGGTAACTATTAATCTTTCTGGCGGTAGCCTTCATCAAGGATGCACTCGACTGTGATCTTTGCCTGGGGTATGTGATCATTTTTAGCAGGTTCCCAACAAAAATGTTCAAAAAATAAAACTGTGTATGATTTTGTAAAAAGTTGATCAAACCTAAAAAAGCAAGCAATCCAAGTTTGGAATATTTCTGCTCCCTGACTGCAGGCACTTCTGGTCGCTGGTGTGCTGTCTTATAAAGGAGCCTCTGCTGCTGTGTGTTTGCTGAACCTGCAGCTGTCAAAGCAGTGAGGTTCTCACATCTCAGCAGTATGAGAAGTTCCTAAGTATTTCAGGCTTACCCTCAGATTAAGTTTGTCTCTAGATTATTTATCAATTTCTTTATCTTCTTTTCCAATAAACTAATTTATGGGAAATAAACTACTTATGGGAAAGTAGGGTCAATTGAAACCTACTTTAACTTCAATTATGTCTTTATCATTGGCAGCCCTCATTAGGCAAAAAATACATGCTGGGAGCTTTTATTACCTCTACACAGAGAGAACATTTAGCATGTTGAAACTAAAGGAGCAATTCATATAATTTTGATACTGTATAATATCAAGTCATATTATTCAATATAAAGTAGTATACAATGGTCCTAATATCTACTATTATATAAGAATGGCCTTATTATCTGTGCAGTGTCTGATACTGTTTGATATCTGGGTTTCAGTGAAGATAAAAGGAGAACTTGTGCATAATTTGCTTTTTGATGATTCAGTCCAGGATCTAACCATTTGATCTATGGCTATTGTTTCTGGATATAGAACTCTGCAAAGTGTGCTCCAGCTACTCATGATGATTGTGCTCAATATATTAAAATTGAATTGTGACATGAGCCTTACAGGTTTAAGTGTTGGTTTATAGTTCCAATGGATGAATAGGATTTGAGACTTGATTAAGGTGAAACTGCTCAATGACATACTCTGAAGATAAAATTGAAACTGAATTTAATAATCCTCTGTTCATTCCTCTGTGACTCACAGTCTCCTGTTGAATGGTAGATAGTCTCCATTTCTTCCATTTTTAGATTTCTATGCTGTGGCTCACTCTGGGATAACTTTTTCTAGCAAATGGTCTGAAGTGAAGTTTAAGTTCATAAAATCAATTTTAAAAATAAGGTTATTTGCAAATAATGTTACCAAAAATCATGCTTTTCAGTTGTGTGGTCATTATGCTGCTAGGGTAAATTAACATCTGAAATCTAAGCTTTCATTATAGTATGTTAACCAAAATAGTCAAATGCTTAAGAAGAGACTGATTTAAATTTTTTGTTTACTTCTTCTGAGCCATCTGAGCTAGCAATGATACTGTTGCTAATATCTGTTCTTATGAGCTTCATCGTAATTCCCTGGCACAAAATTATAAATTATGTATTATTTAAATAACCAAAATTATTTTAAGTTGATTTTTCAAAAGGTGAATGTATAATAACAGCATTTGTATATGAGTTAGACAAAACCCCAACGAACTGCTTAATTTAACACACTTCTAAGTATCTAATTTCTTTCAAAAACTGAACTCTTTCCATGTTTACAAGGCAGTCTGGGATAAAAACAAAATAAACAAGAGGCTTTCTGGATAGATGCGTCCATATGCCAGTGTGGTTTAGGTCTGATTCAAGACACAAAACACATTATCTCTGAAAAAAATGAAGGCATATTTATTAAATGACCAGAAGAAATCGCACAGTACATAAAATGGAAAAATACATAAAATTCTAACATTTTCAATTTTTAAAAACATTTCCAAGGAAGTTAAAACATCCTTTTAATTAAGATACTCAAAGAAATGCAATAAGAAAAACTGATGCAAGGAATCCTTCAAGTTAGGATTTGTGATACAAATATTTTCATCTTTGAACAGGGCAAGCTGATGTGTTCGCATCTCAGTTCCAAACTGCCTCTTTCACCAGGAAACATCAGTATTTTTTAAAGCACATTTACAATGCTTTCCCGTCACCCTTGCTGTGTTTTTGTAGCACCTATGGCCATAACTGGCACCTGGGGGCCTTGCATTGTTGACAGTTTCCCTCTCGTTTCTCTGGAGTCTATTCAACTGCTGTGGTTTTACTCAGAAGTCAGTGCTTTGCATATATGATTTCCTGAGACTGTTTGAATAGTCTTTCTTAGAAAACTGCCAGTCTTGCTGTGAGCAGCTCTTTTCCGAGAGGAGCTGACAACAACCTGGCCGGGTCGGCGTGCGTGGACGTGGATTATCAGCCATGCCCTGCAGCTTGTCTCCCTACCCTGTGTTTCACATCCCTGCTTCAGTCACTGACATCACTGCCCATATCTTGCCATCTCTTTAAAGAAGAGAGTAAGATTTGGACTAGTCCCGTTAGAAAACAGTTAAATGCTTTCCAGGGAACCTATATAAAGCTCCCATAAAAACATTTCTTATTTCTTTTGTCAGCTATTACGTGGAAGTGATTTTAAATAATAAAATCAGTCTGAATAATCAAGCTTCTGTAAGGTAATACTCTGTTATTAAGACAGAAGTCCCTACTTAGGATGATAGGTAAAATTTGGAAACAAAGGTAACCTTAAATCTCTTGATTTGAGTATGTTTTTAAAAAAATCTTGATAGCAGTTTGTGATATTGAGAACAAAACTGGCTCTTAATAAGCTTTAAATGGCATGTTGTTTCCAGGTGCTAAGGCAAGGAGAAACACTGCTTTATGAAGTGGCTCATGTGCGTGTATATGTGTTGGTGAGCTGCGCTGCTGGCGATTCCATGGTCTTCATCAGTGTACCACTGCAGAGAGGAGAAAAAGGTCAGACTTAGGAAGTCAGTTGTCATTTTTGTTTCAGTTTATTAATTCATGTGAACTCTCAGCAACATACATGCTATAAACCAGGACATATTAATTCCCTAGTCAATTTATAGACTGAACCCTGATCAAAGAAAACATTTAATTTTCCTTCAGTCTTCTTCCAGGGCATGCTGTTGTGTCCTACAGGCATTCCCGTCCTTGCAGGTGCTGAGAACTCACTGTGAATTGGACCTGACTGCATAGTGCTTTAGCAATGTATATTCTAATTAAAATACTCAAATCCAGAGCACACTGAGAACTACATCATGCAGAGCAGGGAATGTTTATCCCACTAAGCCCACTAGTTTTAATTAAGTGTTATCATGTGTCAAATTTCTCTTACACTGCATTAAGAGAAATGATATTAAAATAAATGAGCTTTTTTTAAAAAACAATTTCTCCAAATATATATCACTAAGAATGCAGAAAAATCTATCAGTATTCTATATATATATATATGTTTAACATAAGTGAAGTCAAAAGTCAAACGTATTATTAACACTTAGATTTCTCACTGTCATTTTTAAAAAATCTGTATGTCTGATGTTTATGTAGATAGAGCTGATGACCTGAGGCAAAAATTTATCAACTCATACCACATTAAACAAGTGGGAAGTCATCGCCAGACAAACATTATTATGAAGACATACATTAACTTTTAAGAACTGCTTAAAGTATCATGTCACTTCTTTAAATAGTGGAAAAATAAATCTCATCCTCTTACAAGATTCTGACCTAAAGGATGTACACCAGGGTTTCTTGGTTCTGTTTTTGCTTTGTGTGTGTGTGTGGGGGTGGGGTGGGAGGTGAGGGGGGTGAGAATCAAATGACTCACCCACTCCTATGCAGTATACAGAGGGCACATTTGAACTGAGCACAGAGAAAAGCATGGATGTTAGACAAGTGGGAGAAGCCTGTCTATTAGCAGGCTTTTCTAGCTAATAAACAAAAACAGCTATATTTTACACAAAAGTTCATGGTGCCACACACATGTAAAAATACACATACACATAAAAATACATGTATATATTGTGTGAAATCTTATTTCTTAATCTGACAAGGTGTAATGCAGAAAATGAATATGATTTAATAGCTACAACCATCCTTCTGTACAGGCAACAACAGCTCTAACCATTTCTGACTTTATAAAACAACCCTAATTGTTTATTGCCTGTGGTTGTTCAACAAAAGGTAACACGGCAGTTGCAAAAACTGAAGCGTGCTGATTATTAGTATCCCACTGTCATTAGAACAGCTAGTAATACATACTAGACAGAAATGGATTTTCATATTGGAGCTGAGCTATTATCATACTGGTTTCACTTTAGAATTACTCTGCCACACATTCACTGAGTAAAGTGATTACTTTTGAATCAAAATATGGAAAGACTGAACAATCACATGAAAAGAAGAACAGTGTTTTGACACTCCAGGATGTGCAATCCTGTGCTTCTCAACCCCCAATTCTCTAATATTATTGAACATTATTCTGTTTATGGCTCAAGGATAGCACTCCTCCAACTGCACACTGGAAAAATAAACACTTTTCATTCGATTCATGTCTCCTGGGCTGTCTGTAAAAAGTAGCCCAAAGAGGGCATTATCAGGCCCCACCAGCAAGTGCCCTCCCTCCGGGGTGTAGTTTTGCTATACCATTGCCTGGAAATCCACTCCAGCTTCCACCAGGGCTTTGGAGATCTGAGCTGACTGCTGAAAGTGAACGTTATCTGCAGGAGAGAAAGGAAACAAAGTAACTAATAGCCATTCTAGCTTTCTGATACCAAAGGGTAGAAAAGGCAGAAGAAAGGGACTGTTTGAAGTTCTAGGACTCAGCATCCCATTTAGCCTAAGACAAGTGAGTTGTGGAAAGCAACACTGTTTTATTGAAGTAAATGTAACAGTCTTGCCCCTCATGCTTTTGTTTTGTCAGTAGTGAAATTGCAAACCTGTCTGTGATACTAAAAAGTCTAATTAACTGAAACTCACCATCTGCTGTTCCATGAATAAGGAGGTACTCAACTTGTTTAAAATTTTCAGCTCTGCTCATGACTGTTGAATTCTGGAATTGGGAAAAAGAATGTCATTATTCAAAAAAAGATCTGCCATAAACTGATTTTTCACTTCAGTTTACAAAATAAAATGTTTTCAGCTGGGGCCCCCTTTGATACAAAATATAGCAAACCGATATTCAAGCAAATGCTGTCTCCATGCATGGCAGAATGCACAGCATGCCCTGTGCCTGGGAGACAGGACTGGAAAGGGAGGATGCCACATCTTCCCTGCACATGCAGGAAGAGGGCACCTGCCACCCAGGCTGCACGCAAAAGCCCTTGAGTCCCAGATCCTAGGTTGGCTGTGTCCTATGCATTAGCACAGGGCAGAGTCTCATATTAGCAATGTATGTTCCATGGGCTTATGCTGTAGTTCAGCCAAAAAGTGTATTGCCATGGCAACCATGTGTCACATGGTGCCATACATGCTACATTTCAAAGAGCCTGTACATAGCATTTGCAACTAAACATACTCTGCAATATGTCGTATGAACTTTGGTCCACATTGCTAGGCGTTAAATGAGAAGCCAGTATTACCTCCTTTGGAACAGATGTTTTAAACCCAGGCAAAAGTGACATATGTGAGGGGAAAAGGGTGAAAAAGAGCAAGAATGGCCTGAGAACAATCACTGAGTGGTGGCTGTCTGCTTCATTCTGTATTGGAGAAAATGCTATTAGACCAAGTCACTTCCAAATCAGTCAGGGAAATGGGATTTAAAAAAAAAACCTGTGAGGTCAGCTTTTTGAAAACTGCATGGTAGCCTCAGCCAGGTAAGCCTTCTAGAATGAGGGTGGGGCCTTGTCTAAAGAAGCCTTTGAAAGCATAGAAAAAGTCATCTGACTTAATGGGAGATGCTGACACAGTTAAAATGAAGGTGAACATGTCACAGATGTGG
The DNA here is from genome assembly GCA_019455555.1 of Galemys pyrenaicus. Lineage (NCBI taxonomy): Eukaryota > Metazoa > Chordata > Mammalia > Eulipotyphla > Talpidae > Galemys > Galemys pyrenaicus. The sequence continues at coordinate 12,070,742 of JAGFMF010011870.1, forward strand.
TGGTGCCTTTGGGAAGGGGTGACCTGGAGTTGGCCTCTGTGATCTGGTTGTGGGGTTGGTGGGGGAAGCACCATTAATTTCCCTATGGGTTTCAAATCAGCCCACTAGTCCTGCAGCATCTTGGGGGATCAAATTCAACCTTATGGTTGCTAAGCTTTCTATTTCACAGATATCTGTATTGTTGCTAACCCAGGTCAATATTTCAGTGGGAGCCCTGATGGTTCCCATTGAAACCAATGGGAAGGGGTTGGGATTAAGGTCAGAATATTTGTTTTCTAGTCCCAACTTTACTATCAAGGAGCTGTCTGCCCGTAGACCAGCTCTCTGAACCTTATTTTCTGTAAAATGGGAATAAGCATATCTCCTCTTACTCCCTCACAGATACTGGAACTGAGTGAGAGTCATGGCTTTTTCTTTCTTATGGCTAAACTGCTGATGCCAGTATGACAGTGCTCTGACACTGTATTTCGGGGAGAAGAAGACATCCTGTCTACATCTTTCAGGACAGGGTCAACCAACAAGTTTCAGATGACTGGGGCTACCAAGGTCACCTTGTCCTGTAAAGTTTAGCACCAATACCCTCCCATTCACGTTCGGTATGATTCCCACTTGTCCTGACCATAACTCATTTCTGGCCTAAATTGAAAATTTACTATGAACTTTCAGAATTAACACCTAGGACTCATTTAAAAGTCATACTTTCATTTTACTTTATTTTAAAGAACATCCCACTAAACAATTAGATTTATGAGAAAAAGGATGTCTGTATTGTTCATCATTCTTAGCATCTAATATATCTAAATACCAGTGAAATAGGTGAAAGAAAAGCACAAATATTGTACCATGCATTTAATTGAGTCCTAGTTTTTCAGAGGCAAGTGGGAATCACTAACAAATACTCTCATTCTGAAATGTATGCAATTATGTTTTTGTCCATTTCAACTTTTACACCATGCCATTAATAACACCAGCTCTCATTTATTGAACATTTCCTCTGTGGACTGTGTCGAGCATCTTAAAGGAATTATTACAGACACGGCTCTATTTAATCATCACAACACTCCTGTGAGTAGATCTACAAATTCATAATTGTCTACACGGAGACACTGGATTCAGAAGTGAGTAATGTGCACCTGCTTATATCTGTAGGAAACATGAAGTCAGAGGGACAAAGTCTGACAGCAGAACCCCCTCTACATTCTATGTTGTGCACGATCCAGGTTTCCAGTAAAAAGCAGGAGAAAACAGTTGCTACCTGTCCTGGAATTTGCAGTGCACAAATGCCTTTTGGCTCCTGCATCTCCAAGCTTTCTCAGCCCTGCACAACCTGGTAAGAACAGGGAGGCAGGCAAGGCAGTGCCTCGTGCAGCAATAGACCCCTAGGCCTTTTTCTGCCCTTCAGGGGGAAAGGGTCAAAAGAAATCTCCCTGCAGAACAGTGTTGCTTCTGCGCTGGACACAGAACAGGCAGGGGCTTGAACACTGTCAGTGAAACCTGGGTCCGAGGCACAAGTGCCCTGTCCGAGTGCTCCTCCTGGTCCTTTCTACTGGCCCTGCTCGCAGCTCCCCTACCACACGCTGTTCCCTCAGCTCCATTCTCCTCATGTTAAATCTAGATTGTTGCTCAAAGACAGTCAACTTTAACACCAAAACCTGACCCAAATACACAACTGTGTCACCTCAGCTCACCTCCAAAAGTCTCATGGGCCTTCCCTGCTTGGCAACTGGAAGAGAAAAAGCTGCTCCCACAACCTCCCTGAGCCATAAAACTGAGAAATGTCATTGAAACATAGAGTAATAGTTAGGAGGCATATAAATACACAGGACAGTTAGCAAGGAATGTGATAACTACTGGAGTTTGGACCAAAACAGTTTCTGGCTGCCTTTTTTTTTTCTTAAATGGAGTGAATACAGGCTGAAAGAAGACAATTTTTATAAACAAGTAAAACCCTGAGCCTAAGATAAATGTTGTGATGTACACACTGTAGCTGTGATGAACTAGACATGGTGAGAAATGCAACATACTGAGAAAAAGACGAAAACTGTGATAAAAGTGTCATGATGCAAATTGTTTTACATTAACAATATTACACTACAAAGAAAGAAAGACAAATACTTTAATGCAGCAAGAGAAAAATAAAACAAAAGCTTCCCCTGCAACTGCAAGATGTGTGCGCTGTTTCCCATGCACAGTCCCCCTGCTCCCTGGGAGCAGCCTCCAGAGGGACCTCTCTATGTAGGAAGGCAGCAGCCCGGAAGCACACCCACTGCAGCCTCTTAGGCTGCACAGAAATTTTTTCCCTCAGAAAGATACAGCTGTGGCACCTTGGCTCTGGAACCACCAACCAGTCCCTACAGACGGAGCGTCCAGACCGCTCAATCGAGACCGTACAGTGCACGCCCACCTGTGGAAGACAGCACCCGAGCCCCGTGACAGAAACGTGTGTGTTAATGTAAGGTAGGATTAATCATCAGAAGTAAATTAACTGGGATGTTTTAATCTACCAAAATAGGATAATCCCCATTTGCCTATCGATGGAAACAGAAATAAAAAAGGAAATGGATGACTAAGTTAGAAGCCAAATAGTCTATCACCAACTACTAAAAAGGAAGCTCAGAGTGATAAAATGGGCAAAGATGCAATGGTGGTGCAGTTGGCACTCTCCTGAGGCTAGAAACTTCCGGAGAGCCCCGCTGCCAGCAACAGTCTGGCAAGGAGAAGTGGGAAGGATTGGTCCAGTGGCAGTGCCGATTCCACAGCATCTCTGTGAGGAGCTTTTCCTTCAAGCCCCAAGGAGAACCATCTGTAGCTGCTCGTTGGATCGTGCTGATTCCTCAGTTACCTTCCAACAAATAAATCTTTGTATTTTTGAAATCAAAGAGAGGGTTGATAAGAGTAGAAAAGTGCTGTGAGAAACAGAAGGTCTAACAATTTTTAAGCTACCCATTGTGCCATTTAGAAGGCAGAAGGACAATTGGCTCCCTCAGGATAATGGTGGCAGCTGCCATGTTCTGAAAGCTTGCTTACAGGTCTCTCACTGAACCTTTTCAATAGTTCTGTGGGGTAGGCCTGATTACCCCCATTATCCAGATGAGGAAACTAAAGTTCAGAGAGGTTAGGTAACCTTCCCAAGTGAGTGGTGGCAACAGAATTTGAGTGTGTGTCTGTTGAACTCTAAAGCCCATTCCCCTTCCATCATATTCTAGGATCCCTCCACTTCATAGCCAGTGACTCATCACCTCGTCCTGGTTCTTGTAGAAAGAGCACACAGCTACCATCAAGCGGCCCCCGTGCTTCAGTGAGATATCACCTCAGTGTATCGATTTGCTCCACGCATTCTCCTACTTGCAACCAAAGCCTTGTTCGTGATACTGGATGATGTTATTTGAGGAAGCACCATTAATGCCACAACAGAGGCCACAGAAAATATTTAAGAAAAATGAATGAGTATTTAAGAAAAAATGAATTCAACCCACTTTATCAGATGTTTTACTTGTTTACATGTATCGAACAACTGTACCCACGAGATGCCAAGGAAAGAGCGCCCATCAACCCGACAGGGGGCCCTACCTCAGGCCTCACCAAGCAACACTGGCTTCTTTAAAGATCACACAGCAGTCAACATTTTATCAGCACTCAACAAACAAGTTAAGGTTTGGCTTAAATCTGAAGGTCTCTCTCCCTTTGGCATATTCTGGGATAATAGAACAAATGTCAAATCAGTACAAGATGGCATATTTACAAAATTGCACCCTGTTTTGCATAACCTAACGATGCAGCAGTTCTTAAGGATTGAACATTTCAAATCTGCTAGCAGAAGACTGCCAAATCTATGACTGTTTCATACACTTGCCAAAAGCCTATCAAATTTTGAGCAAAATGCAAAATAAATCTCCTCTACAAGTTAAATCAGTCCCTTCTGTGTGTTCCAGGCTGCCCTCTTCTCTTGGCAACAAGGCTCGGGACTTGGGTCCCACTTCCCTTGCCCTTGATCTTATACTTCTCTGTGTGTGTTCCTAAATCCATTCCCTCCCCAGGCTTATGTCCTGCCTTTCTGGCCACCATTTGGCCTGCTCTTCCCACAGCCATTCTTCCATGTTACCTCTGGGTTCACGCAACCTGCTTCACAAATCCTCAGAAAGCCAACTCTACCTGCTACTCATTTGTCTATTTGGTGCTGCCCTGCCTCTCCCTCCATGCTGCCTCTGGAAACAATATTCTTCCTCCCCATTATCCTCAGTCCTTCTACCTTGACTTCAGAAAAGTGCCTTTCCTACAGCTCCATAGTTACATGCTATAGACATTATGGGCCTCAGTTTCTGCTCCAGGAAAATGCCGATAATTAGAGCACCACCTGAGAGAATTTGAGGGAGAACTGAACCTAATAATCCATGTAAAGAGCTTGGAAGAATGTCTGGTCAGAGTAGAAAGCGCTTGATAAATGAGTGAAAAAATGAAATGATCCCTATTCCAGTTGAGAGAAGTAGGGGGAAGGTGAACCATAACTTCTTGGCTACAACCTTTGCCCTCTCCAGGAATGCTCAAAAGGGTAGAACACCTGGGGTTCTATCGTCCCAGTTTGGAAACCACTCATCTTCCATATACATTGAGTTCTTCATGCTTTATTATCTATGGTCTTATTTCATTCCAAAAACTTCCTGGGCATGTCTTGTCTCACCATTAAGTTTATCAAGCTCTAGACAATTAAAACACCAGGCACTTCTAATGGGTGAGTGAAAGTTTGCCACATATTAATTTTTCCTATAGGTTTGGCCAAAAGACCAATGAATGACCACATGAGAGACTCTTGGTCAATATTGATCAGCAACTCACTCTTTAGGGGTACAGCAGCCCTATGTGATTATTGCTCTTGGGGACTGGAGACCATCTCATGGGCCATCTGACTCCTTTGCTTCAATCTGTGTATCTTATATAGACTGAGACTCACTGTAGAAAAGATGTTTGTACAGAACATTGCCACCTATGAGCCCTGACTTGTCACTCGACCACTTTGCCTTCCCACCTAGAACATCTAGAATCAACTCATTAGTTTTAGGAGATGAACATTTTCCATTCTCTTTGAGTCCCTAGTATCTTTTAAAAGTCTGCCATTTGGCAGTAGGTGGGTGATTATCCACAAAAAGATATGGAGTCACTTCTTGCATCAAAGCATTGGGTCTAAGCTTTAGTCTAGGGTCCTCTAATCTACAGCTTGGTAAGGGTGCTACTCTCTGTGGTTGGATACAGTCACAGAAGTGCAAGGCTTAGGGAATGGAGTGGAGATGAACTTTTAGCAAGGCACAAGCTGAACAACTGTATGTGGCATTCCTGTCCAGTCCATTAATGTAAACAAATAGTGCTTATATTTTCCTTTCCCTTAATGCTAAGTATGAGCTTTATTTCACAAAATGTGCTTCTGTTAGTGATGTGGTTTACTCTTAATTTTTTCCAAATCTGGGTCATCCATAACCTAATAACAAAGCCTTTTCTTATTTGAATTTTATTAAAAATAATGTTCTTTTCCAAAGGCTAGAATTCTGACTATTTTATTAATGATTCTTTAGCTGAAAACACTGATGAAGATCAGGGTCTTGCTTATGACATATACACTTCAGAAATATCTGTTCTGCATGTCCTGAAGAGGGTCATTTGTCCAGACTAACTGTGAGTCATTTTCAAAATATTTTCTTTGGACCCATGAACATGCACAGGAAGGTGAACATCTCTAAGAAGTGTCTTTCTTGTCTTTTCAAAGAAGGTGAGAAGAGGGAAAGAGAAGAATAGAGAGAGGTGGGGGAAGAAGAGAGGGAGTGAGAGAGAATCTGAATATGAGAGAGTAATAAAACCAACCTGGGAAAAAAAAGTAAAAGAAGATGGGGTCCAGAGGGGCAGCTGGGGCCTTGGAGGAAAATAGAATCTTTGAATGTATTCCTGCCAGAGACAAAAGCGCAGGCTCATTTAAAAAACAAAGGAGGGCAGCTTTATTCTAAAGCCTGCTGTGCACCAAATATAGGCACTTAGATTCAGTTCTCCACATTTGGAGGATGCAACTTACCAGGGTGGAAACAATTCAGATAATGCATTTGCCTCCCTTTCTCCTGCCCACCTTAACAATCGCCCGCCCAAATAATTCCACTGAGTAACACATTGGGAACCTTTAGCTCTCTGGTACTGGCAGTTTTAATGTGTCCATTGCCAGCAATGAATTTTGTGCCAAGAAAACCCGACTCCTGGCGTGGAAGGATTAAACAGTCCTCGGGAGCCATCTGTGCAGTGAAGTGAAAGAGTGACTTTGTGCACCCAGTGTGTGTGTGTTGCCATTGGCAGTAGGAAGTGACTTCTATTTACATGACTACCTCACGCAGCGAACACCTAAGGGGAGAGAAGAAAATGGCCACTGAGTGGGGGGGTCTAAGGGGACCAGTGTGGGAATGAGGAGTCTATGGGAAAGTCCCGAGAAAGATGCCAGTTGAAATGGCACATTAAAACCAATTCTCCTGTCGGAGGAGGGTTGGATGAAAAGGAAATGCCCTGAGGCTGGTGTTCATCTAGTGAATCAAGGTAGGGGACAGGGCCTTCCTTAGATATGAGGGCCTGGACTTTGCCCTTCAAGATTCCAAAGCTTTTCAAAATGGTTTTTTTTTTGTTTTTCTTTTTTCTTAAAATAAATGTTTGACCCACCATCTACCAGGTTCTAAAGTCAGGATAAGTGTCCAGGACTGAAGGCTTCTAAAATACCTCTGATGGGCTGGAAGTTTTTAGTACTTTGGGGGATAGAGAAAACTCTTTGGCGACTCAGCAAATATGGCACAGCACAGGAAGAATGGCTTTCAAATGTAAACATCCTGGTCAAGTGTTTGCCAAGGAAATCCAAGTTGTGAAATGAGGGAAGTGATGGAGACCTACAGTTTTTATAGAAGTGTTTCCCTTCAAAAAGTTTTGATGTCAAACAGGAAAGATTTTAATTAGTTCATACTGGGTAATCCAAAGAATACACTGTTGAATAAAGTTTGAGTCCAGAGGGGAAAGGGAATACACACTATGAGTCCAAGATGGACAATTAAGGATTAAGAGATGTGCAGTGGGAAATGTCATGGAAGCCAAAAGGGCAGGGCAGTACATGTTTCCCAAGAGAGGAAGGTAGATTATAGTTTCCTAGGATGGAAACAATAGCCCAGGCAGAAGAAACATAAGACCAAGGCACAAAAGGGAAAGGCCCAGAAATACTAGAAAGTAGAGAATACTGCAGGAAAACTGGGCCATTATATGAAGCCTGTTGAACACCTGGTCAAAGAGTGAAGGCTGGACTTAGTTAAGCACTCAGGAGAGACCCATGAAAGTGTGGTAAGTAGGAGATGTGTCTCACAGCTCTGTGGTCTAACCTGGACAAGCTAAGAGGAAACAAAACGGATTTTATAAAGAAAGGAGATAGTCATGTAGTGATGTGGCTATGAAGAAAGGAAATGATGTCTAAAGGAGCTATTCCAAGTAGAGGAGAAAGAGTAGGAAAAATTGAGTCCAAACTATCATGTGAGCCATACAACAGAACTGAGGACACCCTGACTAGGGGACCACTTTGTGGTGGAAGATTTGTGCATCTCACTTTATAGATTATTGCTATTCTATCTTGACTAAAAAATGGAGATGAAAACACAGAAACAGGCACAGACACACACACCATTCCTCCTACAACCTTCTAAATAAAACAGATCAAACTAAATTGTCTATACTTATATTGCAAAACTAGATATTTCATTGGAGTCTCATTGTGTTTTGGTGAGAAGGCTTCAGAATCCATAGTAAACTTAGAAAAACATACAAATATTACTCAGAACAATGTGTTAATATGAAGCCCGTGCATTGGAAGCTGGGGTAGTGTTCTAGAAACATTTTTAATTTCCTTTGGGGAATGTAAACGTTAGTTTATTTACCTTATTATTTATAAGTTTAGGGTATTTTAATTTGTATGATAGAATTAGGAATGTTTCAGATGATCTAAAGTGCTAGAAAGGTCCTTAGAACCTAGGCTAGCACTTCTAGATGCAACAACCTGGCACCAAAGAACGTGCTCTGGCTTTGGGGTGGCATCCACCATAGCACATGGGGCTGCCACACCCAGACCATATTTCAAATGCTGTGACCCATCTGCGGAGCAATCCACCCATTAGCTCAACCAGTCTGTTGGCTGTTACTCAGCAATTTGGGTTCAAGGATTTTTCAGGGTACTTCCAAGTGTATATGCTCCTCACCTGCTTTACTAAAATCTTAATTGTAACAACTGCCCGTATTTGACTATGAATAAGAAAGTGATAAGGCTTGTTCATCCATCTTAATTATGATAATACCATAAGAAATTTTAATATGTAGTTAAACGTTTAGTCTTTTGGGATCTAAAGGAATATGTTGAATTTGACATGTTTTCTAAACGGAAATTTTTATAATTAAAGTAATTATCTGGTGTTGCTTTGTATTTCCAAATGAATGCATATTGTGACCTATATAGCATACGATAAAGACTGTAATTATGCAGAATCTAGTAGGGAAAGCTATTGGAGAATCTCTAAACCACCTGTGTTATTTCTTTTTAACAAGAATTTTGTTGGAAATAAAAAATATATAATTTCTAGAATACATGCTCTTTAAAATGTGCTTAAGCCACTTATAAATAGGTTATGAAATGTTATATAGCTCCTATTCCCTTACCTTATAATGGTCTAGGTTGTCTTCTGGGGTTGGGAGACTCATATAACGTTCTGTGTACACCGAGTCTGTGATAGAAAAAAGGAAAAAACTTAATTCACACAATAAAAATTCTTCTTCCTTTCATTGGGCTATTTTCTGTGCTTTGATGTGTCTCTGTGTTACTCTCCAAAATACCTCCTAAAGATCATTTTATTTAGCTAGCTAGAACAGCCAGACACTGCTCAGAGGTCTTCTCCTATTTAGCCCTAACCATTCTCATTGAACCCTCACAAGAAAGGCAAAGGAAGATCAAACAGGATGCTCTAAACCCCATTCAATTATTCCCATGCAGAAAAGTGAAACAAGAAGTGCTAAGGGGTTTGAACATTTTGTGCTATCATCTGACTCTCTCAAAGAATTTTAATCAGGTATTCACTTAATACTTCAATTGCCTTGAATATTTTGGTCTTGAACAAGTATATGCCCTAACATATGATTTCCTTTCAGAAACTACTTGTAATATTCAATTACTAATATTTTAGTTAAATCACATTTTTCTGGCAGGTTGAAACTGATTATAATGAAAAAAATGTCAGTTATTATTCACTTGTGTATATCCCCATATCAGCGCAACTACTCCATCCTAATGCAAGTTTTCTCTCATTTTAGAGAACCTCAATTTTGGAGTTATAGTAGTTGAGTATTTTGAAACAGATTACATTAATATCTGTCTGCTGAAATGACATAAGCTCTTTTATCTATAAATATGGTAGAAAAACAGTTTGCATAATTGATTTGATTATTTTGGATAATTAAACATATTTTTACCCTATTTTGAAAAGACTAAATCATACATTACGCACACACACCCTAAAATATCAAGTGAGAAAAATTTGCTGTGACAAATCACTTTAAAAATCTGAAGTAACTGTTTTTGAAAGATGTCCCCTTATGTGACCAGATTACAGTAAACAAGTAAGTATAAGAACAAAAGGTTGTCATTGTGATATATAGCTAATGGCTTAAAATTCACTGTAATTCTACAGATAACTCGATGCTGATCTCATTAATTCTTTAAATGAATATAAAAGCTAAACAACTACCTTAAGCAACACTCTAAACTTTTCTGAATGACTGGCATTATAGAATAAAAACTACATTGGTAATGAGTGCTACTTGTTTCATAGGTAGTCTTCATGCCATTTGTATAGCTATCAAAATATTTTTCTCCAAAATGAGCTGTAGCAATATAATTTTTATTAAAATGGATATAGCCTACAGGTAATTATACATTATCTAGAAGACACTAATTTAGAAAATACTTTATGGGACACTTTATAAGGTCTTCACAAATTACTCAAATATTTTTTAACATTTAAGTACATATGAATAACAGGTTGTATATTTGATAAGGGGGAAAATTTGAAGGCACAAAATTCAAATCTTGTTTTTTTATTATGTTAAAAAGCTTTATACATGTAAGATTTGAAAATTTTAAAATAGCATTTTAAAACTGTATAATGCAATTACTGTAAATGTTTAGAAAGATGCCTCAAAATACCACTTTCATATTTTTCTATCCTCATTTATAATGTCCTCATATATAAGGATTCTAGAAGATTCTACTTTGTTAGGTTGGTCCATATACATTTAATGAGGTTCTCCAATGATTACAGATTTCTAAACCTATGATGAGTGTTTCTATTATTTTATTGACCACCAGAGGTCCCCAAAAACAAGTCATCCAACAGAGTAAACAATATCAAGTAGACAAGTTGTTATGTGGAAACAAATCCGTTGTGTACAGATCAAATTGTAACTACACTCTCTGATTTTTTTTTTTTTCCGCCTTGAGTCTGGCGCCTTAGACCACTCGGCCATCCTGACACACTTTTTTTTTTTTTTTTTTTTTAACAGAAAGGTAGCAATGTATTTCATTAGCTTCTCTTGACCTGGAGAAATAAAGGTTTTCCGCAAGGTTGATACTACCACATGTTAGGGTATAAAATATTTAATGAGCATATTTATTATCAATGATTGCATCTTTCAGCTACATAAAGGACTTGAGGGACAGTTACGAGGTGCAGGAGAATCAAGTCAACACCTCTGACTCTACCTTCCTACCTAGTGATCTATACTCCCATCCCCTCCAGAATTATAGTCTTAGCATACTTACTCTGAGAATGACATGTTCTCAAAGATGAACAGGATATTCTACAGCAGTTTTCATCTACTTAGAGACAGTAGGAAAAAACAACTTCCCCAGCACCTAATCTGTACTTTACATCCAAAGCCTTGAAAGGAGGGAAATTCAGGCTTCTTTTAATCTGCTAATATGTGAAGTCCCAAATTTAAATTAGAACAAAATGAGGAAGCACAGAAGTAGCACTGGGGGTGCTTTGAAATTTGGAATATAACTTGCTGATAACTAAATGTGCAGATGACATAATTCCACCCATCCTTTTGCAATGGCAGAATGAAATCTTTTTATTATAAATATCCATAAAGATGAGTCAGCTAATTTGCTCTAGAAACACTGAAACTTAAAAAAAAAAAAAATGGTTCTTCCCTGGAATTTTCAGGTCAACATTAAGCAAAACTGTACCTGCCGTGGTTACATACCATAGTACTCCCACCGAGACACGGGCGCCACGGCGATTCCACACTTGAACACGCCACTTCCTGCTCCCAGGACCATTGAGGTTACGTACCCACCATATGACTAAGAAATGGAAACAGTTATTTTTGTGGAGGTAAAGGAATTAAGGACATATGGTAAGCGAGTCGCATTTCTCACATCTTTATATACTGTGCCTCTTTAGAGAAAGCATGATAGAGGAGGCTTAAATTGGCCTTAATTGGACAGTATCTAAAGACTACGCTTTCAGAGTCCTCATCCCTTTTCTTGGTAGTTGTAGGGGGAAAAGCATCAGAAATTTTTTGGGTAGTACCAGTTAAGGAAAAAATAACAATAAACATCAAATTTAACTGACATTGCCTCCTGAAAAAAAGTAAAATACCCCTCCTTGTCTCCTCTATCTCAACTTTCCACTCTATCTCCCTTCCACACCTCCCTCCCTTATCCTAATAAAAGTATAAGCCTGGCTAGTAAGGACTCATTGACCCAAGATCTAAAACATTTCATTTAGATCTTTTTTTTTAAAAGATTTATTTATGCATCTAAGAGCTGGGGTACAGGCCAGAGTCATGGGAGGTGAGACACCAGAGACAGAGCGGGGAGCAGAATAGGCAGATTGACAGAAATACACTGTCAAGGGGCGAAGCCAGTGACCGGTGAGGTAGGAGATGTCAGCTGCGCCACGTGGGTGCCCTACCTGGCCGGGGATTGAACTTGTTCTGCTGTGCTGCGTATGCTGCACAGTGTGGTGCTCTACCCACTGCACTACCAGGGAGAACCCTCATTTAGATCTTTTTAGCTTAAATATTAGACCTGATTTTCATCTCCAGATATTTATACACAAAAGAGAAATCAACCTGCTCTGGGTCACATGCACTAAGGAATGCATGTTGACTCATCAGTCAAGCAGATACTCACCCAGCCCCAAATTGCAATCCGTTTATCATCCACAAATCCCATCTTTGAAAATTGTCTAAAACAGACAGACAAAATCCACAAATTAGTATAAACTCTGCATAGAAAATTAAGTTAACTGCCCAAATATGAAGCCCCATTATTTTTTCTCTATTGCACTCTATTAGAAACTAAGATTACTGCTAACAATCAAAAAAACCCCTGAAAAGTGTCTGTCATCTTTAACTTAAGAGCCAGATGAACATGGTTTACTTTTGTTGAAGTCCATAAAGTGTGTGTTTGTGTGTGTGTTTGTGTGTGTGTTTGTGTGTGTGTATGATTCACAGAAAACAAATCCTCGCAGTTTTTTTCACAGCTTTATATAAAAATTTGCAGCCCAGATGCACTTTTCTTTACATAATTGAATTTAAATCTCTCCAGATGTTTCCCAGTTTGAGAGAGTCTGCCCCTGTACTGGAGGATTATAGGGGCATACAGAACATCTGGGTAGGCTTGGAAGTGTCCTGGGCCCCCTACCTGAGAACTTAAATCCCATTCTCTACATACATCCCTTCTTATGCAGGGCATTGATTATTTAGTTCAGCAGCATTCAATAGGAAACAACTTTTCCTTGATGGATTAAGTCTATTTGTCACGAAATTGTGCTAAGTACAGGAATCCAGGTAAAGAAATCAGAAAAATGTTGTATTCACCTATTTCTTAATCTCAGTTTACGTCAAAAGGCAATTAAAAAATATAGCTAATGGGATTCAATTTTGTGGTATTTAAGAGAGTGGAGGACCTTTGCATTGATGTGTTTGTAACTGAGAATCTTTATGTTTACAATTGATAATAAATGTCTTAGACCATGCTAAGTTAAGCAATATTTGAAAACATTCTAAATGTTTCAACTCAAAAGTAGTTCAACTTCATTAGGTTCTCTATGTATGTTTTGTAAGCTTATAAACAGAAGTACAAAATGTGCACTAAATCATGAGTGCACAGGATGATAAATCTTTAGAGTGGGTATATCCTTGAACCCAGATGTAACAGAATACTATCACTCAGAAGCATCTGGGTCATTTCTCCTTTGGAAAAAGTAAAAACATGATTTCTTTTGGTTTCATAAAAATTTTAACTTTGCCTGGATTTGGACTACATAAATTAGGGCACGTGGAATGTACTCTTACGTGCACGTCATCTTTAACTCAACAGGCTATGAGCTTTATTTGTGTAATTGTGTATAGTTCTTTCTAGTTGCTAAAATAGTATCCCATTTTATAATTGCATTATACATCTCATTACCTTCTAAACTGGAGTTGTAGATACTCAATTCCACAATTTTAAGGTTTTTGTCAGTCAAACTGAAAGGCCCTGTAAACTATGTCCCCTAACACAGTGGGCCAATCTTGATAAGTTATGCTTTAATTTAAAATACCACAGACTTGAACAAAGTTGTCCTCTCTTCTCTTATTAATGTTGCTATACAAAATTCAGGAATATTGAATATATTGTCGTCTTCTCTTCAGCTGTTCCCTTTCTTAAAGACATTTTCTTCTGCCTATTAATTCACAGTTTTTCTGCTTTTTCACAACATTATTTTAAATCATCTAGTATTGTGCTTCCCTAGACATCCACAGAGTTGGTCATAGTAACTCTAAGATTACACTTCTCATTTAACAACTGAATGTAATAGTTGAAGTGAGACCTACATCCAAATCCTGACTTACTTTAAAAAATTTACCTAATTAGAGGCTCAGTTTCCATACCTTGAAATACGGGATACAAAGACTCACTTCCCAGAGTGGTTTGCCACTTCAGATACAATGCAGGGAAAACATTGTTCACATTATGTATGCATTACTGAATAACCATCAATCATGATCAAACTCTCTTTTAAACCAGATCACATCTCTTTTTAGTCTCATAACTAGCGAGCACAAGAATGAGGTATGATTCATACATAATGAAGCCCTTATAGTTGTAAGCAATGAGGGTTTGAGGGTCATACTTTTCCCTAATAAGGAGTAATTCTCCTCCAGATCACTCCTAGGACTTCATAGCCTTCACCCTCCTATGCTACAATAAATGCACAGTGAACTCCTTTACTTATCCTTGAGACAGTCTGTTTAGTGAGATGTTTACTAAGGGGTACACAGATCCTTCAGGTTGTCCATGAGTTTAATGAACTTCAAGTATCTGTTCCTCGAAGGTGGTAGCACATATTTCAACTCCCTTTCTAGAATCGCATACAGATAGGAATCTAGGAAATATCTTTTTTCTAACTTTATATAATCTATAATGACAGATTTTTATCTAAATATGACATCACTAAGAATCCACTTCAAGGATGAAAGATTAAAAGTTTAATTCCAGGACAGTTTAAATTCTGAACACTTTACACCTTGAAAATATAAATTGAGGGGGAAAAAATCAGATGACCTTTGAATTCATCTTTAAGTCACTACCTGGCTGCTTCAATTTGATCTTCAACTTCAAATGTTCCCAGTCTTCTGTAGATTGCATGCATGATTTTGTCTCCTTGGTAACCACTTCCTCTGCCATCAAAGCTAGCTACTATAATGTTTTCTGTGCTTGCAAGGTAAGTAGCCCAGTTGAGTCTGAAGACAGCATCTGCTTTTTGACTACAGGGACCAGCATATCTGTGAAAAAAATCCCAAATTTGTTAGCTGTTATGGTTTTCTTGAATCAATTAGGGAATGCTAGCCTGTCTATTTTCTGTGAATAAGAGAAGTTTACATCTTTCCTGATCAATGGACTGAAATTGTGCCAGCCACTAGAGTATCCATAATAGTTCTTTAAAACTTGACATCATGACTAAATGGCAATGTATTTCCTTCAGAGAAGCCCATCAATTTCATCTTTGAAGACTGTTATCAACAAAAAACTTTATAGGCTAACATAAGTAATAGAGATCTTTGAAACCAAAGAAATTAATTTTCTAAAAGTTGGTATGCAGAATTGCATTATGAAAAAATAATGATAAAAATAAACGCCAACCTGGATATACTTTCCATATCAGCTTATAGATACATCTAGACTACAAGTTTATTTCCTAAGTTGAAACTTCCCTAAGGACTCTGCCTGCTCTGTGAGACATGTTACATTTCCTCCAGTATCCAGCACAGTGTTGTACACTAAGTCACACAAGTCAGTATCCAGCACAGTGTTGTACACTAAGTCACACAAGTCAGTATCCAGCACAGTGTTGTACACTAAGTCACACAAGTCATCATGAAAAGGGTGCAAGTATGAATGAAAGGTACTTTTTTTTTTTTCAATTTCAATAGGACAAATGGGTTGTATTAGAAAATGGATATGTTGTTTGGCTTCTATTTATTAACAATTTTAATTCACACATATCTGTTCTCAGCTCAGGCTACAACCTACCAGCAGCTCCCCCAGCTGTGTGTACAACCTTTGTAGAGAACATTTCCATTTGTTAATCAAAGGAAGCTCTCTATAGCTTTTTGCATCTCATTTAAATGTGTTATATTTGCAAAAACTACCAGGTTCCTGGACCCATATCTTCTCCAATAACTCTCCTTCCCTCCCCAGTCTATCTCTCTTTCTCATCTGCTCACTATCCCCCACCCCAGCTTCCAGCCCCTTCCCTAGGATTGGACAAGTCCTGATTGCATGACTTGGCTAACATTTTCCTCCCTCTCCTTAGGAATGGCAGTCAAAAGAATTTTAAACAAAATATTGTATTACATTAATTAAGCTAAATATCATAACATTCTAACTGTAAAAAGAAGAACACATTCATGCATTTCTTGCATGTTAAACACTTTTTAACAGCATGTGAAATGCCTTGGCCCTTTCAATGATATTAAATTTGGGAGAGTAATAGCTTCCTTTAATATTAGTTATGTAACAACTTACCTAACACCTTAAGATTAAACATTATTTTTAAAAATAGAAGATACAGATTTAGATATCTAAGGACAGGAAGAGAAAAAACTAAAATAAAATGGGCACCAAGTTTACCATGTTTTTTAAACTTTCCTCATGAAGAGGAGGTCTAGTCATTACTTATTAGAAGTCAAAGAATATAAAAGTATCATTCTTTTCTAAAGGATAATTTTTTTAGTATTGGGGCTAAAGTCTATATAGTAAGTTATTGTCACTCTAGTCAAAATTAGGTTTAATGACAAATAGCTCATCTGAAGTTTAAAATGCGGCTTTCTCTTTTATATTTTAGATATATGGAATTTTAAGTACAGTGGAACAAGGCTGTGTTTGATGCTAATATCTGTACCCATCATTTTTGTTGTTTTTAAATTTCAGTTTTCTATACAATGGGCTCAACAAATCATCATGTTGGTTTGCTGTAGGAATGAATGAAATAAGACAAATTACTGGCATGCAGCGGGTGCACAGCACATTTGCTGATTTGTTTCTTAATAGAGGAATTGAGGCAGGCTAGGACAAGGAGAGTGGCATGATGGCCTGATGCTAAAGTAAAACACACTCCTAATAATTATCAAAAATATTTTACAAAGTTATCATATTTAGAATCACAAGTTCACATTACTGCATTACTGCTCAAAGATGTCTGATTTCCAAAAACACTGACATGCAGAAATTTAGATTGTGATAAATATTCTCCTCTGTCACACCTTCTCCTCATCATAGAAGGAAATAGAAAATACCAGGCAGTGATATTTCAGGAATTAAAGGAAAAGATATCTTAATGTACAAAAGGCAACAAATGGGAGATGTTTGGACGAGTTTGGGGGGTATGGAAACTGTGAAGATTAATACCCATACTTAAATCATTAAAATGTCCAGGAGTGAGGTAAGGGTGAAAGTGGGGACATAAGAATTCCTTTAGAATTTCCTCAGAGAACAAGGAAACAAATCAAAACAAAATCCATATGCCATTATGACAGAAGATGAATGCCTATCTTCTCCATTAAAAAGATTGTAGAAAATATTTGGGGTTTGTGATTAAAAAGAAGTAACAAAATAGTAAAACTGCTTCACAATGATTCAGGAAGAGAGAAAGCATTTGGCTTTATTGTCCAGTAAAGTGCACTGCACAAAATGCATAACTGGTTAGCATCCAAATTGTTCCCTCCCTTTGAATACTTACACATCTATTAGTAGAGGATATTTCTTGGACTTATGAAAATGAGGAGGCAAGATCATCTGATACCAAAATTCTAAACAAACAGAAAGATTAATTAGAATTAAGAACAATTACTAACACATGATTTTGTTTCCTTATCTATGTTCAATGTAAGTCATAGATAGAGCTGAACAGTGTGTTAAATTAGAATAGAAAAAGAAAAGGAACAGCATTGAGTCAATGTTTTTACAATATAAAAACATTCTCTTGCAGGTTAAAATACTCTTTAAGGTGAAAACAATAAAGTTGTTTTTCATCTATCTACTAAATATATGGGTGCCTTGTAAAATAAAAGTGCATTTTAGAATTGCTAATGTTTTGTTTTTATGGTTCTGTTCTTTGGCATCTGATTTACTCATCTAGTTTGTTTATGGCTTATGTTCTAAGTTTTCCTCCAAAATGTTTTCCTTTTCTTGAATTTCCTTGAAGATGTTTGAGATTTTTAGTTGACCCAAACTATTTTAAAATTCTGATTTAATGACATTTTTATTTTTATTGCCATCCCAGACCGCAAAGCTGAGTCCCCATTTTCACTGTTGTTTCAGAGAATGAAATCAGATGAAGCAAAAGGTCATGTACATTCGGTATGATCTTCTGCAGACCTGCTTAATTCTCTGTGTTAAATATCAGTTTAAAAATTTTTCCCCTTAAATAATGAATCAGTTTCTTTTGTTGCCAAAACCAGCATAATATAGACCAATAAATCTTTTTTTTAAAAAAGAGTTCCATATTAAAAAGAATATTTTTCCAAGTACAATAGATTTAACCTGCAGGGGGAAAATATCCTTATCTCTAGAACTACTTCTTTACATTTTCCTTTCTTTTTATGTTGTTTGTTACAGTTATGACAGTTGAGGACAAAAGAAATGTTTCGGAGTAAAATTTCTATTTTTCAATTTTTTAAAGATTTATTTATTTATGCATACAAGTGCTGGGGTACAGGCTAGAGTCACGGGAGGTGAGAGGATTCACTAGAGTGGGGAGCAGTCGGAGTAAAATTTTTAATAGAAATATTCAATTGTATTTTATTGATTATACTATGACTTCTGATTGTTAGTATAATAGTAATTTAAGTCTATTATATTAAATAGAATGTCAAACTATGATTGTGACTTTTTAATTAATACGCAACCAAACCACACCATTTACTTGATCTCCCCTTTGTTAGAATCAGCACTAAGTGATTAGAAGTTTCAATTTTGCCTTCTGGAGATGCAGTCTTATCTTTGGGGAGGACTGAGTTGTTCTAATTCCATAGCCTTGCCCACCTCTTTGCTCTCTATCCTCCTCCCCAGGCCTTTATTTTCTGAGGTTTGAGTGGAATAACTACCTCTTAACTGGACACCCTTCCCTCCATCCCCTGCAGCTCTGTCCTGTATTGTCAAATCATCCAACCAATGGTGACTTCCCTGACACTAAAACCTTCAGGAGCTCCCCACTGTTTACTAACAGTGAGCAGTGAAACAGAACTTCGCCTGTCAGTAGTCAGTGCCTTCTGCACCAGGTAGTGCAGTGTGCTAGCACTATGTACCTCTCCACTCAAGCCTGATTCAAGGGCCACACACAATTCATACTTAACAACAGAACAGAGTTAATAATGGGATGAAACTGATCCAACACCAGTGCATTTTCTCCAAATACCTTCTCTCTTATCAGGATAAATTTTACAGAGATTGGTATTGTTTTTCAAGTAGTAATTCTTAGAACATTTCAAGGAAAAGTAACTTTAGATTTCTATATAAAATTGTATTTTCAGGTCAAATGATCATATTTATATTTGCTATATGTTTTTGAGAAATCTTACTTACTTGTTCCATTCAAAGTAATATAGTCCAGTTTTTTGGAGGGCATCTGGACATCCTGCAGCATTTTGTCCAAAGCTGAATTGTCTTCTAGAACTCTCAGTTCTGAAAAATTATGGTAGATAGCAGTAACTGTTTACAATGTGAAGAATTTGGAATGTGCAAGGCAGTAAGGAACAGTCGGGCAATTCCCTGATCGGACCACATATACTTCAGGTTGTAAGCCTTGTTTTCAAGTCACTGTTGAGACACTCTAAAGCAAAGCAACTGTACTACACAATTTACTTGCTCCTATTCACACGTACTTTCCAATAGCAATGAAAGGTGAAATATGAGAAATTACCTTGATCATTGCTGCTGCGATGCAGAGTATAAAGGGGCAGACCAGGGCCTGTTAAATAATCAGGAACAAGACATATTTTACATGAATTAAGAAAGGGAAAAAAAAAGAAGACGGCATACTTTTCAAAAACAGCATTTGTTACCATTTAAGTCTGATAGAATGGATAAAGGTTTAATAAGTTTTAGCTGTTTCTCTTTTTTCTTAAAATAAGTGCAATTTGAGGGTAAGACCTATTACCAGAGAGGCACAGAGCTCAACAGAATGAAGTAGCAGATGGACCTTTGGCTTTGCTAGGTGTCTTCGGCACCGTATTCCTGCGTCCAAGGTCCTTGTCTGTGAACCAAGCCATAGGGGCCCTGAGAGAACTGCTGTTCTCGCAAAGCACACACACATTTGGTTTCCGGATGACCAAGCCAAACTCAGGCCCCGCCTCCTTAGGGCGGAGCTTTGGTGCAGGCTGGGGTGGGGGAGGGAGCACTGTTATCTCCCTCAGCTGCCCCTCTTCCACAGAGTCCTGGAGCCTGGCTGCACATCTGCACAGTCCCTGACTTGGATAAGCCATTCCTTTCTGGCATGCGAAAGTGTTTTTCTCACAAGTACATGTCTTCAAATTTATCCCAAATGTGGTAGTTACAGAGTGGAAGGTAATATATGGAAAAGTGATTTTGTGAGCAACTTTATTTTGATGCATTTGGATAATAATATTAATTTTTACACTGGATCAGAAGCACAGCAAAGACATTATACAAACCTGGGTTTGAATCCTGGCATACCTGCCTGGTGACTTAGGACAACTTATCTATGCTTTAATTTCCCCATATACAAAATGAAGATGATAATATCTACTTCATAGTGTTTTCTTAAGGGTGAAACAAGATCATGAATATAAAATTTCAGCACTGTGCCTAGTATAAAGAGGCCCAAGAAATGGTGATTAAAAGCAGTCATAGTCAGGAACCATTGAGGAAAAATATAATAGTAAAGAAAATACGCTAGTAAAGAAAGTTCACATAACCCAATACCCCCCCTCCCCGTTTTTTAACAATGGATAGTTTTTTTCAGACTACCCAGATTCTTCGTCTCATTTTGAGACATGATCTAGCACAGAGCTAAGGAGGGTTGGGAGGCAGCGGCCTGCTTGAATCTTGCTGTGCTGTTACTAGCTCTGTGACCAGTAAGTCCCAGCTTTCTTCATTAATAATAACAATATTTTGACAATAGCAACAGAAGATGAAGCAGTGAGCGGCTGGGTGACAGGTACCACCCACATAAGTCTTCTCATTTAAAAGGCCAAGTGCATACAATAATAATCTTCAAAACCACAAGACATGTGGATAAAAGCATGAAGCACCTCTGGTAGACATAAACTCTGGTGTGTGTGTGTGTGTGGTCTAAAGCAAGCTATGCAAGTCTCTTGGTCACCATGGGAAATAAAGGTGCTTAAATTGCCATTTAAATGTGAGCAAAGAGAAGGGGACTTACATTCCTTCAAGAACTCTTCAGATTTTAATGGAGAGATAAACAGGGCAGAGAGAACGTTGCCCAAACTGGACACAAAGAGGGGAACTTCAGGGATGAGGAGACTGAGCTCGTTCACAGAAGAGGCAGCATCAGCCTTGAGGTAGTAGGCGAGAGAAAGCAGCAGCCAGGGGGCAGGGGAGCCACTGCAGATAGGCATGTGAGTACCTCTGCTTTACCTACTTTTTTTCAATTCAGACTCACCGGAACATCTCAGTTGATAGTACTTCGCATCTTTACTAAATGACACAGAATAGTACTGACACCTCTTTGGATTCAGCTCACAACTAAGGCATGTCACATTTGTGTTGCCATTAAGTTGGATTCTGTAAAACCAATGGTGGGAATTAAGTGCTTGACGAAAGGATAAATTATAAGAAAGAATGGAACAAAATCAATCCTCAAAAACTTTTTTCAAAGTGAAATAAATACATGAAGGAATTCAAAATAACTTCAAACCTCCCCTTATTTGGAAATATCACAACACATCTACTAAAGTCATTCTCTTTTGTTGACATGCAAATTGATTCATAAAGGATAAAAGCACTCGATAGCACTCAATATATTGGTGAAGACAAAGAAGAAAAAAACAAAGAACCCAGAAATTATTCATCAGCTAAAAAGACTCAAATCAGCTGCTTTGTAAGAATTCTTACTTATAAAGATTCCTTCCTCCTGGCATTCCTTTGTATGCATTACTAATGTAGTATCTAGGAAGAAAACAGATGAAATATCTATTAATTACGTTTCTAAGAAAAGTCACATGCATGCCATTAAATCAAACCCCGGCATTAGCATTCCTGCAAGTGCATGTGTATTAGTGCTTGCTTTTTATCAGTGCCTCCCTGCCCTTCACTCTCAGTTGCCATTTTTCCCCATCATCTCTAAATAGGAGGGTTTTTTTTTAACAGACTAAAGTATTTGAATGTGTGAGAATAAGGGTTAATTAAGGATTTCTCCCTTAAAGTGCCAAGTAAAAACTCAAAAGATGTCTTTGTAAGAAAAATATGACTGGACAACTTGTCTGAAGTTTTGACCCATTTATCTCTACAGTTTTGCATATTTTCTATCTTATAACACAAACTACAATACTGATGATGGCAGGAGCCTGTCTTCCTGAGAGTAGCAAAGCCACTTCTAAAGAGGATCTTCAAAACCTACTTTGGGCAGTGGCAAAATTTCTGTGTTGAAACCTTAAAAAAAAAAGTGCCTAAGATTCTAATGAAGATAACTCTCTTTTATAGCAGCTTATGCGTGGTAGCTGACAGTCTCTACAGAGTTCCTTATTTTCCAAAGAGTAAGACCCAGACATGGACAGATAAAATAGCCTCTCCAAGTCTTCCAAAAATTCAGTGGCAGCTGAAATTTAACAAAATGCCCAATTTAAAAAAAAATGTTCCAAGATGCATAAGAAAGAGGAGCTACAAGCTCTTCTCATGTAAAGCAGGTAAGAGCAAGAGGTAGCGCTGCTTGGTGGCATGGTATCAAATCTGCTGAGCATATGTGAAAATCATTAAGGCTTCCGTATGTTAAAAAGAAAAAGTACTGAACACATTCCAAATAGACTACTCTTTATTTGTAGGAAATTTTCCCCTATTTCTGGGCAAAGAGGGTGTGATTGCTACTAGTATGTTTATATCCTACCCATGATTAGACTACTCACAGGTAATCACTGGTAAGAGCTTCTATTCCGATGACTTCCCAGTCTCCACTTGTAATAAATGTGCAAGTCTGATGGGATTTTAAAAAAAGGGGGAGATTGTGAAATTCTCATTCTAATAAAAGTTAAGGATTAAATCATTTTTAATAGGAATTCAGATAATCTCAGGTATTTTTGGCTCTCCTTACCCTGTCCCACTTTATTACACCACCAGGGAATATGAATTAGTCTGATTATTTGTATACATTGAATTACTTTCCAAATTATTTCCATCTCAAGTTAGTTTCCAAAAAAGAGGGACCAAGCTGAAATAAATTACGTAAGAATACTCACGTTCTCATTTACTTGGAAACGACAAATGTGTTTATAGCCTTTTTCATTGCTGATGATCTTATAGAAGGAATTGCCATCAGAGGTAAAATGAGGTTCTGCAGGCCTGAACTAGAAAATAACAGAAAAAAAAAAAAAAACACATTAGCACATGTATGTCTCATCTTAGTTTCAGAAAGTCCTCCTGATACCTATGCTCAAATCTCAGGCTTCATTTACTTGCCAAATGAAACCAGAGTGTCTCAAAAGAAAATTCTCCTTCTAAAAAATACAGCCAAAAAGCTCTAAATCCTCAGAGGTTATTTGTGTGTGTGTGTGTGTGTAATAAATGAAAGAATGCACATAAAGAGGTTTACATAGGGCACTCAACTTAGAAATGGTTACTGTTATTTAGGGACACATTTCTGTTTTTTTTAAAAAATATTTATTTATGCACACAAGAGCTGGGGTACAGGCCAGAAGTGTGGGGGGTGAGAGGATTCACCAGAGACAGAGTGGGGAGCAGAACAGGCAGATCAACCGAAACACACTGCTGAGGGGAGCAGCGGGCACAGCAGGAGAGGTCTGCTGCCCCATGTGGGTCCCCTCCATGGCCGAACTTGTGCTGCAGTGGCTGCAGTTTGCCTCATAGTGCGTTGCTTAATCCACTGCGCCACCAGGGAGGCCCTAGGGACACATTTCTATGAAGAACTATATGTCCAACTATAAGTGGGCACAAATTAACATTTACCTTTTATTTTCAAGAATAAATTTCCTCAATGTTAAAATGTGCTTTCTTGAAACAGATTATTTTTCCCTGTTTCAGGAGAGGTGTTGAGTAACTTTCCCTCTTATCTTTTACACATATTTCTTTTTTAAAGTCAGACTTAACAATGTCTAACAATTTCTGAACTAGATGCCATAAATAACATTGGTTGTATATAAGGATATACTCATATTTTTACTAGAAGTCATAGCATTTTGCTAAATATGATCAACAAATTACATAAAAAATAGTTGTATGGACATACAGAACAAAATTTCCATTTTTTACAGGTCGATAAAAGAGCTCACAGAGCATGGTGTAATTTAGCAGGAGCATATTTATCCCAACCTGAAAGGAGTATGTTGCTTTATGACTTCACTTTCCTTACTACACTGAGAGCAGGTAGATGGCCTTTTAAAATTGTTGGTTCACTTCACCTCGATGTTTCCTCTCTCATCAGCTCCCAATTTTGGGAAGGAAGAAAAATGCTTCCCTTTTCTATTTAGTGATTCCAAGCGAATTCATTTATGGAGCAAGCTGGGGCGTGCAGTACACTTGGTGTTCTCATTACAGAGCTCTGAAACACATTCCCCTCTCTAGACCTGTGTTCACAGCCTTATCTTTTTAATACATTTCCCTGTTTCCCCTGGATGGAGTTGTGCCTAGTAGAAATGTGTGAAAAGTGGCATCTGTCTGGTTAAATACAGAGAGGAAAAAACATATTTTTTTCAAAGAGTCGTGAGGAAGTGTAGCGTGTCTCTTGCCATGGAGGAAACCACTTTTCATGTTGGCAAACCTCTCCCCTCTGCCCAATCAATGCCTGAAGTAAAAGGACATGCGAATGGGATTGTAGCCCAGTTGGAAGGGTCGTGTGCCTAGTCTAGGGGCCCTCATCTCTGTTCCCGAAGAGATGGGAAATGGGATGATTTTGCAGGTGTCACTTTGTTTCTCTGACAGGGGGCTTAATAGAAGTGATCAGAAAAATCAGGTGAGAGTCATTCTTCATCTCTCACAAGAGGTGCCATAATGGCCAGAGATCTTTCATCAACTCCCTTTATTCTATGTTCTTTCAGCAGTGGAGCTGGTGATTCAGCCCAGTGCATAAGAAGCGAGAAGCAGGAGGCGTGTCGAAAAAGAGTCACCATGCTTTCTTGAGTAAGCTGTGCATCAGAGGCCCTCGTAAAACGTGAATGCATATATGAGCATGATTTGCTACAAAGAGGTGAGTAGTGGGTATGATCTGTCTGCAGCTGTGCTTGCTGTGGGTGGAAACTGCATTTGTTGCCCCTGATGCACACAACTTCAAATAGAAGGTCAAAAGCGCATTGAGCATCTTGGCAGTCTGTCAGCAATGCTTGCTTTTTAAATTATTGGGCACTCCAATTTGTGTAGCATATGTATTTTGTTAGTTTGTTCACTTGATGTTTCAATTGTCATCTTACTTTTTCTGAGTATGCTATAGATTCTCTAGGAAAAAAAATCTCTACAAGGAGAACTTAAATATTTTGAGGAATAGGTCAGTTATCTCTATGAATAACAAATAATATAGGGCCCTGGCTCAGTGTATCTTCGTGTTAAGTAACTCGGAGTATCTGATACCTATGACAGAAACACCAGTAATTTTTAAACACTTACTCTTCCAACCCAGCCAGTACTCGTTTCGACGTGTTGCCGAGCCTGGGAGGGAAAGATACAGAGAACGTTTCAAAAAGTGAGAGGATAGAATTCTATTCTTTAGCAGGAATTTGTAGTAATAGAAGTTAAAATGAACTTGTAATAACATAATTATTACCTCCATTCATATAGTTTTATTCATGGTACTATATTTTATGTAACTATATCAGATCATTTACCTCCCTTTCCTAGTGCTCTAGATCCACCCATATCATATGCTCCACTGGAAGCTCCATCAGCACTCTCAGTTCAATATGTATGGAACTGAAGATAATATCATTATCTTTCCTCCATCTTCACCAGCTTATTTTCCCTCCTTCATTCTTCTTCTGGCCAGTGGTGCCATTTCACTCCAATATTGAGACTCAGAATTATTCTAGACTTCACTTCTCAGTCACACCCCCATGCCCAGTCCCTGCCATCTACTTGATTTTTCTTGTCCTTCATCATCACTGCCTTAGTTCATGTCTGTCAGTTTTCCTTGGCCCACTGCCTTGATCTCCTGGCTGAGACCATATTGCTCATTCTCCCAGTCAGCTCTCTATCCTTTTCAGTTCACAGGGGACCTCATTTGACAACAATGGCTAGTTCTGTCGCATCAGGAGCCTCCTATTAAAAATGTTCAATAGCTCCTTATCTCATACCAGAAAGGTCCCAACTCCTTAGGTCCTTGAGCTGCTAGCTCTAACTTTACTTCTGGTAATTGTGCTGTGGAAGAAATATTGCTGGACAATGGATATGGAGATACACCCCAGTCACAGAGTTTAACTTAAGTGCAATTAACATACCTATGCAGGCACAGTTAGCAAGTTAGATTCATAGCCAGAGTCTCAGCACTCCTAAACAGCTGCATTTCAAAGGGTCAGATAACAGGTCAGGCTGGTCTGTCTTGAAAAAGTTACCTCCCTGAAAAACTCCCCTTTTCCTCCTAAAACTAGCCTTCAATCACATAGTTTTGTATATATATATATATTTTTTTTACCCATATAGCAAATAAAAAAAGTTCCCAGCCTTTGTTTTAGGCCTAAAAGTCTAGGGAAAAGTCTGTGTCTGAGTCCATATTCATATAAATGTGAAAAAAAGTGCTTGGTCTGACAAAATTCCTTGAGTAACACCTGGTTTCTCCTTCTATAGCCAGGGCCAGAATAATTCTATGAACAGCACCTCTACCATAACCCCAATTAGTCCCCTGGTCTTTGTAAGCACCAAGATATTCACACTGGATGCCTGGGGACAGCTTCTGCTCATGTGGTCCTTGTGACTTAATCTGCCCAGCACAGGCCACATGACATACTGCTCCAGGTCTCTTTCGTAATAGATTTATGACCTCTAGATATTTGTTTTGTTTCACATCTAACTAGCCAATTATCCTCCATGCCCTGTACTTTCTCCATTGAAAACACACTGTGTTGACATTGCAGCCCCTGACACCTCTATTTGAATTATGACTTTAAAGTCTATCTTCGGGGGTTTCCAGTCAGTACCACTGCCTTCCTGCATGATGGGAACCCAAAACTATGACAGTGTGACTAATGAGTGACAGTGAACTAGAAGAACCAACAGAGATCATGTCACTTAAAAGTCAACCTAGAAATAACAGAAACTCAAACTTCATTTCCTAATCCACAACCACTCACTCTGTTTTCAGAGTTCTCTGATCACATTCAGCCTTAAAATCAGCCTGTTCTCATCCATTCTTACCACTGCACAGTCCCATTTTCCATTTGATTGATAATCACAAATATCCATGACTGAATAGTTCTGAATCCTCCGGAGCCACTGCAAGGAAATCCTTTGTGGGTTCACCCATGTCACATCACACAAGTAGTGATCCCTGGAAGGAAAGAAAGAAGGACAAATGGGGGGGGGGGGGGGGGGGGGGGGGGGGGGGNAGGGGAGGGAGAGGATAATTATTTCCAGATCTTTATACAAATTTTACTCAGTGAAATCAATCCTTAATGGGAAATTTTAAACGGCTGTTGAAACCACTTAGTATCATAATATTTTACCTTTTCTTAATGTTTGAAGTGCAATTTAATTTTGAATGGAAATTATATCTGACAGAAAAATAGCAGATAATACACTGATTTAACATCTGATTCATGCCATGACTCAGGATTTCTCAAAGTCTTAACTTGGCCTTTGGTGGTTCTAGGCAGGTAAGGGTAACATTTCCCCATCTTTTCTGCTGTCTTGAGGGAATATTTCAGTCAGGCCAGGAAAACAGACTGAGATTTGAGTATTTTCTATTTATTTGATGTGCCTCCCTAGAAAGTTCTATCTATTCGGGTAAAACTACAACTGACCCTTTTCCCAACTTCATTATCATAGAGGGAAAAAATTAACTCATGTCTCTATAAACTTTGGAAATCAAATAATTTTACTCTCAAAAACTTTTCTCAGGAGTCAAATATGAAACCTATGAAGAAATTAAGAAGGTCTTTGGCATTTTAACATACTGTGGTGCTAGCAAGGGTACAGCAAGTTCCTGATGATTCCGGCAGATGGGTAGAGGAGTCCTGGAGCCCTCCGCAGCTTTTTCAGGCTTTTATTGATATTTACATAATCATATCAGAGGAGACCAGGTGCAGGGCACCGCAGGCAGGAGGCTGTCAGGCCTCCTAGCCCCTGGCACACCTTTACTCTCTGGGCTACTTCTACTGCTGCTGCTTCTTCTGTCTTTCTCTCTCTTCTCTGCCTCTTTTCTCTGCTGGCGTCCTCGTGATCCCGCCTCTATATGCCCGTGTCTCAGCCCAGGGGTGCCCACTTGCGCATGCCCACTTAGGCATGCGTGCAGGACCGCAGGTGTCCATCATCTACACCAATGGTAGGAGGACGGAAAAGCCTGATAACTTTCCCATTTACCCTACACATACATTTATACAAATAGAGATAGCTCTAGCAGGGCATTCTATTCAACACATCCCTTTACAATGTTTTGGGACTACATTTTGATTTATAGAGAAATACATGGAATTCATAATTTACTTTTTTGCTAGCCTCCCTAACATACTTGCTCTGGATGTTTTATTTTATTTGCTCCCTCACACCTCAGAATGATTTCATGTGATCTGTGCAGTGTCTGATCAAGGCTTACTTTCTTTTTCCCAGAGGAATCTTTTTCTCCCCTCCCTCCAGTCTGGCTCTATATTCACATCCTTTTCCTCATCCCAAATGCCCCCTTTCCTTCACAGCCATGCCCTTCCCCTCCTCTTGTCACTTTTCTCTCCTTGCTTGACTGTGCGCACGCGGAGGTAGGACTCCCACTATCCTGTTCCCACGGTATTTCTGGGGCCTAGCAGAATATCTGACATGAAACAGGCACTCACTAAAATTCTGTGATGCAGCACTGAGGAAAGGGAAGACTCTTGTTCTGTCTTTCATGGGGAAAGCACTTTATATGTCACCATTTCACTATTCTTTTTGTAGTTGGGGATACTTAGAGTTAATTAATGTAAGGCGGGCTACCTGTGCTCCAGGCTGACTGATGCAGGTAGCAGGTACTGAAAGAAGACCAACACATTTTCATAAATAAACTCTCATTCCAGTCCTTCCTCAGATATAGTATCTGGTCTACACGGCTGAACCCCTTTGTTCAACCTGTCCTTCAGTTTGACACGACTGCCATGTTCTAAATCTTTAGATCTTACTAAATATCCTGTTCAGTATGCTTTCTTGGGAACCCCTTCCTTCTATACCCCATCAATGGTCCTCTGATAAGATCACCAGGCTAAAAGGTCCCTATTTGCCCCACAGGCCTGAGAACAAAGTCATCTCATCTAGTCTACGTTTTCTCATTATATCCAGTACAGTTGCGTTAAATAAGAAAATGAGAAGGCACATCTCACTAAAAATAGGGAATAAATACTTGCAAAGAAAATAGAAGAATGAAACCCAAGACAGAAAATAAAACCTTTGAAATTAATTTTCTAAACCAGCAGTATGAAAACTTTTCAAAGGCAGTGAGTAAAATTCCACCACCAAATCACCCGTGAACCATCACCATAGTCCCTTGTGTTCTTTCCGCCCCCCATTTTGATTCCTATCTTTTAAGTTTTGCAAACCACATGTTTTTTGCCACTACTCAACTTCTCCCCTGTAGCGCAAAAGTAGTCAAAGACAAAACATGAACAAATGAGTGTGACTGTGATTTGAAGTTCAAATAATCTTAGCATGTCATGAGAATGATTCTTTTTGATTTTTCTTTCAGTCATTCAACCATGTATAAACCATTTTAACTGTAAGCACTTTAAGTCCTTGTGAACCATAAAAAGATGGATGGTGGTGGGGACAGTCGGGGTTGGATCTACCTGGGGTATCCTAGGGTGCTAAGCCCTGCACCACACCAGCACTTCTCTTGTTTTTAGGTCAAAAACTCTCAAAAGTTGATTAAAATGATGTGCCTTTGGTGGGAAGAAAAAAAATAGCCTCCCCACACATATGCAACCAATTTCCAAGGGTTCCACTGGCATTGACTAGGAACCTGGACCTTCCCCTTTTCTAAATTGCCTTGGTAAGGGAAAAACTCTTTAACATGACTAGTGAGTGACCTGGCACCACACAGATTTATCTGATGAAATTAATAAATTATACTTCAGGTTCAGAAATCAGCAAAAAAAAAAAAAGTAATTCATCTCCATTTAAAACACAGAGTAATGACATTTTGGAAGTCTGCCAGGAATCTTGCATGCAGCTGCCATTGCCCCGCCCATTTCTAGATCAAAGGTCATGAAATCTGTATTCTCCACTACCTCTGTCACTCTCCAGAGCCAAGTGTGTACTTTGGACCCACGAGCACTCAATACAGGTGGAGTGCCAGCACCACTGAAACTAAATTAGAAATTCTCATGTAAACCTACCTTTGCTCTATCACAGTTTCTCTATAGGACTTGGAATGCAGGGCAGAAAGAATGAGGATGCATGAGCCCCCCTGAGCTGAAGTCAAGGAGTCATGAAAAAAGAATAAAGGAGCCACCAACTCCTTATATGAACTCAAGCTGTACTTTTAATTGTAAAATTTTTCTGAACACCAGAAAATTCCCTTATGTAGCATTATTAATTGTACTTTGCACCACATGCCAATTTTATTCTGCAAAACAGACAAGCAGACTGCTTGTCCCATGTCAGGAATAGGAATTCAGCAAGATTTACTAACTTCTGCAACTGGACTAGTCCAAGGGGAATATGAGTAATTCTAATATGACAGCAATGGAGTAATTTCTGATAATAAGCGTTTACACCCCTGTGGAGTCTACATGTGCCAGGAACTGTCCTAAGCTTCACATAAAGCTCTTGACCGCTCTATGATGCTGCAACTTAGCTATCATGCTTTGCAAACAAGAAAAGGTGAAGAAACTTGTGAAAAGTAAGGTAAATAAGTGCATGTTTTGCAGATAAGAAAAATAGCTAAGTGCTAAGAGGTTAAGAAACTTGACCCAGGGTCACACTTTGGAAAGTGCTGCAGCCAAGATTCATATCAAGTTGTTGCCTCCTGATTTCCTTCTCCCAGTCCCTCCCTACATAGAAACTCCACCCATTCTTCTGGTGAACATTGCTAGCTACGTTTACCCTCTACTTCTTTTCAGAATAAAATTCCTCACTCAGAGAAATTTATTTATTCCTAGTGAATTGTATGTAAATGGAATAATTGAATTTTATAAAGAAATAAAATTTGAAAGCACTGCGACTTTCTTTTTAGAATCATGCGACAGGAATCTGTAAGATGACTATTTTAGCACAATGCTTTGCAAACAATAGGTATTTAATAAATGTTGAATGCTAATCACCCCCTAAATTCACATAAATGTTTCTTTTGGTAGCCTAAGGATATTTAAAATAAAGTACACATTACTAAATGGAAAGAATATTGGAGAGAAAAATGCTACTAAGAGCAACTGCAGACTGTGAGTGATTAATTCAGTGAATCACCCAAGGAAGCAGGCGTCCTGCCAGTGCTGGCCTCGGGCTCCATGCCACCCTCTACTCTGATAGGGATGCCAACCCTCCCCGGGCCGCTGACAGATCGTTGAGGAGAGGAATGGGTGGGGTGAGATGGAGTGGATCCGAGGAAGGCAGTGCCCGTAGCAGTCAGAACCCCCAATCTACCTCCTTTCTGTGGCTATCTTCCAGAGCCCATCATACCTCTCATGTGACAATGCTACATTGTGGCATCCCTTCTTTATAGATCAAGGGTCCCCAGCTTTTTCAGAGGACAAATACCAAGACATTGTTATCTCAGGAACAGTGAAAACTGGGTGGAGCAGGTTGTGAGCTGGCTGTAATGGTTCCTCAGGCTACTCAGCAGAAGCTGGTGAGGTCACCCCATAGAATGAGAGTATGCCCTCCCTAATCTAGCTTCAGGTCATAGAAATTGCAGATGGCTGGGAAGAGGCAGAAAAAAGAACTGCTGTACAAGGAGATTTGAAGGCCATCTCTGGGTCAGCTGTCTGAACACTTATGCCATACACACAGTCATGGCTATAATATTCCTCATTCATCCTTTCATTAACTTATTTATTCATTTTTTTCTACAAAAATTAATTGGGCACTGGCCACATCCCAGGCGTCCTGCAAGGCAGTGGGATAGTATTATAAGATTAACCCCTACCTATAAAACTTGTCAAAATTCAATTCAGCAATGTAGAGCAAGTCTCTAAATAAAAGCTAGGAGACAACTTTTCATTATGTGTTTTCTCTCAAATATTTTGAGCCCTCCAATTCTCCTTAAGCATAGTAAATACAAATGAACAGCTAATCAACTTGAACTTGAAACCAGTGAAGTAGCAGGAGGCTCACCCAGGTTTAGGCACAGGCTTTGGTTATAGGACGAGAGGCCTGGAGGCCCCGCTTCATCAGAGGAGCCATTCCTATTGAAACAACAAACCAGCCTTAACTCATTGTTGGATTTCATGATCAAGGAACAGGGCCTAAGAGTGAAATGTATGAGAGTGAGGGCATATGGCAGAGGAGGGAAGAAACGTGCTGATCTTAGCAGGCCTCACATGCTGGAAACCAGTGAATGAGTAGGTAACAGCGGAGGGTGTTGTGTAGTTGACTGAGAGGCATAACATGGCCTTTCTGGATCTTTGCAGGAGGCCAGACAACAAAGTGTCATAATGACTACAGTAGCCCAGAAGACCCTGGATTAGCCTGGATGAACCTGGATTTAGAAAGGGTAGGTTCTTACCAGCATTAACAGAGACCAGAGCTGAGTTTGAATTCTCTGTGCAATAAACACATTCCTGTGGAAGCTCCAAAAAATAGGATTCTTTGGTAAAATAAATCCCACACAAAATATTGCCAGTGAACATACTAAGTGAGCAGCCTGCTCCATAAGTAAAGAACTACAAAAAATAATGACTTAGTAATGAATCTGTTACAGGGTAATTTTAATATAAAATGGGTTTGCTTGACTGAGTTTTTATTTGTGTGCTTGAACGGCATTTATAATGCCTTAATTGCAGGTATATGTAACAGAGGTTAATAAAGGGTTTTATTTACAAGGGAAGGGAAAATAGTGTAGTGAATAATATAAGGGGAAGAGAGGGCTATAGATTTGTAAATATTTTATTAGTTTTTTGGAGTTGGAACTTAACGGTGCATTGAGAGTTGGCTTTTTAGGAAAAAGTGACCCCCCCAAGGCTTACGTGTTTGCTTTTATATTTAGCCTGGCTGCTTAACTTTACCCTCAGGTCCCAGTGATCCGCTCTTCGATAATGACCTTATGGAATTTGTAGTTCTTGGATCTTGTAGGTCTGGAATGGGGGTCGAAGTTCATAGCCTATTTGTGCAATTTATTCAGGAGGGACTTTCCCCCTAACAATTCCACTTGGGAGAAAAAGGGTGCCTCAGAATTGCTTAATTTCCTGAGCTCAGCAGTTCACAACTATGCCTTGGACAGATTTCTAAGTGAGGAAGGCTCTGCCTCTTGTCTGTGAAGTGGCGGCCATCAAAGTGACACCATAGAGAGTGTTTGAGGAGTAAGAGATGATGTGAGTAGGGTGAGCAGAGAGAACAGAGTCTGGCTCACAGGGAGCGCTCAGTCCATTTTAATTTAATGATTCAAGTGTTCTGGTCCTGCAGGTACAGTCTTCTGTCCTATTCCTTTCCCACAGTCACTTTGTATTAGACCTCGAACAAATTCCTGGGCCTCAGTTCTCTCAACTGTGTCTCACAGTGGTGTCCTGAGTGTGTTCTAGAACTAGGCAGGGTCTATCTAATCTCCTGAGACTCCTGGGCATCTCCAGGGAACAAAGACTGAGCATGTTACCCAAGTGGTGATCTACTTGTTTCCTGCACTGCATTCTTGTGTGTACCTCACTTGAACAAAGGTTTCTGGATCCTTAAAGAAGCTTGTGAGCCACTAGTGAGGAGCCAACTCCTTTCCAGATGTAATAGTTTTTCAGAGCAGGAGCTCATGGCTCCTCCTTTCTGCAAGCAGAGATTGCTTGTGGACCAAGATGTCACCCCAGGCCCTGAGGTTCTTCTGCACAGCCCTGCATTTCCCTGCACTCCAGATTCCTTCTCCAGTGTTCTTCCTCCCCACTGTATCTACTGTAAACCTATCTTTGTTGTCCAAGGTGCTTTCTTTGAATCCCAGGGTCATGAAGAAACTATGGCTCCCTCTTAGGAATGCATCAACCTTTGTGTTTGCCTCGGTTATACTTGCTTCTGTAGTTATTTATTACAATGCTTAATGTCCTTAATCATAAGTGCTGGGAGGGTAGAAGCTATGGTGGTTTGTGAGGGTGAACAGTGGGTGCTCAACCAATGCTCACTGAAGTGATGGCTGGATAGGACTAAACAGCAGATGTTGGCACCTCCAGGTAAATGTCATACTTTGGACAAACTCAGGAAAAAATATTTCAAATTTATTGATAATTATTTGTAAGAGTCACATAATAATAATTGTTGGAGAGAGCTACTTTAAGGAGTAACAAGAAAAACATGAGATAATGTCTTGTAACCGGTAAATAGTGAGTGCTCGATATATACTAGCTGTTACTTAAAAGCAACAACAAAGTGAAGATGACAAATAGAAGTGAACAGAGAGCAACTTGATAGTAACCACCAAGTGAATGCAACATATTGGTTATTTTACAATAGAATAATGAGGGACTGCAGGTGCTTAAGGACAGAATTTCAAACCACCAAAGATTATTTAAGCAAGTGACATCTTGAGGCACATCAGTGTTATGCGAGGGGAGTAAATCCCTACATTTAATCCACAATGTCCCTGCATTTCTCTGTTTCTTACCAGAACCTGCAAAACCCTACTTCTGTCACTTTCCTTGGCACACAGCTGTCTTCAGTCACCCTGGCCTCCTCTAATGCTCCAAGCATGTTGCCTCTATAACGGTCCTTGAACTTCTTATTTCTCTACCCAGATATTGTGTCCCCAACAATCCATGTGGTTAGATACCCCCATTTTCATACCACTGCTCATGAATCATTTCAATAGAGAGCACTGCCCAGACTCCACCCCTCATGACCATCAGCTTTGCCCGGTTTGGATTTTCTTTGTAATATTTGTCATCACTTGAAACTTTATATTTATATTAGTTTATTATCTGCCTCTTCTACCTCGTATAGAAGCTCCATGACACCAGAGACTCTGGCTACTCAGTTCTTTTGCAATCCCATCACTAGACCCATGCCCAGCACCAAAGCACAAAGTAGATGCTCAACAAAGAGGCAGTGAATGAAAGAACAAATGGCTGCAGCCTGGTGACACAGCAGGGAACTGCCATTGTTTCTGCCATACATTTTTAAAGTTCTCCTTGGAGTATAAAACTGTTTACAAACCAAACATTAAGTCAAGAGACTTACCCTGTCAAAATAGAAGCAGGAGGAATGATTTTTTCAGGTGCAGTGGTGTTATCAGTATTTACAATAAATAATGTTACAGTTGGATTATTAGCTCCTGCCTAGGGGAAAAAAAATCACAAAATTTGTGTTGACAAAAATTATAACATCATCGCACAATTCTAAAACTGTGGAAAAAGATCTGTATTATGATCATAAAATAATATGACACATTATAAATAATTATGTGTGACAAATATTTTATGACACATGAGATAATTATGACACATTCAAACAATTTCATATAGATAAAACGAATAAGGGGAAGTCAAAAAATACAACCTTCATAGGTTCAGATAGAAGAATTTCATATACATAATATATGACTTGAAAACCCAAAGAATTCCTGTTAACAGATTTTCACAATACACATACCTTGTACAAATACACATTTCTTAAAATCAATTATTTTACTACTCTGCTTCAAAGATACCCTGACTCCAGAAGACATGAAGTCTTTAGTGGCTGATCCCTAGCAAAAATGCCTTGAGTTCAACCAAAGACCTGGTCTACCAAGAAAATTAATTTACCTGAGTTGAGAGTCAATGATGCTAATTAGGAAGGTGTCATTTCCACTCCAAGTTTAGGTTCACGGTATAGGAGCTTTACAATCAGTATAATGACAGAAATTTATGAAACCTATTTATCAAACTTTTTATATATACGCCTAGATTTTCAATTGACAAATCAGTTAGAAATAATATGATATTTTTAGTGAGAATAGTTTATGAATTTTTTTTCACCAGTTTCATCAAAATATAACATTCTACTGAAAATACATCTCCATATTTAGTCTCTGATTTTTTTTTCTTTTAACTTCTGTCTTACTAAAACGGCAGCCCTTCATAAAGCAAATTGAGTTGGTAAAAATAAAAATCCTTTTTCCCAAACTGCTTACAGCAAAAACATTTTACTATTAGATTTTCCTAAATTTAATGCTGTGGCCAATATTATTAGGGTATTAATGAAGAATCTAGTTCTAGCTAAATACCCATTTCTCAGCTTAGACTGCTTAATAAAGCTCTTCAGTTTTCATAAATATGCATCCCAAACAGTCTTAAAAACCAAGGTATGACACTGTTATTCCATATGTAGGACATGCAACATTTACAGTTGGGCCATGTCTATAATAGAACCACTAAACTAGTCATAAACCCTGGTTAATTAGTAATACAACCTGATATATAGTCAAGCTTTCAATTTCATGTAGGGAACATTCCAACTTCTACAAATGAGATGAGCTTCTGATTCAATTACAGTCTCCCTTTTCTGCCATTCAAACATTTTCATCCCCCCTACCTCTTTCAAAAGCATTTTCCCCATCTTTTTCAGCTTGTCATTCCTCAAAGTTTTTGGAGAAATTACAAAACCTTAAATCACACTCTTTCCTGGGATAATAAAAATACTTTAAAATTGCCAGATGCTGTTGACTTCAGCAAGAGTAATCACAGCAAGCTGTTGAAGAGAGACTGACAATATTTTCATTAGCAGGAAAGGATTAAATGAAACCATTCTCTTCCCATCAAATCACGTAACCACTCTAAGAATCAGAGCACAGACCTTTGGATATGGAACCCGCACAGTCTTTGGGTACTGCAGTGACTCATCAGAGTAGAAGGAGTATTCAATAAGCGGGACTTCTGTGTCGTTAAATTGGGCATATGCTAAAAAAGTGCCGTTTGGAGACCACCACAGAGCAGAATAGGCACTGAAGACTTCCTCTGAAAAAAGACATAAATTGTTCTGTTACAAGAAGTAGCTGATAAATTGGCTTTGGCATTCAAAATATTGTTCTCATTAGCTTTAGTAATTACAGTAGAGTTCAACTAATGAACCACTTTGCATTTGCTGGGCTTCCAAAATGAGAGTAATACAAATGAATAAAAATAAAATCTTCCAGAATAGATCTGGATTATAAAAATAAGTAACCCGTTGGACCATTTTAGAATATTTTAGCACACAACATTTAATATAGGCTCTACAGTTTTTTCTTTATCTTATAATCCTCTAAATTTATGCCTCAAAACATACTAAAAGTAAATTCCACACAAGGGGCTGATTCTCCTTTCTAACTTCAGTCAGCATGCCAGCACACTCTCCCCAACTGGGCTCATTTTGTACTGAACCCACAGGGTCCTAGTGGGTGGTGTGTGGCTCCAGGCTATCAAACCAAAATGGTGCCCAGTGTCCCTCTTGGCACAAACAAAGTGTGGGAAGGATGGATTTAGAATGGCAAAGGCTCCTTGAGACCCTAACCGAGAAACATTTCCTTTGCTTAGCTCAGAAATGAGGACTCTCTTGGCTTAACACCTTCCTAGCTGTAGAAACTGATGATTGAGGGAAGAAGGTCAGAGAGGGAGGCAAAAAAGGGAAGATCTTGCTGTTACAAACATCATCAGACTCATTCCCAGTCTTTGGCAAAGGTAGCTCCTCAATATCTTTATTATGGAGTATATTCAAGGATTTCCAATCTCTGGCTCTCAAAATGCCAAGTGGAGGATTCAAGCAGGCTACGTGGAGATTTCCAGTTCTTTATGAGGATGTAATCCTCAAGTCTCTTGTTCTGGTTAGTGTAAAGGTAAAAGTGAAAGCACAGAAACTTGAATTTTAGGCTTAGGAAATCATCTACGCCAATCACTTTTTGTATAGTTGAAATCTCCTTTACAGGTTTAGTCCAAATGCTTGTTTTTAATAATAATAACAACATTAAGAATAGTAATAACGATAGAGTATAATAATAACTATCATGATGAATGGCTAGGCTAACATCTAAGAGTGCTAACTATGCATCAGACATTGACAAGTGATTGAAATCTATTATCTCAGTTAATACTCACATTTACTTATTGTACAGATGACCAAAGTAAGCAGGTAAGCCTAAAGACAATAAATAATTTGCCCAGGGTCACAGGGTCAATAATTGACTGGAGCAAGACTAAATCCAAACTTGTCAAATTTGAGTACATCCTCTTTGAGTACATCCTCTTCATCTCCCTTTTCCACTATCTCTTCCTGCCTGTTTTACCACTTCTGTTAACAGAAACCCTTGTATTAGTACAGCAGCCTACTTCCTCCATTTGACAGTTTTGTATCCATGTCATTGAGTTACAGTTATAAAACACTTATATAATTTGATCTTCACAAAGATCCCTGGGTGGCCCTATTCAGAGCCCATTCTACAGAAAAGGGAACTAAGGCTTAGAGAGACTGAGAAAATCTAGGGTATTTCCCACCGAGAATCTCTTCATATACGGAGTTAATGTTTAATTCCTTATCGCTTCTACCCGTTACTTCTAGTCTAATGCCAATACAGAAAATGAAGACAATTACAGCAAGGTCATAGTTTTTTAGATTATTTTTAAGATAGCAGGTAGTAGTCTATGACTTGAAGTACTGGTTTTTTAGAATCCAGAACATAGTTTTCCATATCAACAAAGTATTAAAGCATAATTATACTACTTTTGGTCCAACTTAAAATCCTGAAAATGAAGAAATAAGGGTAGGAAAAGGGGTGAACAACAAAGAAAGAAAATGTTTCCAGCCCTTCTTGATACAGAGTTGGTTATGAACACCAGTGTCTATGGCTCCCTCTTCCCCAACTCTGAACCATTCAGTACCCCTCCATCCTGAGACAGATAACCCCCCAACCACCACTCTGACTTTCCTGTGGTACCCCTAGATCAAATGTCTTCTTCCAGACAGTGAGTCTAACTTGCCAATGATAATTATTTGTTGGCATCTTTGTCTCCCTCTCTGGGTTAAATTTCCTGAGAATAGAAGTTGGGTGGCATTTTTTTCTGTGTCCCCAGCATCGGGCCTAGCACCTTCATGGCTAGTGTGCAATAAGAATTGCCCAAATTACCCAATATCCCTATTGTCAACACTGCTACTTCAGGGAAGTAAGGAGTATACCATCTTCTCAAACCACTCCTTTCTCTTTTCCTTGCTCCTTGCCCTCAACAAATTCTCACTTTCAGTTTTGGATGAGGAAAACTACACTCACACTTAGAGCTAAAATCATGTAACTAACTTCATACAGGAGATAAAGTATTCTCATTAACAAAAGATTTCACTAACTGAAATAAGGCAATCATCAATTAAAATAGAATGAAATAAGACAAAGTGAAAATATAGATGGACTGATAAAGGGGGCATGGAATGAACAGGGTTCAGGACACAAGTTCAGAATGTAGGATCCTCTGTGAGTGTCCATCCATACTATGATGGACACACATGGCCTAAGGCCATGCCAGCAACTTGCAGCTTTGTTATTTTCTTATGATCTACAGATTTTCAAAATGTTCTCTTTTTCAATCTCAAATCTCCTTAGCTGCAGTAGAGAGGGTAGCGCCACTGGGAGTAGATCCCATAAATGGAGAAACAGGTGTTCTCTCTTCTAAGTGTAGACCATTGGTAAAAATACAGAACTAATTGTAGGGATTGCCCTGCGGGGATGTCCGAGAGAGGGCTAGTGGAAGCTGTGATGCCGTTTTCTGTTTGTGAACGGCTTAGTCATGAACAGGCAAAATGAAATCCCTCCAGCTATTATTTACCCTAGAAAGAACCTTAGTATTAGTTTTGTTCTTATCTTAGAGACACCCAGCTGTTGCAAGTGAAGAGGGAGGGAGGGAGGACAAGCTTTACAACTTTGGGAAGAGGCTTAACCCCATTCTGGAAAACTGGAGGCCAGGCTGTGCTCTTAAAGACTGGTGACTGGTGCTAACAAATTTCATTATAAGTTTTAATCGAATATTTCCCATCATGACCATGGGATTTGATCTTTCTTTTAAAGTGATTCGTTGTTATTGTTACAATGTTATTCATTTAACTGAACTTGATGTAAACTGGGGTATGAACCCAAATTAATTCATGAAGAGAAACTTCTTTTTAACTCTGAAGAAGAAATAATAGAATAAAATGATAAATGAAAGATAAATAAGCATGAGGCAACCTTGCGAACGGTTTGGAATAGCCTCCAAATGCCCTTTACATGGCAACTACAGACAAATGTTCTCATATTTTTAAACATTTCTAAAATGTTTTCTACTTTCTAAAACCTCTTATCCTACAAGAGAGACTAAGCCTTTTAGACATTTTAGGTTCTGTTTTTATTCTTTTCCTACACCTTTTCAGTGATTTTTTTGCCTTCTTTAGAAACAGGAATTTTGACTGGTATAAGTACAAAGAAATACAATTCCCCTCTAAAGCAGGCATTTTCTTTTCCTCCTCTTCCCCAACCTCTAGATAATATATGTCATCTTTTGGAATGCTGCAAGAGCATTTAACTTTCCTTAGAAACTTCTGGGTTAGGAAGGCCTGGTTACAGAAACATCTGATCTCAATCTGGAGGTTGTTATGTCCCAGGGAAGCAGCAAAGCTACCTACACAGAAAGGCCTTTTGTTGCTTTGGGCCAGAGACAATAAGAGCATTGAGACACAAAGAAGACAAGGCAGGGTCAGTGCAGCTGAGAACCATTTGGGCTATGAGCTACCTGGTGGTGTGAGCGCTGAGAGAGAATTAAGGACATTTAAAAAAATGCAACTTATTTTGAATGTCATTGGTTATCCCATTTTTTAAAGAGTTATCTATGTTTAAAAGCTTACAGATACCCTGAATTGAAAACAACTTTAAAATCTTTACCTTCATAAACCCAGTCAGTTACTCCATTAAATATCTCATTTTCTTTCCCAGTATTTGTGATCCTCTGAGCTTGGAGATGTGGTTCACTTTTAACATAAACATCATTTTGCCAAACATAAGCCTAGAAAGATTGAAACAAAATTGACAAATAGTAACACATTATGACATATTTTATCCCAGTGTTTTAAAAATCATTTATCAATTATTTTATCCTAAAAAAATTAGCATGCAAGTGTATGATTACTTTTATTATTCAATATTAACAAGTTTTATATTATTAACAAGGTTTATATTATCCCTGCCTGTTATATTCTTACATAATAAGTATACAAGTTACGAACCCCCCTCCCCCAATAATCCTAAAGCCACTCTTAACATGTTAAAAGGAAGAAGCTCAGAATCACCACTTTTTGGAAGCTGAAGTGTATGAGAGTGGATCTAGAAAACCAGCCAGTTCTAGAGGGTGATGAGTCACTTTGCATTTCTTTCTGGGGGAGGGGGAGTGGCAAAAGTGCAATTACATTCTGAGAGGGAAAAGTTCAACTACAGATAAACATTCCATCTTCTTATTTGAATTACTTTTTAACATTCTCTTAGCACTACAGAATATGAAGAAAGGTACATCTAGACTAACACAGAGAAAATTATAGAACTAGCCAAAAGCAGGTATGCCTCTTAAAGAACATCTAAGTACAACAGAAAGGAATATTTAAGAGTTTAATAAGCATTTTCCCAGTAAGTAAACAACTCCCTAGTAGTAGGTCAGAAACTTTCAGGAATCGTATTTACTGTGTTGAGCTAGTAAAACATTATCTTAGGCAATTACACTATATTTGATAGTGAAATACTGGCTCCTAAATGTCTGATACTCTATATAAGGATTAATAGCCTGAAAGAGTTGAGTCAAGGTAGAAGACATCAGAAGAGACTCACTGACCAATTTATGACCTTCTGGTGACCATGTGATCCACTGTGTGTTATTTGGAATTCTCTCATTTGTAATCAGTTGCCTGGAAAAAAGATGAAAGCAAATAGCACTAAATGAATAAATCATAGTAGGATGTCTTTTTTATTTTAGGTATTATTAGATTTAAAAAGTGTAATCAACCTTATGAGCAAGTCACTGACCTTTTACTTAAGTCATAAATGTCATAGGATGCTGTGTATGAATGCCTCCATAGCTATAAAAGGAAACAGATATTTCAGGTTCTATGATTTGGGTAACTTGCTGAAGGAGCTCAAGATGAGAGATAAAGTAATTTAACATTGTTTAATTCTCAAATTTTATCACATATCATATCAAAGCATATCATATCAATTCCCTATCTAGAGTCTAGGATTTGACAATTACAAAATATCTTAGTACAAACTTTTTTGGACTTGATGTATAACATAGCTCTGACAGCATCTCTGCCAAACTTCCTGGACACCATTTCCATGTAACATCATTTCTAACATTTACCTTAGTCTATTAAGTTTACCTACATAGTAAAATACAAAGTTTCACTTTTGAACGTCTTAAGGGCAAAATAGTTAACATATGTATAATTCTATTGTTGATGGTGGAGAAATGTCTATTTTCCTTTACTGATAATAATTATATCCATACAGAAGTCCTACACAAACTTTTTACTGCACTTTCACTCATAATTTCCCAGACTTGGAAGCAGTCAAGATGCCCTTCAATAGCTGAATGGACAAATGAACTATGGTCCATCCAAATAATGGGATATTATTCAGGGATAGAAAGAAATGAGTTATAAAATTATAGGAAGACATAAGAAGTCTTAAATGCAAACTGCTAGTTTAGAGAAATCGATATGAAAAGACTACCTATTGTATAGTTCCAAATATACGACATTCTGGAAAAGGTAAGGTTAGTAAAATTATCAGTGGTAGCTAAGGGTTTGGGTGAGGGAAGGATTAATAGGTAGGGCTCAGGGGATTTTTAGGACAATGGAAGTATTCTGTATGATTTTGCAATAAGATACATGTCATTTACATTATACACTATTTACACCACATAGAATGTACAACACAGAGTAAACCCCAATGTCAATGGTGAACTTTAATTAATAATGATGTATCAATCTTATTTAATCAATTATAGCAAATATACCACACTAATACAAAAATGTTAATAACAGGGGAAAATGGGGAGGAGGGGTTAGGGGATAAGGCAG
Organism: Galemys pyrenaicus; assembly: GCA_019455555.1. NCBI lineage: Eukaryota > Metazoa > Chordata > Mammalia > Eulipotyphla > Talpidae > Galemys > Galemys pyrenaicus. The sequence continues at coordinate 12,113,871 of JAGFMF010011870.1, forward strand.
CATATGGAAACTTCCTGTACTTTCCACTCATTTTCTATAAACCTAAAGCTGCTCTGAAAAATAAAGTCTCTCATTTAAAAATAAATGAATTAGAACTATACCAGATGACTTGGAAGAAGTTCACATGATATCATTGTGTGGCAAATGCAATTTATAGAAAACTGTGGAAAATAGGATCTTATTTCTATAGAATAAGCAATAACTAAAAAGGATTCCTATCTTCATAGAATTTTATGAATAAGAAGGAAAATATAAAATATGGAGAGATATACACTAGGTTCTTAATATAGGATACCTGTGGGAAAGGCAGGGTGAGGAACTGAAAAGCAGGCAAAAATTAGATTGGAGATGAAAAAATATGATTACAGATTTGTACTTATAAAATTTGTTTATATATGGAGTGACATATAAATTACAGATTTTTAAAAGAAATTACTTATCTAGTATCTGTCTTCCCTCTCATTCTCCTAGCAGTAAAAACTCATGTCTTATTCACTTCAAATACCTGGCATCACCTCTGGTGCTCAAAAATAAATCACAGTAAAATATAAATCAAATTTTACCTATGAGAACAAAATAGATAAAACAAGTAGTCCAAGGACACCCAGATGCATGGAAGGGCTGAGACAAGAGTCAGAATTCCTAACCTTTGAGAATATTTCCACTTATTATTATGCCCCTATCCACTCACATCAACAAATACTTACTACAAGTCATAAATTCCTTTTTGAATCCTAAATTATTTTTATATACCCCATGCTTGTTTCTGGGAAACCTCTGAAAATAACACTTGTTAGAGCCACAAGGTGTGATGCAGGCTAAAATGAAGAGTTTTAGGGAAATCTGAGATCACTTCAGGATGACCGGCTTATCATGGACTGTAAAAAGAAACCGAATATATTTGAAATGTTCACTTCATCTTTTGACACCGACTCATCTGTCTATTTAGGTTACAAACATTGGCACATATCCTCTCTCAGGTATTAGTACATAATGCCAGGTGCCACTCTTTGAGGAGCTCATAGTTGAATGTGGGACATGGGCAAGGAAACTATTACTAGGAAACAATCACAAGGATATAATGGAGGTGGGTGGGAGTGGCAGGATCACGAATAGGGCCTTGGGAAAAGAAAAAGACTCTGGGATTCAGTTTCAGTGACCAAGGTTTGCCACATAGAGAAGGGTAAAAAAAAATCACAAGAGAATGAATAGGAGTGAACGGTAGAGAGTGAATGGGGGAACAGAGTAACAGGGGGCAATGTTGATAAAATGATCCAAGAAAGCCTAGACCTGAATTACTGAAAAGGGAGAGCCATATGATGATACTGGAAGAAGGTTCCAAGAAGAAGTAATAGCAAATGTTTTGGCCCTTACTTGGGAATGAAAGTGACACTTGCGAAAAATAAAGAGCTCTGTACTTAAAGGTTCTTCTTTGGGTCATCGAATCACTGGGGAGCCCTTAAATCCAGTCAGGCTTGGGCCCCACCCATAGCTCTGCTGAGGTAAGTAGGCTGTTGGAGTAGGCTGCAGACTTCTGTATGAGGTATTTTTCAAAACCTGCAATTGTGATTTAAAGGGGCAGGCAGGACTGAGAAGGAAGCATAAGCTAGGGTGTGTAGAGAGGGCTTCAAGAGGGCAGACTGCGGTCTGCTCACACAGGCTTCCTAGGATCCTGTGGTTTGAATTTGTGAGGGGAAGGTGGTGGCAAGCCACTGATCTGGAGGGCTTAAGCTCAAGTATGCCATACTCTAACTTGGTTTCAAAGGAGCACTTTGGATACTCCCTGAAAACTATAGATGGGAGGAAGAAGAGAATAGCAACAACAGCTAAATCCACATAAGGAATCTCTCTGGTAACACAGGAAATACAAATTATTACTAGTGGGGGTTGTCCAGCTAAGCCTGCCAGTAAAACACACCTCTCAGTACACACCAACTGACACTTGTTGAACTTGGCTTAACAGTAAATTGAACTGATATTTACCTTTGAGTTTCTACTTAACCTCATAGACTTTATGTTTGCCTTTAATATGGAGAGATGTTATTCAGTAGTTCTCAACTCCTGCTGCTCACTAATCGATGCATTAAAAAATGCAAATGCCAACTCCATCTTAGAGTTCAATTTATTGATTTGTGGGTTGAATCTGCACACTGAGAATTTTTTTAAACTCCTAATGTGATTTTAATCTATGGATAGCAATAAGAACCACTGAGTTAAAGACATGACAACCCATTAATTAAGTATAGATGTGTAAACTTGGCATAGGATTCTGACTTGCTTTTATCTGCTACATTTAGCTGATAGGTTTTAGGGTCCTCTTGTCCAGAAAATAGAGTCAGCACAGTAAATCCTGGGTAAGGGTTATGATGGAGCTTCACCATCCCCAAACAGGAACTGGAGTAGGGGATGGTTTGCTTGCCCAGGGAAAAGCAGTGTTAGGTAGCAGTTAGATAAAACCACTCAGTATTTATTAATTGTTCTTGCGAAAAAAAAAAAAAAAAAAAACCAGAGTCAGGGATCTCCAGCCTTATGATTTATTTTCAATGTAATGGAATACCTCTATGGGCTTTTGATCTACCCTAAGTCTCTATACTTGACAACTGTTGTCAAATCCACAAATAACCGAAAAGGGACACAGTTAAAGTGACTGGTGGTTTGCAGCCATCTTAAACCTGCTGAGCATGTGTGTTAGCTGTATCCTTTCCTCAGTAGGGGAGGATCTGATGGGGCTGGGAGAAGCTGAGCACTCTGCAGGGTGTTGATGGCCAGAGCTGAGGCTCCCACACCAGAATAGCTTGTATGTGATTCTACACTCAAGCCTGGAGAAAGCAAGGTGTGCAGGGTCACATGGCAGTTCCCTCTGGAGGGTGCGGAGTTTAGATATTTTCAAAGAAAATGCTTATAGTCACAAGTATGCACATCTGACCCGGGAAATAAGGACTTACATTAATGGACAAGTTACACATGAAAATTTTAAGTTATAAATGCTTACTATAAATTTCATTTTATTAACTTATATTTTCAGTATCTCTAATGTAATTTTACTTACTTACACTTTTTGGTATTTGAAAAACACCAAAAATGAGTTTCTTTTAAAACACATATTGATTTGTCTTCTATGAATGAGAATGACCACTTCCTTTGATGCTGATATAATGTTTTTAGTATGTATGGCATTATTTCAGTATCAATGTTAAATACTTATAGACTTGAAATCAGCTGTAAAGTAACATACTCATTGTACTCTTTAAATGTCAGGAAAAAAGCATTCCTTTTACCTTCACATAGTTGTACTCAAAGAGAACAAACTGTCCATCAGAAGATACTGAATAATCATTAATGGAGTATCCAAGTTGATCCTGTCAATCAAGCAGAGAAAGAAAAAAATGAGCGATTCAACTTAACTGCCTTTAATGAGCACTTACTATGGAGAGACTATGGTTCTAGACATGTGGCTGGTGTCTTATTTAAGTGGCTGGGAGAATACTATTTACCAAGTCTGAGAACACAGGAAGAGGAATAAGATGCTTTCAGTTTGCTGGAAGAATGAAAAGGAGGTTTTAGCTTGGGACTGAGTTTTAAAAGCCTGCAGAAACCAACAAGCTATTGAGGCTTATGTCTTGGGAGGAGCTTAGGATAAAAAGTGTATATTTGAGAATTAGGGTGAGATAGAAAAACACTGATATTAGGAAGGAGAGGAAATGCACTGATGAAGAGCATGCAAAGTGAGGAGAGAAGCCAGCAAGTAGAGACAGAACCCCGAGGAACACTTACACTCAGGAGTATGGGCAGAGGAGGAATCATCAAAGGAGTCTAAAGAGTAGACAAGGCAGGGAGCATTTCAGGAAGAGAAAGATCCACTGTGCCATATGCTGCAGAGAGAGGCCAACAGGATGAGAAATGATAGTACTCATGATTTGAAAGGTTATGAAAAAAAAATTTTAAGCCATGAATTAATTATGTGATTAAACATACAAATGTACTGTTCTCCAAGAAAATGGAGCTCTTTCCATCTTCAGCATTGAATCGCAAGATATTATTTTCTTCTCTGTAGAGATATTCATGATCTAGAGAAAGAAAATGGTCAGATCAATATTTCAAGTTCTATCAAGCATCTTCATAAGATAAAAATTATGCAATGAAATTTAAAACATGCACACAGTGCTAACTAAACATTTTTAAGTCAGAAAAACATTAAGTGATTAATATTACATTAGTACTTATTCCTTTTTCCATCATTATTGTCAAGATTTCAATTTACATTGAACGTTTACAGTACATATCAAAGGAGTACTAAGGTTTCTTTCTGTCTTATTTCCCCATGCTCCGTAGGGTTTAAATAAAACCAGAGATACAGTTTCAATGCCCTAAGTGCCCTACGACTTTACTAGGATGGACCCACCTGCCTCCCACCTTCAAATCCTTACCTGAAATCCATCGCAAGGAATAGTACTTCAACCTGAAATTATTTTTCAAGTAATCAGCCAGAGTGTAGGTTTTGCGATTATCAGCTGGTTGAAAAAAAAGAATCAAATGTTCAGTAAGATGAAATAACCTAAGTTTGGGATAAAATAAATAAATGCATTTCTATAACATACACTGGTCATAAGTGAAGAGAAATACACTCAAAAAATAAAAAACACATTTTGAAAGATTTCTGAGTGAATGGAATAAAAATGCATTTAGTACAAGGGACCACGGTGGCATACCATGGGTGCTTCAGTGATGGGTGCACTATGGAGGTTACACCTAAAGAGGGGATCCTATATGCCCAAAATACAAACAGCAATGTAAACTGACATTTCCACAAATTAGAAAGTGCACTGAATAATGAAAGCACAGGTGGGCATGTATTAGTTTCGTGCCTCGGCTGAGCTTCATTGTGAAGGGCTAGGTCGGCAATGCACTGTAGAAATATCATGGAAGTGCATTTTCTAGTAATATACCTGAGAGATTGTCATTTTGACATGAAATCCATAGTTAAATGCTGTTTATGATATCTTTCACTTTTTTCCCCCCTCACGTATCTCTAAAATATAGTATATAGTTTATGATTCGAGCACATCACAGTTTGACTAGCACACACCCAGTCAATGGGTGCATGAGGTCGTGTTGTGGACAGTGCAAGGCTAGATCATCCTCATTTGAGGTTCTGCAGTCCACTTGCAAGCTCTTTCGTGCCATACAGAACATTAAGACAGGCTGATCACCCAGTTTGGGGGTCTTTGTTTCTATCGTTGCTTCTCCTTGAACTGGGTAGTTTTCATGAAACCCTTGGATTCCAAAACACCTGGTTCTTCTGCTAACTCTCTATTATTATTATTTTTTTCCTACTTTGATCCTATATTCCTTCATTGTCTTCTAAGGCAGAAATGCCCTGATATTCAGTCTTCAGCTTTCTGCTCTTCTCTCTGAATTCTTCCTTCCTAAGAACTCCAGAGAATGTGGCTTCCTGGTGGCAGGCACACTTTTCATTTAAAGAAATATAAAATCTACATTCATCATGTTGGCCTGCCGCATTCCCAACTCACATTTTCAGGGCTGTGTCGGGCATTCTTAGCTGTTTTGTCCCACTCTAACCTTACACTGACCATATCTGAAATAATTGTCTTCCTTTCAAAATAAATTTTCCTCAAGAAATTTATGTGCTGCTATAGTCTATCACTGGTGACCAAACTGAAAGTCCCAAAACCACTTTGGATGTCACCCTCTCCTATCACCATCTCCATCCAGTCAATCCTATTGATTCTTCTTGTGAAATCTTTTCTGCAGGGATCCCTGCCATCAGGTTTTCCCCATTCCAACCCTTCTACTATAACCACTGGAATGATTAAAAAAACAAAAACAAAAAAACAAAAACAAAATGACTTTCATGCTGATGATGTCTTCTTTGGAAGCTTTCAGTGACTCCCCATTGCCCACAGGAAGGTTCAAACTCCCTGGGCTAGCATTTGTGGCCTTCACCATCTGACATGAGATTCTCCTCAGGCTCCTTTCCACTCGTCCTACATGAAATTTCAAACCTAGCCACCTAGATCTGCCCAAAACCCAACTGATCTTCTTGGACATTTCCACCTCTGCTCCATGTCTGAAAATTCTTCCCTATAATATCTCTAACTACTTTGCTGTCTGCTACAATTCACCACCCTCCAATTCCCACCTCTTCAATTCTGTCTCTTGTTGTTTGCTCCTACACTCCTCATTTGACTCTTGTCATTAGATGACTTGCGTTGATGACATATTTTTTATGTTTGCTTCTACGGCCTACCCAAGTAGGTCATGGCCTCATTAAGGCAGGGCATTGGATTTTTGTTTTGTTTTGTTTTACATCAACCTGACCACAGTTCTAGGTACTAGAAGGTACAGGCACACAGGCATGCACATACACACGCACAGAATTTTTGTTGATTGACATAAGATATCTTAACCAAGGTCAACGTGATTCTTCTTCCCTATGCCAGAAACTTCAACGATGACAAACAGCTTCTTAAGTCTTTTTTCAAATTCTTTGCTTTCCCCATATACACACAAAAATTAGCCAACATCATAACATTCTTATAATAGCACTTTTACTCTTTTGGGAATTGCAAAGCCAGCAGCCTCCTATCTTATGAACTCTTTATAACCCGGGGAAAGGTAATCCTCTTAAAGGAAATGTTGTTTCAAAATAATGTTCTTAAGATTCTATTTCTTTGGATCACATCTGATGTCATAACAATGTTTCTGCCTATGAAACTTTCAGTTTCAGTAGATGAAATTGCTACACCTTGTTTTTATTATTTTATTTACGCTAGCTTGTTAAATATTTTAAAGGGATGTTTTAATTTTTTTTTCCAATTCTGTGCTGCATTTCAACCTGACAGTAAAATATTTGTGTTTGTTAGCAGAAGTATAGCATGGCAGTAAAACCAGCCCTTGAATGTGTCAACATTCCAGAAAGTAGTGTTGTGCTATGGAAAACAATATTTGAAGCTCATACTGCATTACAAAACTACAAATATGAATTTGCTCACCAAGTACCTTCAATTGTTCATATTCACTCAATCATTGTTTTATACAATCAAATAGTTATAAAGGGAGAATTTTATGAGAAATATTGGTGGTATATATCCTGTGACCAAGAGTCTAAAATGGATATAACATATCCTCAAATTGGCATAATTCAAATGGTTATAGAAATTCATAATCCTAATATTATCTTCTAATGTTGATGTCTATATAAACTGATTTATATATTGATAAATATAGTACAATTCACACACACATGAATATTTCAATGGCCTGAATGCTTATGTTGTCCCTGTCAAATTCACATGTTCAAAACTTAGCCCTCATTGAGGTGGTATTAGGAGATGAAGCTTTTGGGTCTTGATTAACTCATGAAGGTGAAGCCCTATGAAATAGGATTAGTACCCTTTAAAAAGTGAACCCAGTGAGCATTCTCACCCTTTCTGCCATGTGAGGACAAAGGAACCTTAAAACTTCACCAGACATCAGACACTGAATCTGCTTTCATTTCACCCACTGAAAGTATGAGAAATAAATATTTGTTGACTGAATCACCAGTCTGGTATAGCAAGTTGAATGGGTTAAAATGCATACACATACACAGATATATGCAAACATATAGAGACATATATAATAAATATGTAAAACATATATCACTGATTTGGTTTTGTAAATGCTGCATTTCTATAATAGAATACACATTGTGTTTTCTCATTTAAATGCTATCTCACATAAGAGTATTTGCCCAGGATTTTTGGAACACACCAAAATCTAGAATATTAAAATAATTGAGGGAGAATTCCCTGTGACTTCACCTGCGGCCCAGAGTGCTGCTCTTTTCACTCAAAATGCGTTCCTCACTGAGCACTAACTTCTCTGCCCCCTCAGCGGTGGCCGGGTTCTTTCTATCATCAGCCCACAGCTTTTGTAAACCCATCATCTCCACCATGTTTGGACTACCTTCAGCTCACAATGGGTCCAGCACGATTGTGTTCCATCTGCTGATGCTGCAGATTTCAACCCTGCTGCTGCAATCTTGCTATGGCCCAGGCTATCCATGACGTTTCAGCCCTGGCTTGTGTTAAGCTCACTCAGCTCCTTTACAATGACCTTCCAAGCCAGTTTTCATATCCTGGCTACTCAATCCCAGAACAGCACTGCTAAATTGGAGCAAGCAGAACAACAAATGTTCCTTGTTTTTTGCCTTGCCATTTGATAAGCAGTGCACATTGGAAGACACTTTTGAAACATCTAGATAAGCAAGTTCTGTGAGACATGAGTGCCAAGTCCAGGTTTTGACCTTTAGCAAGTTCATAGTTTGCTGCCAAGATACAACCTATTCTGTCAAACACTTAGGGGATACACTCATATTTCTTCTTTCTTGTCTACTTGCTCACTGATGGGGCACTGCTGTGGCAACAGATGAAGGTCTTTGGCTGCTTGTGTAGTTTTCCTGGTGGGCCTGGGACATGTCGTTCATTTGACTTATCAGTTCAAAGCACTGTGCTAGCCAAGTAAAGCAGTTAATCATATGTTACCCATCAGCTTATACAGAAACTCTTTGATTCATGTCTTCTTTAATTTAAAAATAAGAAAAGGTGACTTCATACTTCTCTTCTTTGGTTAGAGCAACTATTAGGTTGAAGCATGTGAAAATGACATGTTTATCAGTCAAATATGGTAGATTAATAACTTTTGAAATAGTTCCAACCTCCTAATACACTCTTCAACATGTATGGTATCTTGAGCCGTTGCTGCAAGATCAAAATTATTTTTGAATAAAAATAATTCCAAAAAGATAAGAGCCAAATAAAAGAGTAGTAGAATTCCATAGAATAGTCTTGCATTGACCAATTGTTGCTTTCTGAGTATAGGATATTTTGAATACTTAAATAATGCTGAATAATAAACTTTTTTATCTGTTATTAAGTTATGCCATATAATATTTCAACTTTACAAAGATAAACTGTTTTGGTAAATAAATGGCTAATGAAATCCAACTAAAAAGAAATGTGCTCTTTACAGCTCATAAACTACAAAGTTGTTAAACACAGGAGAAAGATATCTGCTTATAGAGTTCTTGTGTTCCATATGGTAACCAGTTAACATTTTATATTGATGCTAAAGAAATAAGACGAGTGTTACTTTAAAATTCACTCTAGCAAAATAGCAGCCATAGGGACAGGGGAAGAAAAATAACAAAGGCAGAAGAAGAAACTGACTGGAAGTATCCTTATCTCCAGTACCACCCAGCAGCAACTCAGGCTACCACCCATGCTTGGTATTTGATTCAATAAACACCAGTAAGAGGAGGGCTCCCTGGCGACTTTGAAATCAGAGAGCTTGAATTTGAGTCCAGAGGTGCTTGTACTGGGACCTAGGGAAAGTTACTGAATCTTTCAAAGACCTCAATTTTTAATCTATAAAGTTAGAATTATAGTATCATCTAGCCAACAGGGATTTCTATGATTAAATGAGATCATGTATGCTAAGTCCTATAGGACTTAGAATTTAGGAAACCCTCCAGATATGTGATGCTATTTTTTATTTTATTCCAAACATGTGGTAGGCAATTAGGTACAAACACACAAAATAAAGCAAAGAAACTCAACTCTGGAGTAGCTATCTGCGGCGCTAATGCTACTGCAATATAACAATAACCTCTTCGTTTCACTATGTTCACATCCCAAATATTCCTAATGAAGGCCTCCCTGGTGGCACAGTGGGTTAAGCAATGCACTATGAAGCAAACCACAGCCACTGCGGCACGAGTTCGATCCTTGCCGCAGGCCAGGGTGGGGACCCACAGGGCTTAGCAGACCTCTCCTGCCCACTGGAGCAGCGTATTTCAGTTGATCTGCCTGTTCTGCTCCCTACTCTGTCTCTGGTGAATCCTCTCCCCACCCTGGACTCTGGCCTGTACCCCAGCTCTTGTATGTATAAATAAATAAATCTTAAAAAAAAATCCTTATGAGACAGCATAATGCCTAACAGTGAGAAAACATGTAGGAAAAGTAGAATCTAATCATTTGCTAAGTGCTAGGGAATATCATGCTCTCCCTTCAACATGTATAACAGCATCCTTGGGAGAAGTCAGTAGTTTATATAATATGGGTGTCCAGGGATTGGACTTAGTGAAATTAGAGGGTTTGTGAAGAGTGAAGTTTCCCAGATTATTATACACAAGAGGCTAATATTCTATATCAGAATTAAATCACAATCACTAAATTTATCTTCTAAATAAGAGAAGCATCCAGGTTTATTAAGTGGCTTCATCTTTATCTTTTAATATTTTATTCAAACCTGAACTTATTTTAGCTAACATTATATTTGGAGCTAATATGTCAATAAGCATGGCAGAAATATCAATTGTTGACAGAACTTCACATGCTCTATATACTGAAATTTACTTTTTTTACAGCATAACAGTAGCAGAAAGAAGGTAGTATTTAGGGAAAGGAAACTCAAGAGGCAGAACTGGGAAGAGCTCATACATCCTTGACTCTGTAACAGGGTGGTTCCCGAGAAAAGGGAAGTTCTGAGATCCCTGCCCCTTTGATTTTAATTTTGCTCTTTTCCTCCCAGATTTGTCTGACTCCTTCTGACCCTTTTCTATGAGTCTCCACCAAAAGATACTTTAGAAGTGTGGCAGGCTTGTGGGTCTTACTTTGGGCCAATCCTATTTGGCTGGACTTTTACCCTCAAGAAAATAAATAACTGCAAGTACTTAATTTAGTAACTATATTCTTTACTTTTTCTGTATTGTTTATTAATTATATTAAAGTTCCTTTCCATTAAAAATCTTATATGTTTATCTTAGTGCAACAGATGGCAAAACCCATTCAGATAGGGCAAGTTTGGGGGTTCTGAAGAGCCCCTTTCCCTGCCCTGTAACAACTCTACCTCCCTACCTTAGTTTCGACCAAGGTTAGTTTTGTTCCTTTATTTTAGTATAATTTGTTTTTTTTTCTTTCTTTCTTTATATATATTTGACATCAAGTGTAGTCCCCATGGAATTCCCAACACTATTTCACCTCAGACAAATCACCTCAGACCATCACTTCAGACAAAAAGAACTCCAGAAATTCAGCATGATCAAGTGGCTTCTGATAAATGCAATGCCATTTTACTGAATAAGGAACTGCAGTGCTGCTTACTATTAGCATTTACCCTAGGGTCAGAGCATCAGATGACCAAGTTTTTGTCAGAGATGTAATAACTATATTTTCAAAGGTCTGTTCTGAAAGGCCAACCAAATGGTACAATGCACATTTCCCAGAATAGCACCAGTTTGGAAAGAAGGAAACAACTTGATGGGGGGTTGTCTGTCAGGACTCTAGTCTCTCCTCCTTCTCTACCTCCCTCTTCCCTTCCCTCCCCTCCTCCATCTGCCCTGGTTTCCAGGAAGGTTCCCAGAGCTCACTACTGCCTTCGGGGCTTTGAATTTGCTGTGCTCTCAGTTTGGAATATTCTTCCTCTCATATTTGCCTGAGGCTTCCACCCTTACCTCTTCAGGTTTCTAATAGATTGTCATCTTCCTTCTCTAGACTAACAGTTGCAAAGCCCTTACTCACTCAAGGCATTCTCTTTGTATTGAATCATCCTGATTTTATTTTCACTTTTCTCCTTAGCAGTGAGAGTACCTAATTTATCATAAATTTTACTTATTTATCTTGTTTACCCCCTGCCTCTCTTAATTGAATTAGGTTCCATAAGGACACCAATTTTGTTGTGTTTTGTTTTGCTTACTATTGTATCATTACAGCCTAGAACAGTAGCTGGCACACAGCAATCATTCAGTAAATATTTGTTGAATTAAAAGATAAAAACTAGACAATACAAACTCAGGGACATAAACATAGGAGTATAAACACAGGAACAAAGCTCTAAATACCAGCACTGTGAACTCTGCATGACTGCATTAGTAGGGAGGACAGTGCCCTCAGCCAGAAGGGTCTAGCTTGGAGCCTCTGGTTCCAGTCTGCTGCTACTAGCTGTCTGAGTCTTCTCGGGCCTCTAAGTCCTAGCTAGTCATTTGCATATTGCCTTTCAGCTCAAAATGTGTGCTTCTACTTTTTGCTCAGTTACCCTGGGAAGGGGATTTACAGTTGTATTTCCCACGCCCCTTTGTTTGCAGGTTTCCTGTTAGGTTTTGCCATTAAGTAAAAATAGGAGAAAAGAAGAAGCGATTTCCTTTGTCTTACAGATCCTATCAGCATGTGGGCAGAAGTAGCACCTGTGCCAACCTCTTACTTCTTCTGGAACAACCGAAACTGCCCCAATGTCCTCTCAGTGGTGCCAGAAGCAGCTGGGTGCTTCATTCCCCTTAAGAGTCTTGGGTCCAGATCTTCTGTGTCTCTCTTGTTCCTTTGTTTTCAGCCCCTAAAGGGGGCTCATTCTTGCAGCTCCCATCTCAAGGTTACCTCAGAATTATTCTTTTGTTCTTCAATCTACTTAATCAGTTTTATATTAAATTCTACTACTGAAATATTTAGTGTGATTTCTGTGTTCTTCATAGCACTATACCCTAATGCAGATATTTTACCTACAAAATATATCACTTTCAGCTGTAAGAAAACACTCTCTAGACCTGGGGTGCACAAATTTTTCTTAAAGGGCCAGATGGTAGATATTTTAAGTGTGTGGGCCTTATGTCTGTTGCAACTACTCAAGTCAGCCATTGTAACCTGAAAGTAGCCACAGAAACTATGGTAATGAATGGACAAGTCTTTGTCCCAATAAAACTTTATTTACAAAGATAGCTGGCCATCCCTGGCTCTCATTTGATGACCTATCTAGACATTCCTAAGAATTGTGAGCAGCATCAAAAAAAAAAAAAAAAAAAAAGCTGTTGCTGCCAAGATTGGCTTTAAAAGAGATATTGAGATTGAAATTCTAATTACCTTGAATCAAAAACAGTATCAGTGTAAGACTGCAACATATACAGCCAAAAAGAGAAGGTGGGTAGAATATTCATGTCTCCAAATCAAGATGAAAATATCTATAGCCTCTGGCTAAGAAATGCAAGACAAAAGGGACTGCCTGAACTTACACCCAGTTTACACTGCCTGATTCATTCTGCCGTTAGCCCAGCAAGGAGCCAGGAAACAGCACACACAGGAAGCAGGCACTCAACAGACCAGCAAGGCCACAGTAGTCCTTTTTGAAATGGAAATTGTTTTATTACTTTTTCTGCATATAGTCACTCCCTTTTCCTTTGTTAGGGTTCTTCTGGGAATAAACAAGACCAGTAGATTAATGGCCAAAATTAATATTTACAAGGTGATGATACCCCTCTATGCTAGCTAATATTAAATCAGGAAAAGTCAAGGTGCTGAGAAACAGTTAAAAGGTGGAAACACCTTAACTAAAGACAAATGATCCATGGGCCCAAGAAGCATGCAACTGTTTTAGCAAAGGTCGGTTTCTATCTTAAAAAAATACTCAGAAGTAGTTGTAGTGGGACATTAACGGAAATTTCTACATTGCAAGCTAAGAATAATTAGTTTGTGTCAGAAGGAATCTGATTAGACAGCATCAACATTTGGGAAAGGTGAAAGTCCTCACGTTGAATCATTTAAGAACTTGCCAGAAAGTTTTACAGGCATCATCAATAAGGATACTATCTGTGATAAATGTTTTTCTTCCAGGATATCCGAGACAAGATCACTGGAAAACAAAATTGCCACGGAAATTGTTCTTTTCAGTCTTAGCTGGGCAAAACTTTTAAAAGTCAAAATAATGTATTATTATTGTACCTGCCTCTGGTTCTATTAAAAGAATGAAATGTTAAAATTACAAAAAGAGTAATAATAATTGCACAATGCTTATAGAGTCCTTTTGGTATGCTGGACTATCCTAGACACTGTGCACTTATCAACTTATTCCCATGCCCATTTTATGGTCAAAGAAGCTAAGTTACAGATCGTAACTAGACTTAAGGCCACAACTACTAAGTAGTTTAAACCAGGCAATGTGGCTCCAAAGTCTATGATTATCATCCCTCTACTTAGCAGTCTTGGTATTGGAGAGAGTGATTGCATATGCTAAATGCTACATTGACAATTTGGTGAAATGGAATAGACAAATTAGCCTTCCTGGACTTATTTGACTTCAATGTTTACAACTAATCTAAATGGGCAGATTAGTAACAGCACTTAGACTTGGGCCAGTGGGTTGGTTGTATCAGAATACAACTTGCTCTAATGTTCCCAAGTTAAAGGGTTCCAACTTTTCGGAAAGCTTTAGAATTTTCTCTCTGTGCTGTTACTAAAAATGGCAACTCCTTGGAAAATACATTTGTATCATCCTCATTCTCTCTTCCAGGGTGCATCCAATAATTCTTGTCATCTTTTCCCTAAACTCATAAAAAGTAGTCAAGTAAGCTTTATAACAGTGTTCTTTTCTTCCCTTTAAAAAAAAAAATGTGTCCTAGGTTTTAAAGATAACAGATAACAAATTCTGATTAACTTAGGCCCTACAGGAGACATTTTCAATGAGTAAAAATTATCCCATGAAATTCAATGATCTCTCCTTTACAACAATATCTACCATACACAGCTTGTTCTCCATATTATGTTTTTTTTAAAGATTTATTTATTTATGCATACAAGCACTGGGGTAAAGGCCAGAGGTGTGGGGGTGTGAGAGGATTCACCACAGAGAGCAGGGAGCAGAACAGGCAGATCAACAGAAGTACACTGCTGAGGGGAGCAGCGGGCACAGCAGGGAGAGGTCTGCTGTGCCATGTGGGTCCCCTCCCTGGCCGGCAGCAGGGATCAAACTCGTGCTATAGTGGCTGTGGTTTGCTTTATAGTGTGTTGCTCAACCCACTGTGCCACCAGGGAGGCCCTCCATATTACTTTTGACTTCTCTGTTTCACATCCTTGTTGCGACTCTTTAACCCTTTCCTCAGAGGAAGCTGTGGGCCGCATCTGTGCCTTCCTGCCTAAGGGACTCCATTTTCATTTCTTCTCCCCCAAATATTTTCAGTATCTTTTCAATGCTCATACCTCTTCTGTTCTTAGGCATAATCAGGGTGTATGTACCTTAAAAAATATTCACCTGACCCTGTTGCTTCCTCAAAACATTTTCTTATTTCTCTTATCATATTTATTAACACAATTCTCAAATAACCAGTCTACATTCACAGCCTTCATCATCTCACCTTTCCTCTGGATGCCTCTCGATCTCTTGTTTACCATTTATCCTCTACTCAATTCTTCCTCCTCATCTTTAAAGCTTATATTCTACATCACATATTTTGCCAATTATTCAAATAATATTACATCATTATTTAAATATTTAACCTGAAGAGTCTTGTTTGTTTGTTTTTTTAAGAGATTTTTATTTATTTATTGCATACAAGAACCCTGGGGTACAGGCCAGAAATATGGGGTTAAGAGGACTCAACAGAGACAGAGTGGGGAACAGAGCAGACAGATTGACTAAAATACACTGCTGAGGAGAGCAGCGGGCAAGGCAAGAGAGCTCTGCTGCGTCATGTGGGCTACCTCCCTGGCTGGGGGTCGAACTCGCGCTGCAGCGGCTAAGGACAGCTTCACAGTGCGGTGCTCAACCCCTTGTGCCACCAGGGAGGCCCCTGAAGGGTCTTGTTTTAATTATGCTCTAAGTAAGCTGAAAGAACAAACTCATTTTGTCTTTATCAAACAGTTGCCAGCACTGTGCTTTATACACAGGAGGCACAGATGATTTGTGCTGGATGATCTGATCCCACTTTATGAAGATCATCATTTTAATCACAATTAAAACCATATTTAAGTGTTCATCAAAATACTTTTTTTTGTCTTACTAAGATAATTTCTTTAATTCACCAAAATTTATCAGTTTTATTGGGCTGAATACCTTCCCCCATATTATGTCCAGCTGGAACTACAAAATGTGACCTTATTTGGAACTATGGCCTCTCAAAGACAGTTGTGATGAGGTCACACTGGATTTGGGTGGGCTCTAAATGTGAAGAGTGTATAAGGGCACTCATAAATGTCCTTATAAGAAGCCTGTGTAAAAACACATTTTTGCTGACTTGGAAGGGGGAGACACAGAGAAAGAAGTCTGTATGGAGATGGAGGCAGAAGCTGGAGGATGCAACTACAGCCAATAACCAGAAGCCAAGAAGAAGAGAGGAAGGATTCTTCCTTTTAGCTTTCAAAAGGAACTTGGCCCTGTTCATACCTTGATTTTGGACTTACAGATCTCAAAATGAAGAGAATAAGTTTCTGTACCTTTAAACCACCAGCTTGTGGTATTGTTACAGTGGCCCTAGGAAACTAATACAAGTACCAGCTGTGTTCCTTGATGCCCCATTAGAGCTAGGTGTGAAAAGAACTGAAAACACCTGCCCTGTGGGAAGAAACGGTGAGCATATAATGGTGTTAAGTGATAGTAAATACCACAGAGAAAATAACTGCTGATAAGGGAAGAAATAGGGGCAGTGTTAGGGATGCACTTGTTCAGGAGTATGGTAGCCAAGCATGGACAAGGTGGTATTTTAACAGAGACCTGAAGGAGGGAATGAGCAATTGACTTCAAGGGAAGAGGAAACTTGAGAAAGAGCAGCGGACACAAAACCTCTGAGGTAGGATGAGTGAATGAGGGGCTCGGTATGGGGAAGGATCTCCGAGAGCTGGTAGGATCAGGTCTCGGGAACCTTGCAGCCATCTTGAAGACTCTGGTGTTACTCTGAGACAGATGGGAAGCCATCGAGTGTTTCTGAGTGGGAAAGGGTATGATCTAACTAATGTTTAAAAGTATTTTTATGTTAGTTTTTCTATTTCTGCAAAATAAATGGCCATGAACATTGTGACAACATCCAGGTATTAGCTCAGAGTTCTATTGAAATGGAAAATGTCAGGCTGACCTGTTGACTAGCTGAAGTTGGGAGTAGTCCGCAGACTGAAAGTTTCAGGAAACATCTGATAACTCTCAAGGCCACATGTACCCTGATTCGTGCACCCCAGTGACTGTAACCCTTGCTTTAGTCAATATATAAACCTAGCTTCTCGGGGCTGACTTTGAGAGAGATTTCTGAACCTGCCAGTATAAAACCCACTGGCGTAAATAACTTCCCCCTCCTCTCTGAGTGCTGCTTGGTTTCCTGATGGGATTTCTGCCATAATACTATAAGTTAGAGGTCCTGCCCAGATATCAGGAGATTGAAATCAAGGTGTAGGTTAACTGGATTTCTAACTGTGGAAGAAACTGCTTTCAAGTTTGTGCAGGTCGTTGGAAGAGTTCAACTCCTCATGGCTGCATTTTGGTCTGTGTTCCCAGCTTCCTTGCTACCAGTCAGGGATTTATCTTACCTCCTGAAGGCTACTCACATTCCTTGTCACAAGGTCCCCTTCACCTTCCAAGCCAGCAATGGTATGTCAAATCCTTTCTGTGACACAAATCTCTGTCTATCCCTTTTGTGAGCAGCCAGAAAAACTGCTCTTCAAGAGTTCATGAGATTAGATCATCTCCTTTCTTAAAGTTCACTATGTCTTATAACAAAACCTAGTTATGAGAATAAAACCCATCTTGGTCATAACCGCAGAGATTAGTACCTAGGGCAAAGGAAATGCTTGGACCGACTTTATGACTGCGCCTACCACAATCACCTTGACAGCTGTGTTGAGAATATACTATAGAGAAAAAGAAAGAAAGAGGGAGATTTTTTGTTTTGGTTTGGTTTTTGCAATAGTTCAGGTGAAAGATGATGGGGTGGTGATAGCTGGAGTTGGGGAGATGTGGCCAAATTCTGGACAAGCACAAAGGTAGAAGTGATAGGATCTGTTAGTCAAATTGACTGGTGTGTGAAAGAGAGGGAGGAGTTGAAGAGAAGTGAATGGATTTTGACCTCTGCAACTAGAAAAATAGATTGGCATTTGCTGAGATAAAATGTACTAAGTGAATAATCAATTTTGATTATAAAATTTGTGGGAGATGTTTCTCTGAGTTGCCCATAACAACCAGATGGGGATGTTTACTAGTGGTTGCATATGTGCCCAGAGTTTAGGAAAGAGGTCTGGACTAGAGCAATCTATCTGGAAGTTCTCAGGTTATAGATATTAGGTCATATATATTAGAAATATAGGTATTTAAGGCCACAGGAATGGATGAGTTCACCTTAAAGAAAGAGGGAATTTGCTCTAAGATTGAATCCCACAGTAGCCAATGCTTAAAAGTCAGATGTGAGGAAAATGGAAGGGGGCAGGTGGTGAGGTAGAAGGAGACTTAAGAGTGGAAACCCAGAGAGAGGTAGAGAAGAAAAACATGAACTGACAGGACACACAAGACTCAGTAAAGTATGCGCTGAATTTAGCAACACTGAGGTTGAGAACCTTGAGAAAGGCAGAACCATTTTAGTGGCATAGCAGTGATGAACATTCAGTGGCTCTAAGAAAGAACACAAGAGGAGGACCTCCCTGGTGGCACAGTGGGTCGAGCAACACACTATAAAGCAAACCACAGCCACTGCGGTACAAGTTCAATCTCTGCCTCTGGCTGGGGAAGTGACCCACATGGTGCAGCAGACCTCTGCTGCCTTGTCCACTGCTCCCCTCAGCAGTGTATTTCAGTCAATCTGCCTGTTCTGTTCCCCACTGCCTGGTGGATTCTCTCACCCCCTGCACCTGTGGCCTGTACCCCAGTGCTTGTATGCATAAATAAATAAATCTTAAAAAAAAAAAAGAATGTGAGTAATTATAGAGGGGGAAATGATGGTTCAGTAGACTGCAGCCATGTCTCTGAGAAGGCAAAAGGGGCTGGATCAGTGCATGAAGAAGGGATAGACAAATGCCTGAAGAGTCTGTCCATCACCCACCCTGGGATGTCAGAGGCAAGGGAGCACAAATGAAAATTGAGATCCTTCTCTTCAAATAGCTTCTGTGTTTTCATTAAAAATAGGAAGCAAATGCTCAGCCTCAGGAGAATGTGCATGAGGGGGTGCAGGTGGCTGGGGAAAAGGAGACACGTGAGATAGCCCCTAGGACAGAGACAACGAACAGGAGGGGAGAACCCAGGATTGGCAGACAAGGAGGGGCCCCTTGGTGTGTAGTGGGTTTATTTTTCAGTGCAAACCATTTTCATCTTAATCATTCCCATGCAGATTAATCTCCCTTATACCCCACCCAGAAATTTCATAAAGGCTTGAGTTATCAGTTTATTATGAGGTCATTTTGTTTGCTTTTACTAATTTACTAATTTATTTTGTTTTTATACTTATTATTTTAGATCCTAATTTCTCTGATCAACTTTTGCAGATCTAATTTTTGTCATGTGTTTCTAAACTTTGTCCATTTTATTTATGTTGACTATTTCTGTCATGTTTTCCCATTACAAATTCAATAAAATGTGAATTTATATGTACTTTTTATGTGAAATTAGAAAGTCATTCCCCCCAGATGTTTCTGACCCACTCTATTGTATCAAATTTGTATTTTTTCTTTTTCTAGCTAATCTTACTTTAATTTAAAAAGTCTAATTTAAAAAAAAAAAGAACCCCAAAGCAATATTTTAAATATTGCAAATTCGATCTATTCTTGATCACTTTGAATACTCAGAGAAAGCAAACACTGGACTCAAAAGCTCTCAGGATCGAAAAGTCAACAACAAACACCCTGCTTAGCAATCAATACAGGTGGTTGGAAAGAAAGTGAGAAAGGGGAAAGGAGAAAGTTACATGATCAGATTCTCTGGAGGTCAGAGCTGGCTGGACAACTGTTTTTCATTGTTAGCAAATTATATCTATCCAAAGTAATACAGTAAGCAATAACAAAATACAAATTTTCCCTACGACCTGAAACTAGAGCATTACTATGAAATCTGTCTTAAGTCAAAATGTCATAAAGTGAAGAAGCATTTACCGTTAGTTAATATGGAAACACTTTTGAGTGTTTCCAGATGCAAAAATTATCCTACCAAATCATACCAAATAACACACAACTAAAATAACCCTAAAAGTAAGGATGAGATGATAAACACACAGCTTGTATAAACTAGTTCCCAGGGAAGGAACTTGGCAGAGCCACTTTGACTCTTCAGGGTGTGCACTCTGTCTAGAAAGGCAGCTGCAAGACCAACACTAAATGCCATTTGCACTTTTTTCCTTTTGTTGTAAAGTGAAAACCTCTTCAAATTTCTTCTGTTGTTTTTTAAAAATATGTATTTATGTATGCACACAAGAGCTGGGGTACAGGCCAGAGTCATGGGAGAGAAGTGAGAGGATTCACCAGAGACAGAGTAGGGAACAGAACAGGCAGATCAACTGAAATACACTGCTGAGGGGAGCAACAGGCAAGGCAGGAGAGGTCCGCCACACCATGTGGGTCCCTTCCCTGGCGGGGGATCAAACTGTTGCTGATGTGGAGCAGATGCTTCACAGTGCGGCACTCAACCCGCTGTGCCACTAGGGAGGCCCTCTTTTTTTTTTTTTAGATGTATTTATTTATGCATACAAGAGCTGGGGTAGAGGCCAGAGTTGCAGGAGGTGGGAGGATTCACAAGAGACAGAGTGGGGAGCAGAAGAGGGAGATGGACTGAAATACAATGCTGAGGGGAGCAGCAGGTGAGGTAGAAGTCTGCCAGGCAGTGTGGGTCCCCTCCCTGGCCAGGGATCAAACTCATGCTGCCATACCACAGATGCTTCCCAGTGCGGTGCTCAACCCTCTGAGCCACCAGGGAGGCCCCAGATACCTTTTGGTTAGTGAAAATAGGTACTTATATAGGTCTTTCATGAAGGTGAAGTGACTTAACTCAAACTTTTGAAAAGCAGGGAATACTAATATATGATACTTCGGAGACTCCCCATTTACTCCTTTTGGAAATTCTAGTTCAACTTAATTCTGCTTTCTCCTCCAAGTGCTAAAGAAGGAAACTCCTTTTTATCCCAGAAAGGTGAACTTACCAGTGATTAGCTAAGAAGTGGGCAAGTGACAAAATCTAGCCAGTGAGATATGAGGGGAAGTCTGCCTTGGGTCAGAGAACCTCTGTCTTGGAAGAGAGGACCTCCCTGTGCCAGGGAAGAAGTTGCTCTCCTCTCTGATAATGGCATTGAAAAGTTATGCTGTGTATCTCTCTATAGCATGATAGACATTGTGATTCAATCTGGTACATTTCTCTGCAGATATCACTATATCTGAATAGCTTATATTCCTGAATCCTGACCTGTCCAATTCACCCTTAGTCTGGTGGCCCAGAATGTTCAGTGTGTTGGACCATCTAACACAAGACTCTTTGGTAAAGGAAGCTTATGTTACTCTTCGATAAACTCCTTGGGAATACTACAAGTTGAAAACATTCATTAGAAACCAGGACATAGGTGGGGTGGAGGGTGGGGAGTAGAAGAGACTGAAAATCTCATGAGCAGCAGACCCATTTTGAAAAGACGGTAAGAAAAGTTTTTATTACTGTTTTTTTTAAGTTTTTTAAATTTATTTATGCATACAAGAACTGGGGTAGAGGCTAGACACGCAGGAGGTGAGAGGATTCACCAAAGACAGAGCTGGGAACAGAACAGGCGGATCAACTGAAACACACTGCTGAGGGGAGCAGCGGGAGAGGCAGGAGAGGTCTGCTGTGCCATGTGAGTCACCTCCCCAGCTGGCAGCAGGGATCGAACTCATGCTGCAGTGGCTGCGGTCTGCTTCTTAGTGCATTGCTTACTCCACTGTGCCACCAGGGAGGGCCCTGTTACTGTTGTTTTATATTTTATTTTTCAGTATATGTAAATGACAGTTAAATAAAGATATGAATTGAATTGAACGTTAAAAAATAAAACAAACTGGGCCTCCCTGGTGGCGCAGTGGGTTAAGCAATGCACTATGAAGCAAACCGTGGTCACTGTAGCACGAGTTCGATCCCTACTGCCGGCTGGGGAGGGGACCCACATGGCACAGCAGACCTCTCCTGCCTGGCCCGCTGCTCCCCTCAGCAGTGTATTTCAGTCATCTGCCTGTTCTGCTCCCCACTCTGTCTCTGGTGAATCTTCTCACTGCCCCTGCACCTCTGACCTGTACCCCAGTTCTTGTATGCATAAAGAAATCTCTAAAAAAAATAAAAAATAAATAAAACAAACTATGAATGAGGAACAACATCATCTCTGGTCCATGAAATAAGCAAATGATAATGTTGAGATGCACTGACCTCGCTTGACCAGAAGAGGACAAGTTAAAAACAAAACTCACAGTCTGAGAATGGCAGAACTGAAGGATATGAAAGACTACATCCTTGAGAATGTTATTGGGCCAAAGTATGAACAAACTCTAGAACTGACAGCCTTCTTCACTTATAATTACAAAAAATGCCAATAATAAGATAGTAAAATATAAACACAGAAAGCACCATAATTTCAACAACTTTTGATCACTTTTTTTTTTTTTACTTGCAGCCAAAACATTCTATCTGAGAGCCTCCCTGGTGGCACAGGGGTTAAAGACAGAGTGCTGTCAAGCTATCACCAGCCACTGCAGCACAAGTTAGATCCCTGGTCAGGAAGGTGACCCACATGGTGCAGCAGGCCTCTCCTGTCTCACCTGTTGCTCCCCTCTGCAGTGTATTTCAGAAGATCTGACTATTCTGCTCCCCACTCTGTCTCTGGTGAATCCTCTCACACATACACCCCGCACCTCTGGCCTGCACCTCAGTTCTTGCATGCATAAATAAATCAGTCTTTAACAACAATTCTATCTGATACAATGCTCGATAGAATGTGTGAATATCTGAGGACTAAAAATGTAGGTGTGTGTTTCAGTATGCTCATTTGCATATGAGCATAATATACATATACATAAATGTATATGAACCTAGGAGCCAGGCAGGCTGATGACTCCAGGAATAAAAGGATTCTATTCAGCCCATTAATGATTAATCGTTTTTTGCTTGGGTGGCTTCTATACAGATTTCCTTAGGTAGCATTTATCATTCGCGCTCTAGTACTCCCATAGTACTTTGATCACTAGAAGGGGACTTAGTTCTTTTTATTATAGTTGTCTATATATCTGCAATATTGCAAATGACTTGAGTACAAGGGCCATATCTAGGATTTTTATATCTTTAGTGACCAACAAAGAACCTAAAATGTGTAGAGTGCTCAATAAATATTTGATGAATTGGAGAATTAACTTCAGTTAAATTGTTTTTGGGTGCCTGATATAGAAGGCCTGCCTTGAGTCCTGCTTTGGGAACAGGAAGTAGATTTAATAGAATAAGGGAGTTAGGCAAGAGGAACTACTGCAGTTTAGCTCTTCTGGGAAAGATATAGCACAAGGGCAAAAGAAAATTCTGTAATTTGACTGTCTCGCCAGGCAAGAATCTTCCTTGTCTCAACTCCTTCCTCATTCTTCACATCCCATATACTATGTCTTACCTACAAATAAATCTTGTGTGTGTTTATGTGTGTATCTCCAATGCTACCATCCTGTCCATTCTGTAGCCATTGCTCACCTAGAAAAAATGTCACCCAACTCCCATCTGTTATTTATATAAGGGTTAGAGGCATATGTTAAAAATGGAAAAATTCATGCCATACTCATACTTGGGAAAAAGAGACTTCTTTCTGTGTTCTTCTGTCCTCTCTGCCATGCTTTATTTTAATTCTAGCATGCATTTCTATCTGAAGTTACCCACTGCTTGCCCACTGCTCACCACCCCAGGGACAGTGAAGGCTTATGGGAACAGATTCTTTTTCTTTACTATTAGGGCCAGACCTCCTGGACTGGTAACAATACCTGCCATGCAGAAGGCAGTCTATTCATTTGGTGAGTTAATAAACACCGCTTCTGGCTACTATAGGACCGTAACTCTGAAAAGGCTTTAAATCTCACTTGGAAAGTTTCCTTCCTGGAATAAAAGGAAAATAACAGGGGAATGGTATTTCCTTGAAACTCACATACCAGAACTTAAACAGATTGTGCTTTAGCACAACTGGAGAAAACAAGAAGAGGGGTTATAGCCCCTCAGAGATTGTATTAAATATCCAAGGCCATCCTTCCAGGCTTGGGGGACCCAGTATTAAGTCAGGGAAGGGGAGATGGTAGTATCCACTTGATATCCCTCCTACCCCTCCCATCTTCCTCTGCTACACATCCTGAGCCATGGTAGCCAGCAGGGTACTGAAAAAAAAAAAGGCCCTCCTGACTTTTGTTCCACCTTAAACTACCTCTGCTTCTTGGGTCTTCGATGCTAAAATATGTGGTCTAAGCTCATGGGTCTACTTGCTTCCCCAGTGAACCAAATAATGAATAAATGTGCACACTAATATGTACAGTTAACTAAAGCAAATGGTTTATCATTAATTAAAAACTACCTCCTAGGATGTTATGATTTTGAAGTACAGTATAAAACTGCAATAATATTTCTTGGCAATACTAAAATAGCTAATTCAGGTGTTTCACTTTTGTGGTTTCGGTTTACTCTCAGATTGAGAAATGCACTCTCTTTTGGAGGTCAAAATTAGAAGTATAAAGACTAAAGGTAGAAATATTTACAAGATGTTGATTTACAGCAATGAAAGTGCTAGCATCAAGCCTTAAAACAATGATTAATCATTAACTTACAAAATTTCCCACTTCTATAAAACAGTTACTTATGGGAATAGCAGACCCATGGAAGACTAGAAGTCAGAAGATTTGGATTCTTAAGTTTCAGCACTTACTAACAAATTCCTAAAGTTCTATGTTACAATTTATTTAGTTTAAAAAAAGTCAACATACTGGGGCCTCCCTGGTGGTGCACAGGGTTAAGCAGCACACTATGAAGCATCTGTAGCCACTGCGCCACGAATTCAATCCCTGGCCAGGGAGGTGACCCACATGGCACAGCAGACCTCTCCTGCCTCGCCTGCTGCTCCCCTCAGCACTGTATTTCAATCAATTTGCCTGTTCTGTCCCCACTCTGTCTCTGGTGGATACTCTCACCCCCCACCCCAACACCTCTGGCCTGTACTCCAGTTCTTGTATGTATAAATGAATCTTTGGGAAAAAAAGTCAACATATTAATGCTTCTCTCTGATATGGATTATTTTGTGATGATCAAATGAAATAACATAATGTGCATTAGAAACAAAGCAAATGTGATTCAGTGAAAGTTGTTAATTTGGACCAACCACTACTAAAAATACTAAGTAAGACCAGTCAAAAGTCTAGGATATGACTTCTGACCGGAAGGTGTTACCTACCCAGAGATTTATATAGAAGGGAGGGAGCAGCAGCAGCAACTCTTCCTCAAAACACGTAGTATATGGGGATCAGCAGTCATGAAATGATAATATAGGTAAGTCAATGGGAAGCTATAACATTGATGCCTCTATGGCCGTATTAATTTTATACTTGATCAAAAGTAACAGAATGATTTGGAGTTCAGAGTACCAGTTCTAGAGTCACACTGATGGAATATGGATTCTAACTCTGCAGGAACTTTGAGCACACTTCTTTGGTAGTCATATCCAAGATGGTGTCTAATGATCTCTACCCCCAGTTTCCATTTCCTGTGTAATGCTATCTTGGACTATGGGAAGGGTTGGTTAGTATGACTAATAAAATACAGCAAGATAAATGATGAATGATAACACATCACTTCTGAGGTTAAGTCAACAAAGGTTGTCCTCTGTTTCTTTGTGTCAAGGGAAGCCAGTTGCTCTGGCAACCTACAGACAGGATCACATGATGGGAAGTTAAGTCTCTACTACAAGCCACCTAAGAGAGCGTGGATTTGGATCTACTTTAGTTAAGCTTTCAGATGAAGAACAACAACTACCAAATCCCTGACCCACAGAAAATGTGGGTTAACAAATGCATGTTGTTTTGGGGATGATTGTTAAGTAATAGTAAATAAAGTTTCAAAGTTTCTATATATCTTCTGTAAAAATGGAGATGAAAATAGTACCACTCTCAAATGAGAAGAGAAAATAAGTTGAAGGCACAGAGTGAATCAATGTTGACTATTATTACATCTCTGTGTGCCTTCCCTTCCTCAAACTGGGTGGTCCTGAATGTATCTGTAGTCACATCTCCCTAGGCCTCAGACTTTGTTATATCATAAAGTTTCAAGTAAACTTATCCATGGCTACTCTTCCTTTACATGGTATTTCTCTAGCTATCAGTTCAGCAAATTGTCTTCCTTTTTTCTCTCTGATTCTTTTTGAGATGAGAGGCAAGATGTCTAAGATAGAGAAATTTAAGGCACAAACTTGATTAGGGAGTCAAAAGCCAAAGTAGTTGTTCTGAAAAAAACCAACCCACTGACCTCATAAGCACTTGACAGGGTTTGACAATAGTTAACTGAGCTGGCTGGAGTCAACTCGAGCTTTTACAGAGTGCACTGTTTAGAAATTGTCCTCTGAAATATACAAAGCTTTCATTCAGACTCATGTCTGTGCTTTTAAACCTGGAATAGATCCTGCACTTCCTCAGGCAAGCTTCATAGATGTTATCTTTTCTTTCTCTGATTATCCCTGTCTCCTTCACATTTGGACTTTCTTTTATTACAGATGCATGGGTGAGCAGTTAAATTTCCTATGCACTGAAAGAAGTATTGAAGAAATTTACTGCTAAACACAAGAGAAGAACAGAGACATTTTCTGTCTCATAATAAAACTCAAAAATATAACTCTGATAAATAACAAAACTTAATAATAAAACTCTCTGACAGACTCAGCTTACAATACTAATGTAAAGGAAGAAATAAAGAGGTAACAAATACCAAGTGAGGTTTTATTACCATTGATCCATGAAGATTTCTGTAATTCATTGTAAGTAAAATGTTTTTACATACTTTACATACTGATGTTTCTTTAGGAAAATGAGTGTTTAAATATGAATATGCAATATCCTTCCATAATAGCATATTTCAAGGATTTAAAACAAAGTACAAGATTATATATATGATATATATAACATATATTATATATATACATAGAAAGAGGTAGACTTTGAATTTTACTTCTAAAAAAAGAAATTCTCTCTCTCTCTCTCTCTTTCTCTCTCTCTCTCTCTCTCTCTCTCTCCTGTCTACTTCTGCTAATGTGAGCATTTCATAAGGAAACACTTGACCTTTTCATAAACCAGTCTCTCAGGAGGTGAACTTGGGCTTGCTCATTTTTTCCTCTTTTGGTTATGCATGTCTTTGCTTTCCACATAGTTTAGTTCTTGGTTTTGTTTTCTTTTAGCAATATATTCCTCCTTTCTTCCCCTTTGTTCCTCCATCTTTCCTTTCCTTTTCTTTTTCTCTCCATTTGTAATACCTCTCTTCTACCTCCATCCTTCTCTTCCTTCCCAGTATCTGTTTGACTATAAATTTAGATTGACAATCCAGAGAACATTTCCTGGGTGATGACTCTAAATTCTTTTTAAGAATGTTCTTTACTGTGGCATAGGCCAGGAATGGCTTGCTGATTTAGTGAAAAAGTTGCATTCCCGAGTTTTCATTTCTGTGCTTTATAATAAGGCAGAAGTGGAAATGAGATGATTTTCATTTTCTCATCTAACGTACATACATGGCAATCAGGAAATATGAAAGGAGAAATAACTGAAGTGGTAATGTGAATAAAGAACACAATGAAACCACATATCTACTCATTTGTCCAAGAAGAGTCCTTAGTCACACTCCCCCTTACTTCCTATTTCTAATTACCAATGTCTGATTATTCACATTTCTGAGTAGCTCTATAACCTCCAAATTCTACCGGGGCCATCAATTGGTCTCCTGGGTAGGTTGATTCCTTCTCCAACCTTGTCCCACTTCAACCCACCTCTCCACTGTCATGCTCAACTATTCAGATGGTTCAAAATACTCCAGACATTCACCATCATTGACAGGTTCACATCAAATTCCTTTCCTGTTCCCTCTCTTGTTGCAAGTCCTTTTTTAGTCTCAGATTAGAGGGTGTGGTGTTATGTCTGTGCTGACACAGAGTATTCACACTTTCTGAAAAACCTATTTCCAGGAATGGATAACTCTTCAACCTTCCTGGCAAAAGAAACCTCTTGTGAGAAGTCTTCCATGACTGTCTTACAAGTGATTCTTCTCACCCCAGGGAAGTTTACTCGAGTATCTCTAAATTATCTTATAGAATTGTAATAATAGATGGAGACATGTGGTGTCCCCATCAAGAGGACATATTGCTCACATTTCATTTGGAGGAAAGAGTAGGTGCTGTTTAAGGGGAATGTCAAGATAATTCCTTCTACTCTGTATGTCCCACTTAGCAAAACAATTCCTTCCATTGACCAAACACAATGAAGCAGCTATATGAGCCAGAACCTCAGCCACTCTGTTGTTTATTTCATGTCACTATCAAAGGACAGTGTTCCCCCTAACTTTCTTTAAGGTTAGTTCTGATTATTACAATTTTATCCATCTTTCCGCGGTGACTTAGTGATGCTTTGGGCACAAGCTATCCAGGTTACTCGACTTATTTGCATATCTGTTTCCTTCTAGACTTATTTGCATATCTGTTTTCCTTCTAGACTGTTTCCTTCTAGATTGTTTCCTTCAAGGACCTTTACATTTCATAAAATTTAGTCTTCGTATTTCCAGCAACTAGCACAATGCCTGAAGTACAATGTGTACCAAATGATTATTAATTGTATGGATAGATGGCCCATCCTTTTCCACAACAAGTTATGTATATGTAGTGGTTTAAATATGCCAAGCAATACCGTATAAAAATAGTTATAATTTAACAGTCACAAAAAAGAGTAAAAATATAAGTGGACTGAGGCTTCTCACTTTATAGTCTAAAACAGTGATGCCCATGACTTTCTTAAATAAAATCAATAACTATAGGGGCAGCACCCTCAGCAATTTAAGCTTTGACACCTAAACCTGCAAGGCAAATATAGTTTTTGACAGCTCTACAATCCAATTCTAAACTGTCACTTTGAAATCTGGAGAAGACCCTCTGAGTGAGTATACCTTGCCTACACATTCCTGGTTGATTGGGCCAACCACAAGGATGCTTCATTTGGCTGACTAGAGTGTGTAATACTGTAATAGAAGTAAATGTTTAAGAGGCAAGTAGCGCTGAAAAGAAACCCAAAGTAGTTATTCTCACTTGCTTGTATCCAATAGAAGTGTAGTCCATTATTACGTGAATGTTTCATAGTCAGACCAGGGAAAAGAAATAAAGGTAGCTTTAAATAAAATGATTCCCCAAAGCACCACTGATCCCAGTCACCACTTCTCCCCCCCCCCCCATCAATATGTAACCTCACTTTATGCTTTTAGCTCTGCAATACTTCTATTAAGTGATAAATAGTTATTTCCTTCACTACAACTGGTGAGTTCCTCTCTGACCCGAAGGGAACAATCTGGAGGATGAACTGTCTTTCCCCAAAACTATAATTAGGGACTTTCTTATTTTCCCCTCCCCTTGGGATACCTGTATTGCTTTTCTGGATCTTTAAAATTTACCTCTTTTCCTTTGAGGTTCACAACCACAAAAGTTTTTTTTTAATTCATTTAAATTAAAAACCGATTAAACAAATTCTGAAACTTCCTCCTAATCTCAGGAAGCATGTATTTGTTATTCATAACAAATGTGGCGGTCACAGACTAAACATTTGAGCCCAAGAGAAGTGCAAGTTGCTGCCACAGGAGAAGCATCAACAATGGCAGGAAGCCTCATCTACGACCGGGCGCTTTGATCCAAACTCACAGCAAAATCCTTCCATCTCCTCAGTGTGGTAAGACAGAGCCTGACTATGGTCTCCAGCTGTCTTATCTTTTTTTTTTTTTTTTTCAAATGTTTCAAACTTACTATTTCTGGTTAGCAGAACCGCCGGCACGGTGATGACGGTGATGAGCGCGGCGACGCCCAGCAGTCCCAGGAGCACCTTCCATGGTGTCTGCAAGCAGACAGATCAAGTCCAGTTAGTGGGAGTCTTTGGCCCCAATCTGGGTAAGGGGGTCTGAGCCTGGGCTGCATCTGAGGCCGCGGGGATTGCCGATGGTCGCGCGCACCGGGAGAGGAGCACTGGGAGGTGGGAGGGTTTGGAAGACGCCTGTCGGAGGCTGCAAGAGTTTGCCCTTGAACTCGTGGCCTGTGAGCACATTAGTACTTGCTTCTCTACGCCTGTTTGTCTGAAATCAAGTGACGGCTCAGAGCGTCAGTTTTGTGCGGGCTCTCCGGCGCCTCCAAACTTGGCGCCTGGGTTCTAAGAGAAACTCCGCGGGTCTGAGAGTGAGCTCAGAAATTCTGGGACGTCCCTTCACCTGTCAGGGGGTGGCCCTGGAGTTCCGCCTACTGAGACCTCCTGGTCCCGTGCTGTGGAGACACTTTGGGGAAAGTTTGGGTTAAAGGCACCTACACTTCCACCCTGGGGCTGGGGAGGTGGGAGGCGTGCTACTCACCTTCATCGTTGGCGTTTCCTCAGAACTGAGCTTTCCGAGCAGGAGCGCAGCAGAAATCAGACGAGTCACCAAGTCTCACATCCAGCTCTGCGGTCTGAGCCGCGGAGTCACTGGGCGCTCCTAAATTCGGCCTCTAGTTAAACATTAGTGCGCGCCCAGCCCGCTCGGTATAAAGGGCCGTGGGCAGGCTGCCGGGCTAGCTGCATGGGAGAAGGTGCTCCGAGCGCCCGGCACTGGTATTCCGGCCCGGGGGCGCCCGAGAGGCGCCTCCCGTGAGTGTGCAGGACGCGGGAAGGCAGTCGGGGGTGCGCAGGGTGTGGGGCCCCTGGGGACGCGCGTGAGGAGGAGCGAGCGCCCCAGCCCGGGTGAACCCGCACCCGGCATGCCTCGACCCGAGGTCAGCAAGGCCGAGGACTCTTGAGCTCAGCTCCCGAAAGAAACCTCGCGTTGAAAGACAAGAGAAGCGAGCCCAAGAGGTCATGGGGCTCTGCAATCTCATACAGCTTAAAGCTGGTAGTTTTAACCAAACCTAGGGCTCTATCTTTTGCCAGTGGAAGGTATGGGGACTAAAGGGTGTGTAAAGCTACCTGGAGTGGAAAAAGAGAGAGAACAGGTGACTTTACTTATGGGTAATAGCGAGAGACTAAAGTGTCTTGATTAATCCTCCACAAGGAATTTCTGACTTGTCTTGCAGCCTTGCGGTCTCATCAAGATGCCAAAAATAACACTAACACTTACCAGGAACTTAGTTTTTCCCATGGGTTGCTCTGAGCATTTGCTTGGAAACACTACAGGGAGGAAGCCTAGGTACAGAGAGATTAAGTAATCTATCCAAGTCACAGAGCTCGGGAAGTTGTGGAGCCTGAATTCAGGGTCCTTCTTCTTAGTCACTACTTCACTTGCTCTGTCATCTTATAGTCTTGAAGAGGATTGGGAGAAGAGAAACTGACAGATGTGGTTTTTGTCCAGCTCCCCTTTATGCCCTGTGACTCATCCATTCATTTCCACATCCCTCATTTATTCCACCTACAAATATTTAAGTGTCTACAAAGTGGCAGACTTTTCTATACATTAGAGACAGAAAAGTGGATGAGGACTGTGCAATTGACATCTTCAGTATAAAACAGTAAATAGTTGGCTTTAGGCCCTTTTATAATTATACTTCTTGAAGATAAGTACACCATCTCCTGAAAAGTCCTTTATTTTGTTCCCTGAAGAGCAATGCCTCTCTGTCCATGGTTAGAGAGGTAAATAATTAAAAATGCAGTCAGGAGAATGAGTAAAAATTTAAAAATGCAAATTTATATTGGGCATTAGCACATGATTATGAATAACTTTAAGTTTCTATCCTTTATCTCTCGTCTAGACTTTGCTTCTGAACACAGAGATCTTTACCCACTTGTCCAATAGTTGCTTTGGATATATACATATACTCACCGCACCCTACTTCAGAGTATCAAACTGAACTCTTCATCTCCTTCATCAGCTTTGCCTCCTTCTTTTCTGATCATCTCTACCTTTATTAAAAGTATCCCATTCAGGGCCTCATTGGTGGCTCAAGGGGTTAAATCTCAGCACTATGAAGATATTGGTAACCACTGTAGCACAAGTCCAATCTCTGGCCAGGGAGGTGACTCACATGGCGCAGCAGACCTCTCCTGTCTTGCCTGCTGTTCTCCACAGCAGTGTATTTCAGTAAATCCACCTGTTCTGTTCCCCACTCTGTCTCTAGTAAATCCTCTCATCCCCACCCCCCACCCCACAACTCTGGCCTACACCCCAGCTCTTGTATGCAAAAATAAATAAATCTTTAAAAAGTGCCCCACTCACCATTAACAAAAACTAAAAAGCTTGTTATCTCAATTTTTCTTCTCCACTCACAGCTACATTTGCTTGTCAAACAAGCTCTCTGAATTCTTCCTTAATCACTATTTCTCAGATTCATCCCCTTCTCCTTCCTACAACTGAAGAAAGTAAGTCAATAGTGTTACTGAAGACTGTGAGCTGTAATTAGGAAGAGAAGCCATCCAATAAACACTAAAGAAATGGTGCCAAATTGGGTGGCTCTGTATTATTGGTCTCTGTGCTCACCAGTTTACACAGAGCTATGGAGGAGGAAACCTTTTCTGGGAAGGGAAGTCCATCCTGTTGAACCTATGGTTAACCTGCATGCCTGTATGTTGGAATTGCACTGCCAGCAAGCCCTGTAGAGTTAGGGAAAGGCTAAATGACACCCTGAGGACCGATCATCTGATTCTCTGAATGGTCAGAGAACAAAAATCTTCATACTGTGCCCACTTCAAGAGATTCTTTCACATATCTCCTCTACCCTGAGCTATTCATCACAGTCTTTCAATTTTGTTTTTGCCAAGTCCCTAAGGTGTCAGCTGGTCAACACATTAGCTACCACTATGAGTCAGTGCAGATGTTATATCAGGCCATCTCTCTTTCCATGCAGGATGGGAAAACAGATGTGTTGTTCATCTGCTGTTAGGAAGATTTCTCTTTTACTATATTTCATCCTGAGAGGGGTTGTGATACAGCATCCCTCCACACCTAACTGGCAACAGCTTATTTTGTAAAAGGCCAACTCTTCCCCTCACTGTGGCCTGGTTATAGGGAACTCCCCATGATGATGTGTGTTGGTGGAGAAACACTGAAGCAGTGGCAGAAGTTCTAATTTCTCTGCTCTTCCAGCTTGCTTGTGCCTTTTCAATTACTTGGGCTCATCGGTTATATCTTAAAGACATAATTTGCGTAATAATGGGAAGCCACTGAACATGCCCAACTTTATCATTTAGTGGATCTGGGAACAAACAGTTCACTGTGGGTAGCTCAGGTTGTGTAATTACTTGGTGTTATGGGTTGGATTGTGTCCTCTCCAAAAAAGATATGTTGGAGTCCTAGTCCCCAGTGTGTCAAAAGTAACCTTATTTGGAAGTAAGTCTTTATTGAGTGCTTAGGTTTTAAAAAAAGTCATTTGGGAGAACTCTAATCTAATATGACTGATATCTATATAAAAGAACTCTAATCTAATATGACTGATATCTATATAAAAAGGAGAAATTTGAGGAGCCCCCCTGGTAGCATAAAGGGGTTAAGTCACAGCATAGTGAAGCTATCCACAGTCACTAGAGCACGAGTTCAATCCGTGGCCAGGGAGGTGACCCACACAGAGCAGCAGACCTCTCCTGTCTCACCCGCTGCTCCCCTCAGCAGTGTGTTTCAGTCAATCTGCCTGTTTTGCTCCCAACTTTGTCTCTGGTGAATCCTCTCACCCCGCCCCTCCGCCTCCCCTCCCCTAGCCTGTACCCAGTTCTTATATGTATAAATAAATAAATCCTTTTTTTTTTTTTTTTTTTCTAAAAAAGGAGGGTATTTGAACAGAGACAGATGAGCACAGAGAAATGACATGAAGTGACACAGAAAGAAAATGGTCACCTACTAGTCAAGAAGAGAGGCCAGAAACAAAACCTTCCTTTATAGCCTTTGGAAGAAAACATTTCTGCCAATCCTTTGATTCTGTTTCCGGCCTCCAGAACTGTGAGAGGATAAATTTCTTTTGTTTAAGCCACCTAGTTTATGGTACTTTGTTCTAGCAAACTAATAAACTTGGCTCCATGATCATCCTTCCAAGTCTCAACTGGGCCTAAAGAATATGAGATGCTGGTTTTCATACAGAAAACAGAAGCCAGTATTGTAGTCAAGCCCTAGAGTTTGGCATATGTTATTAGACATCAGTAAATAAATAAATAAGCTGACAAAAGGGTGTGGCTTTGTTCTAAATTCTTTGGGCATAGCCTCTGTGATTGTCAGAAGTTCTTTACAGCATCTCTGGCTGCCACAGACTTTTCTAATAACTTGAAAGAGCTCTGTATTAGGACAGCTTGCTCTATAAACTGCATCTGCAGAGCCCTCTCTTGCTCCAGACTCCACTTAAAACCTTATTCACTACTTAGCAAGTGGGTTGAAAAGGCATATCCAATTTGGGAATCTAACCAAGTCTTTGGCTGTGGCCAAACTCTGTTACAGGTGGTGCCCGACCACCCCCACCCCCACCCAGGGGTGTGCTGGTGAGGATGGATAGCCCCAGGGAAAATGCAAACAAAGTAGGGGGGTGTGTGTGGAGATGATAATTAAACAAATATAAGGAACTGTAGAAATAGCCTCCCAGGAGTCAGCTTGCCGGATTTCAGTGTTTTCAGACCTTCAGCAATTCTGGGGTCAGCGATTTCCTCTCCTACCATGCAGATCTTCCAGAAGACTATTGAGGGTTCTGAAGGACTTGGAGAGTCTTCCAGCAGCCTAGCTCAGAGAAGAAAATTTCAGAGGCTTTGCAAATAGCCGAGCAACTGACACTGTTCTTAGTTTTGCTTCTGTTACAGCCTGGAAGGGAAGACAAAGACGCAAAGCTGGGCACCTCACTGAGTTGCGTGAGTGTGGCCATTTGTTGGGTTACTTGGCTGTGGCAGCTACTATTTTGAGATTCCATTCTCTGGTGCTGTTCTGGGGCATCTCAGCATCTCTGGTGAACATCTCCTGTTGTGTCTTCTGTCTTCAGGAGTTGAATCCTGGCATATAGTCTGGCTCGAAGTCCATAGAGGCAGGAAGATGCCATCTTGGGAGCGCTCATGTTTTGGACTTTAAAATACTCGACATTGCTTGGGGTGAGGTAAATGGCCATTTTTGACCTCAGTAACTCTTTGTTTACCCTGGTTTGTTAAATAAATTCCATTATTGTTGTACTCTGAATCTTAGTAATCTTGCAATTGTGTACATGGGTGAAGAACTCAGCTGGTGACCTCTAAATTATTAGGGTACTGTCCTTGGCCAGTTAGTGACCCTTGCTGCCTTGTATCAGAAACAAGTTGTCTCCAAAATTCAAAGGATTCTGGCAGACATTGTTCGTCTTTACGGTGGGCATACCAAATGTAGTAATTTATCCTCCACTTTAGAGGGAACTGACTTACTCCAAATGACTGAGTCCTTGGAAAGTTTGCAAAATTTTCATGGGGTTGATCTTATACTCTGTAGTCATATTTATCTGATGAAAGCACACAACTTACTGTTCTCCAGGTCCAGTTAGCATAATGTCTCCAATGTAATGGATCAATTTGTTATTCTATGGGATAGCAAAATATGATTGATGGTCATATGACTGAGGTCCCCAAAAACTAATTACAATAACAGATAGTTGACATAGACTTGAAGTATAACAGTAAAAATACACTGCTATTCTTCTAAGACAAACTCCTATTAATTAGATTCAAGGGGGGAAAAAAAAAGCACTCTTTAGGATAGTAATCCCAGGTACCAGTACTGTATTGCTTAATCCAGTCAAATGATAACTGAGATCAATCCAGTCATTTTTTTGAATCTGTCTTACTTTCATAGAGTAAGTCAATTGATTATAAGAGAGGAAGTCAATACTTCTGCATCTTTCAGTCTTGATTAGTGATACTAATCAGGTATTACTTTTGATTTATCATATGGATATGGAATGACAGTTTCAAGTATCCTGGTGATACATAAACCATCACCGCTGCAGAGCACAAACTCTGATTACCACATTATCTTGCAGCTATTTATGGTAATAAAGCCTAAATTTTGGATGTGGGGGTCTCCTTCAGATGTGGGGGTCTCCTTCAATGAGTTGCCCTAAAGTGATTTTGGCATACAGGCAATGCTGATTTTAGTACGAGTTAGATTAAAAAGCAAAAGAAGGGGATTTCCTGGTGGTGCAAGTGGTTAAGTCACAGCACTATGAAGCTACTGCAGCACAAGTTCGATCCCTGGCCTGGGAGGTGACCCATATGGTGCAGCAAGCTTTTCCTGTCTTGTCCTTTTCTCTCCTCAGCAGTGTGTTTCAGTCTATCTGCCTATTCTGCTCTCTACTCTGTCTCTGGTGAATCCTCTCACCCTCCACCCCGACACCTCAAGCCTGTACCCCAGTTCTTGTATGCATAAATAAATATTTTTTAAAAATTTAAAAATGAAAAGCAAAAGGAATAAATACTTTGATCAAACTTTTCTACTTCTCATCATTAACTTTCTGGTAACTCTATCGGCTGAACCCAACTAAAGACAGAGGGCAAAGGAATCTGAAGCACAGAGGTTTCTAGCTGCAGGCAGCTGTCTCTTAAGGCATAGGATCAGGGAATTAAATGTAGAGAATGTATGAGAAGACCCAAATGAAAAGTAAACAAAATAACCAGCCCAACAGGATTGTAGAAGTATTATTTGCTAAATTGAAAAAGGTTTAAATTCATTTGCTAAATTGAAAAAGGTTTAAATTCATTCTTTCATCTATCTCTTCCTCCTTTCTCCAGTGCCAACGAACGTGCCTGGAACACATCAAGAGTCAATAAATATTGGTTAAATAAACAAAAAAAAGAAATCATGAATGAAGAAAGTATAACAAATCTTTCTCTGTTCTTGGTGGTTGCAACTGGAGGTATGGAAGAAACAGGATTCTGATG
Source organism: Galemys pyrenaicus (assembly GCA_019455555.1). Taxonomy (NCBI): domain Eukaryota; kingdom Metazoa; phylum Chordata; class Mammalia; order Eulipotyphla; family Talpidae; genus Galemys; species Galemys pyrenaicus. The sequence goes on from JAGFMF010011870.1 coordinate 12,150,710, forward strand.
TGGAATAAAGGAAAACAGAAAGATGTTGAGGTCGGGGAGGGCTATGGGTGGGGGCAACTGGGGAGGGAACTGAACAGATACTCACCCTCAGCTCTGGAGGTTGCATAAAGGCAATAAAAAAGTGTTTTCTCAGTGCACATGTATCTTCCATCTAACCAGGGATCAGATTCCACCTAACCCCAACTACATGGGAATGACTTTGTGCTGCCCCAAGACCAACTCTCCTATTTCATCTCTTTTGGAGTCCAGATCAAAACCTTCTAGCTCATTTTCAACACTGACCCTACTTCTGTTCCATCTTCTACTTTTCCTACCAACCATAGTTTCCAATATTATTCCGTTTGTACTCCAATTGAGTACAAATTCTACTGTAAACAAAATTCACTTCTACCAAGACATACATAGATGATAGAAAGCTTGCTGGATACTTCTATGGATTTAGGTAAATGGAAAGAAGAAATTTCAGACCAAATTAATATCTAACCATAGAAGATTGAGGAAGAAAGTTGGAGGAATTATAAGAACTTATTTGCTTAGTTACACAAGTGTCCTAGAGAGTGTTGGGAAACATAGGTCAGTCGTGGACATATTCTTCAGTATTAAAATTCAATATTCAGTATGTACGAGGAAGTCATTGAAATTTTTTACTGGGGAAAGAACCTTAGACTTGAACTTCAGATATACCAATCAGGAACAGCAAATACCAGATAAATGAGAAAGGGAACAACTAGATGTGGGATGAAAGCCAACAAAGTGGATGTTGCAAAATTAATTGAACAGGTGCCTCTCTTTGTGCAGTGAGTGTGTCACAAGAGGATTTGAACCGTGTTGGCTTATACTTGTTAACCTACCACTCTCTAAGAAATGTTTTCCAGTTGTGGTTTTAGGTGTTTTCTTTCCCCCAGTTGGTCTTTTGCTACCTATTAGATCAGACAACAGCCAAAGGGGAGAAGAATTTTGTACCCTCTTTTGTTGTGGTTCTTTGGATATTCTGTGGGGTTTTTTAATTTGAAGAATTTGTTTATACGAGCCCTTCACTTAAGAAATAACTAGGTGACTCTGTGGGAAAAAATGTTTAAGATACTTAGAGTCAAATGGTTGTGGCTATGATCATAGCTTCTTAGTGTTTTTCAAGTTGTAAACATGTGGTAGAAATGACCGTGGTAGTAAGGGGATAAGGTAAATGGTGGGAATGTGGGGCTGAACAGTGGTTGCTGTAATGGAAGGAAAGAAGCAACAAGGTCCAATGGAATGACACTTAGGATCCCAGATGAAAAAACTAGAGAGATCTAATTTGCTCTAGGAAGGACCACCTATTCTTTTTTGAATGGTATATCACATAATCAAAATATCATATGTATGAGGGCCTTCTGATTTTACCATGTGCTGGTTTATGAATAAAAATAATGAGAAAAAAAAGAGCATGGTAGTATTGCACTAGAGAAAAAAAAGTCTCATTCTTTTTTTTTTTTTTAAAGATTGATTTATTTATGCGTACAAGCACTGGGGTACAGGCCAGAGGTGTGGGGGAGGGGTGAGAGGATCCACCACAGACAGAGCTGGGAGCAGAACAGGCAGATCAACAGAAGTACACTGCTGAGGGGAGCAGCGGGCACAGCAGGAGAGGTCTGCCACGCCATGTGGGTCCCCTCCCTGGCCGGCAGCAGGGATCGAACTCGTGCTGCAGTGGCTGCGGTTTGCTTCATAGTGTGTTGCCTAACCCACTGCGCCACCGGGGAGGCCCTCATTCTTTTTTTTTAAATTGCGATAAAGTACACATAATATGAAATGCAGCAAATTGACCTTTTTCAGTGTACATTTCTTTTTTAATGTGAAATGACTCAACATTTATAATGTAATTTTCATGACTTTTATATATACAGCTGAAAATTATTCAGTTTAGGCCTCTCCTTTTTTTCATAGTAGACTATGACTTTACTACTCTTATTATATTCATTTTAAACTGGCATCTGGGTTCTGCTGCTTGAGTTTCTCTTTATGAAGGAGATATAAAATGACAAGATATTGAACCTTCTTAGTGATACTTTGCTGTGGTTATACACAAAGAACTATATTCTGGTGATCCTTGTTGTGCTTTAAGGGAAAATTGAATAGTAGCTTTTCACACAGAAACTTAACCAAGTGGGAAGACGTTTGGAGAATCAGAAACTATAAGGGTCCTCCCTGGTGGCACAAGGGGTTAAGCACTGCACTATGAAGCATCCGCAGCCACTGCAGTATGAGTTCGATTCCCGGCCAAGGAGGGAACCACATAGCACAGCAGACCTCTTCTGCTTCACCTGCGGCTCCCCCCACAAGGTATTTCAGTCAGTCTGCCTATTCTGTTCCCCACTCTGTCTCTTGTGAAGTCTATCATCCCCCACACCTCTGGCCTGTACCTCAGTTCTTGTATGCATAAATAAATAAATCTTAAAAAGAAAAGTGTAAGAAAAATGCAATCCAACAGAAATGAGCAGATACATTTACCTCCCTGGCCGAAAGCATAGTTTTAGGTATATTTAAATAGTCTCTATAGTATGTTTCTTAAACTTGTTTCCTTTATTGTCGACTCTCCCCCACTCCAAAACTATTTTATATTTTCCCCTAACACCGAACACCATAGATATATAAATGTCTACTTGTATACTACATATGCATATAAATGTTATCTATGTGCATATATATATGTGTGTGTATTGTATATATAAAGAACAGCATTTTTTGTCTCAAGAGCCAATCTCTTGGGATGATACTGCCCTTATTGTGAATGAGTGGTACATAATTACATAGTTTCAAATATGGCAATTATTCAGGATCAGCAGAATAACATTACTCTTTTAGAGAACTGGTTCCAGCATATGATGGAAATATTGAGTCCATTCTGGAAAAACTAACCTCTGAAATCTTAGTACTCAGAAACTGAATTTGCAAGCAGACAATGGCCAGACCATATTGACAATTGGATTCCTCTATTGCAGTCTCCTTAGAGTGGTCAGAACTTGGGCAATGCTTGTTAGCTTTCCCATTTTTTTTAAAAGATTTTTATTTATTAATTATGCAGACAAGAGCTGCGGTACAAGCCAGATGCACGGGAGGGTGTGTGTGAGAGGATTCACCAGAGACAGAGTGGGGTGCAGAACAGGCAGATTAACTGAAACACACTGCTGAGGGGAGCAGCAGGTGAGGCAGGAGAGGTCTGCCTTGCCATGTGGGTCCCCTCTCCTGCCAGGGATGTGCGGCAGTGGCATGTGACGCTCAACCCCTTGCGCCACCAAGGGGGCCCCGGCTTTCCTATTATTTGCTCCTTTTTATACCATTCAGGGAAAGATTAATATGCTCCCTAATTCTAATATGTTAAGGTGTTTGACTTCTAGTAGCCTCCCTGTTTTCCATGCTGATCTTTGGTCAGAGTATACTTGATTGCCCCTCTTCATGATAATGCACTACCACTCCCCTCCCTGCCTTCGAGTTCAAATGCCAAGTGATGATGACCAACTCCCCTGCTATGTAAGTGCTAATAGCCTTTGCTTATTCTCATTTGGGTACCCTTTGTTTATTGCCATAATATGGAATTCACTTGTCGCCATATTATTAACGCACGTTTAAAACACCTCACTAAATGTTTTAAAAGACATTATTACTGAGTTTAATTATAATTAACTTTTCATATTAATTAATTATATTAATTTTGATATTGATGGGGTCTAGAAAAATCTCAGTACTCAAGTGACTACTACCTGAAATTTCAACACCATTGTTTGTCTCTTTATTTTTTTTTAATTTTTTAAGATTTATTTATTTATGCATACAAGCACTGGGGTACAGGCCAGAGGTGTGGGGGTGTGAGAGGATTCACCACAGAGAGCGGGGAGCAGAACAGGCAGATCAACGGAAGTACACTGCTGAGGGGTGCAGCGGGCACAGCAGGAAAGGTCTGCGGTGCCATGTGGGTCCCCTCCCTGGCCGGCAGCAGGGATGGAACTCGTGCTGCAGTGGCTACAGTTTGCTTCATAGTGTGTTGCTTAACCCAGTGCGCCACCAGGGAGGCCCCCTGTTTGTCTCTTTATAGTTAAGACTTTCTGCCACATCCACACATATACTAGCATTAACATTTTGACAGCTCAACTAAAAAAGATTTCAGAAGAAAGAAAGATGAATTATGGATTTGGTTAGATGATGTGGTCATGAGTAACGATACAGAGACCACCTAATATCTTTTGAATAACAACTAGATCGCCATGACTATTAAGAAAAAACCTACCAAGAGGCTCTTCAACAGAGAACTCAGGACTTGGCTTTTACTAAGACCAAATCATTTCACTATAACATCATATTAAAAGTTTTTGTACCACAAAAGAAACCACCACAAAAATAAAAAAGCTACCTATTGAAGTGGAGAAATCAATTGTCTATTTCCATCTAGTTTTATTTCCTGTACCTTACAAGGGATTGCTATCCAAAATATTTAAAGAATTCATCAACAAAAAACAACCCATTTAAAAAATAGGCAAAAGATTTGAATAGATACTTCTCCAAAGAAGACATACCGGAGACTCACAGACACGTGAAAAAAAAATGCTCACCATTATTTACTATCAGGAAAGTGCAAATCAAAACCACAATGTAGTATTACTTCACACTTAAGTCCATACTTAAAGAGTATGGGCCATACATATCAAAAAGATAAAAAAAAATAAGAATGGGAGCCAAGGTATGGCGATAAATGAACCCTCTTCAAATGCTGTCGTAGGAATGTAAATTGGTTTGACTTCTATGGAAAACTGTACAGAAGTTCCTCCAAAAATGAAAAATAGAACTACCATATGATCCAGCAATTTTACTTCTAGGTATCTACTGAAATACTATGGAAACACTAACTGAAAAGATACATGTGTCTATGTTCATTGCAAAACTACTCACAATAACCAAGATATGGAAATAACCTAAGTGACCACTGATGATTAAGTGGATAAAGGTGTGGTATGCTTAAATTATGGAATACTACTCAGCTGTAGAGTAGGTGAAACTTTACCATTTGGAATGACATAAACAAATCCTGAAGTGATTATGCTAAGTGAAATTTAGAAAGAGAAAAACAAATACCTTACGATATCACTCATATGGAATGTAAAGGAATAAAACAAATAAAAACAAACCTCTACATTCAGACATCACAAAATGGTGATTAGAAACAGGTAGATGTGATGGGTGGTAATTAGACCTTTGTTGGTAGGCCTGGTGTGGCACACATGTTTGTTGAGGTAGGAAGCTGTACTCCTAAAACTTAGATAGTACGATAAACACATGTTCCATCAATAATAAAAAAGGACTCTCAACATGCAAAAATTATTGTAAAATATGATATGTTTTAGAAATTAAAAAGGTTTTAGTATAAATGTCTATTTCTATCTAGCTTTATTTCAATCAAGGTCTATAGTTATTGAGATGGTAATTTGTCAGGCAGTGTGCTACAAATATCTTGATGTTCTTTTCCAAAATCTCTGTTATGCCATTCTTTGCCCCCAAATCCTCTTCATACCAGGCTCCCCAAGCAAATGCCCCAACTCTCCATACCTTTCTCTACTATTAATCTGTCTATTCTGATGAGCAGACTTGATAGGTGGTCAAAAATGAATATACATATATTATCAGAACTTTTTAGGGTAAAGGCCCTTCCTGAATCTTAAAAGTTGTGCCAAATATACCTTGCATATACATCTGGCATTGCCCTTAACACATTATGTTGAAGTGATCTTTTGACTTTCTGTCTTTTACCCTGCTTTGACTATGGCATATTTGTTTCTTTAATATTTGTATTTCTAGAAACTGCAGTAGATGTGTTAGGGGAGATACCATGTTCCCTGTCCTGAGCAGAGCAGAGCAGTCAGCTGAAGCTACACGATGAGGAAGGCAGGTGGGCCCACAGGTAGACACATGGAAGGACTCACTTCTTGGCTTTGGACTCGGGGGACATGGAACAGATACAGGGGTGAGAGACAATTTGGGAGGCTGAGAATATCAGCTAATATCTTGATTTGCCCTTTGATTTTGCACCTTTGTCCCAGAATTACTGTAGCGGCAGGATGGGAGCACAGGAGCAGGGTCCAGGATGGTTCTGGGCAGACGGGTCAAGGAAGAAGTCTCTTGGAGCCCTTGGTGGCTTTTCATACTTTATTTAGTAGAGGTGGCCAGGTTCATGGCAGGTATGGGTGCTGGGGGGCCGGGAGGCTGGCAGGCCTCCCAGCCCCCAGTGCGTCTCACCCTCTTGGCTGCTGCTTCTCTCGCTAGTACTGTCGGTCCTGTCGGTTCGTCCTCACAGTTCTGTCTGTTGGTGCTCGCAATTCTCACACTTCTGTCTGTTGGTCAATCCTCACAGTTCTGGCATCCTCATGACACCACCCATTTATGCCCGTGTCCAACACAGGTGCGCCCACTTGCGCATGCCCACCCTGGAATGCTCGCAGCACCACAGGTGTCCATCATCAGTAGTGGGAGGGTGGAAATACCTGATCAACCTTTACCCTACAGTCCATCCCCTCAGGTTTTCCACCATACAAATTATTCATCAATAAAGCAATGCAGCAAACACAACATAATGCAAATAAACACATACGCCTAGGCAGGGCACCAACCTAGGGGCAAAAGACATTATTGGCACCAGCAGATGATCCACCATATCTGCTGCCAAAGGCACTGATTACATACAAGGTGGGAACCACTCACGGCATCTGCCGTCTCACGCCAGGAGCCGTCAGGCTTCCTGGCCTTCTCTGGCTGTGGTCTCAGCTACAAGCCACACACTGCACCCACCCCCAGGATGCTCTCACTTTCTCTCGGGATTGGCGATTCTATACTCTGGGGGTAATCGCCCAATCCCCAGGGTACTCTCTGCTGTCACTCCAACATTCAGCTTTTCATAGCCACATGTGACATGCAGACCCTGCATTCAGGGCAACCCTTTGCACACGCACATGGGTCGGGGCTCCGTGGATACAAGCTCCACATGCAGCCTCTCTTGGGTCCCCTTCTCGGCTGTGGGCTCCACCACAAGCCACGTTCCCTTCCCGTCCCCCTAGGACGGTTCCTCAGTGCCTCACCCACACTTAACAAGTGGGGCATCACCTACAGGTGATTTTAAGAAATTCATCGGCCTTCTTTACCAAACAGGCTGCTTACCAGCTACTCTGGGTTTCCCCAATTAGTGCCAGCTTTTGCCAACCTCTCCTCTACCTGGCTGCAGAGGGCTTCCTACCTCTGCCACTCTTGGGCTTTTCTACGCCCGGTCTGCTTTTGGCCACTGAGGCTTACTGGCCATGCCTCCTTGGGTGTATAAACAATCATCCACCCCCAGGGTCCCACAAACACAACCTGCCTTCTGACAGGATTGTCAGTCCATTAGTCCATTAGTCCTTTCCTTGCGTCAGCAGTGGGCGAGCTCTGAATCGTGGTCCTCTTTCGGTCCGCTGCCTCAGGTCGTGGGCTGGTCCTCACAGGCGTCTCCTCTTCCACTTGAGGTCTTGTCCCGCAGCTCCTGGACTGGTCCACCTCCTGCGCTCCTGCAGCGTCTCTGGCTCTTCTCACAGCATCCTGGTCTTCAGGCACCTCCTGTGCTGCTGTTGCACCTCTGGTGTTACATGTTCGTGGCCTGCCACCTCTCAGTCCCTCCTGCAGTCTTCTTAGGGCTCTGCACCGTCTGTATCGAACCATCCTGAACCCTGCTCCTGTGCTCCCATCCTGCCGCTACAATTACACAGCCCCTTTTGCCCTTTCCCTACCAGGAAGATGCCTTAGGACTTGTAGCAAATGTTTGGGCCCCGGCGACCCCACTTCAGGTCAACCCTATTTGTTTGGGCATTAACCTATAAGAGGATGAGTAACTTTGGGAACTTTATTGGGAAACTATTATCCATTCTTCTTTCCTCTCTCGATGCCCACTATTTTCTTCAAGTTCTTTCACAGTAAAAGTCTCCTGTGTCTTTGTGAATGTGGATAGCCAGACCCCTTTAAAATGAGTTCATAGGGCAAGTTACATTATTATTGACGTAACAAATGTTTATAGTACTATGTAAGTTTTAGCTTTTAGGGTCAGAATAGAATAAGAGAGCCTCCCTGGTGGCACAATGGGTTAAGCAACGCATTGTGAAGCAAACCTCAGTCACTACAGCACGAGTTTGATCCCTGCCTCTGGCGAGGGAGGAGACCCACATGGCACAGCAGACTTCTCCTGCCTCACCTGCTGCTCCCCTCAGCAGTGTATTTCAGTCTGTCTGTTCTGCTCCCGACTCTGTCTCTGGTGGATCCTCTCACAGCCCACACCTCTGGCCTATACTCCAGCTCTTGTATGCATAAATAAATAAACCTTTAAAAAAAGAGAATAGAATAAGAAAAATAGTAGATATTGTGTTAGGGGAGGTACCATGTTCCTTGTTCCGGGCAGAGCGGAGGAGCCAACTGAAGCTACACGATGAGGAAGGCAGGTATGCCCACAGGTAGACACAGGGAAGGACTCACTTATTTTTATTCCTCTGAGATCCAGAGATAGGGGCAGCGAATTCCAAAGGAGATTAATCAGACACTCCACCCCTGACTAGGGGTAACAGCACATTGCTGGACAAGAGCAATAAAAAAAAAAATAGGACTCTAAGATAAGGGCTGTGAAGCAAAATGTATTTCTGGACACAGTAGTCAATTGAGTGAGACCACCAAAAACTAACCAACCCCAAAGAGACTGACGGGGCTTTGGAATAGCTAGGGAAAGAAGGTATATATTCCCTGAGGCAATGCTCCACTACAGCTTCCTCACCCCTCCCTGGCCTGGTCCACAGGCCTAAGAGTCCTACTTTGTATCTGTTCTCTTTCTCCTTAATGTACTTCCTTATATCTACCTCTCTAAATGAATATGCCTCTTTCTGCTTACTTGCCTGAGAGTCAGCCAAGTTCCTGTGCGGCTTCATTAGACAGCAGCACATGGTGGTCTAGTGATGAGAACTTAGTGCTGCCACCGCAGTCTGGATCGATTCCTAGCTTGACAACTAAACCCGAAACCTGAAATTACAGTAACAAGAGCATGCAAATCGTGGGTCCTAGGGTACCCCTTGGTTGTCTGTTAACACTTGGGCTAGAATGAATTGAGCATTTCGCTAAAGCCAGAAATACAAAAACAGCTTTTTTTCTAGTCACTCACCATAGCACCTGGAAGGTGGCATGGAGAAGAGGAAGGAAGAACATTTTAAAGTTAGTCATGTCTGGGTCTATCATTTTTTATGGCTAAAGGCTGTTTTGTTTTGTTTTTTTTTTTTTAACCTATTCACAGAGTTGTAGAGATTTAATGAAATAATAACAGAAATCTCAGCGATTCCTTAAGCTTTCAAGTGTATCTATATGCTGATGATTTCCCCACACATCTCTTTACTTGGGAGCTCTCCTGGATTCTGAGCCACCTGGATGTCAGATGATTCAGAGGCTATCAAGTACACTTTAGCATTAAGTACCCCCCCCAACACACCCCAAATTTGATCCTCACCCTCATCATGCCCACATCAGTAAGAGATATCACCTGGCACATTGCAGAGTCAGGAAACCAGGAATCCTCTTTGGGTCTGCTCACTCCTTCCTTACCCCGTACAGCGAATTCTTCATGGTCTCTTGTATTTGTCCAGTCCCTTTATGCTCATTCCATCACCTTTTTGTTCAGGCCTTCCTGTACTGTGATCCAGACGGTCATACCAATCTCCTCCAGCTTTTAATGCCAACCCAAGGCAACTTCTACTATTTCTTGCTTAAAATTGTGTCTCCCCTGCTGTGTGATCAAGTCCCTATTCCTTATCACAATCTGCCCTCTGTTTGACCTTCCTTTCTCCCCTCCCTCCCTGCCTCCTCCCACACCTACCTATGCCATTTGTGTTTCTAAGCATGAATGCTCTCTTATTTCCAAATCTTCAAACACAGTGTTCCCTCTGCCCAGTCCTCCATTCCCTTTGTTTTTCATTTGACCAAATTCTCGTTAATTTCCAGACACTGGTGCCATCTCTCTAAGAAACCTTGTCCATCACATGTCTAAGTGAGATGTTTTTGTGGGCACCAAATTTATTACAGGGCAGGGAGAGGGGAACCCCAGAACTCCCAAACCTGCCTGATTTACATGGATTCTGCCATCTGCCATATCAAGACAAAACATATGAGACCTTTAATGAAAAGGAACTTTAATACAGTTAGTGAACAATACAGAAAAGACAAAGAGGCCAATCCAAAGAAGATTGGCCCAAAGCAAGACCCAAAAGCCTGCCACAAGTCTAAAGCACCTATTGGTAGAGACCAGTAGAAAAGGGTCAGAAAAAGTCAGACAAGTCTGGGAGGAAAGGAACAAAATCCAATTCAAGATAAAAGCTGCCATTGTTAACCTCTCCACGGGTCTCTCACCCACATCTGTTACAAGCAGCTCAGGACCAAGAAGCAAGCTCAGCTTCTTCACATGTGTCTCTGCTCCATGTGCCTTCTCCAAGTCTTCTTCTTGCTCTCCATCATGCTTCTTTCCTTCTCCAGTCTCCTTTCTAGCTTCTTCTCCTCCCTGCTCAGCTCCACCCTCCTTTGGGTGGGGCAGGGAAACTGGGACTCCCCTTTTCCTGGGGATCACGCTGTTATCCTTTGTCTCCATGGTCCCAGGGACATGTGCCCTCCTTCTTTATGACAAATCAGTGACCATGTTTTAATGTAAGCATCTAATGAAATAATAGCATATGCTGTGTGTTGGAATTCTTCTAAGATTTTTAAAAATTCATATTAGCTGAAAATACACATAAGAACCCTTGTGGTAGGTACTGTTATCCTCTTTGCAAATGAGGGGATGGTAATTCTTCCCAGTATTGCAAAGTGAGTCTTTGAACTCAAAAAGCCTAACTCCAAGAGACCACGTAAGTACCAAGAATGCATTTTTGCATTCAGTAGTGTCCAAGCATTATGTCAGTGTTGTTCACTGATGTATTCCTAGGCCCAGAATATAGTCTGACATGTAATAGGTGCTCATCAAGTATTTAAGCCTTACTAAGATAAATGACTAAATGCTGACTCATTTATGTCTCTCCCTTCTGAAGGGCCAGGAACTAGCTTTTATTCCACTTTTCCCAGTAGCTAATCTGGTACCTGGCACATAATAGAAATTCTTATCCTATCTCTTCACATAGGTTCATTGCACCTCTGAGTCCAAGGTTGCATTTTGCTTTAGTGGTTTTTTTCAACCTTGCATCCACCCTACCACACTTTCCTGATTGTCAGTTTTTGGTATGTGGAAAAAAATCTGGTCAGCTGCTGCTTGACAGCTGGAAAAACAGAGCTGCACAAGAGCCAAACAATTCTGTACCTCAGAGAAGCAGGGAGGAGAGCCTCCTGCCTCATGTGGGTATGTGGGTGGAGGGCTGAATCATCGAGTCTTTGCGTTCCTTGGAAAAAGATAACTCAAAGGAATATTATGTAACATGGAGAAATAGGAGGGGAATAAGCAGAGACATAAAAATGACTAAAATGTTGAACAGTGTGATCTCTAAAGCTAAAAATAGTTGTCATCAAGTTTAGAGATGAAAAAGTTGTGGGTCAATGTTCCATTGCCCTGAGGGCCTTGCAGGAATAGGCTCCTTTTGAAGGCTGTGGAACAGATGTTCCCAGGCCTCAGGGAGGGGAAGAATGTACAGCAGTCCTACAGTGCCCTTTGAGCAGCTGAGACAGGGCACAGAAGACAACTTTACCAGAGAAGAGACAGCCTGAGCATCAGCAAAACATTAAAAATGAAAATGAAGATCATCAAGTTCCAGTGACCCAGACAGAGGGGGTGGAAGAGCACAAGAAATGTTGGTATTTCCCGGGTAGGAGGTGTATTTTGCATGTTTATATTTCAGAAGATATAAAATCCCAATAGATTTTTAAAAAGCATTGCAGAATTTTGCTAGAAACTTAAAAACTGGGTAAAATGACTATGAGGAGCAGATCAGACTTACATGGTCATTGAAACAAATAGCTCTCAAGTTCCAATATCCCATTTATTTTGGTAGCAAACCCTTGAGAGAGAGATCAGCATATCGAGAAAACATGGGTGAGTGGCTTATTCAGGCTGTGGCTCTTTGGTTTCATTGATACTTTGCAAGTAGTATTGTAAAGGTTAAAGAAATTAGGTGAAATACTAAAGATCATGTGGTGGGTCCCATCGATAGGCATACTGGTATTTAGTGTTAGTATTATTAGTAGTACTGGTAGTATCAGTGTTAGTATTACTAGCATTAACCCTAGTGTTGCTGTACTAATTTTATGGATTAGATTTCTGAGGTGTTGCCCCACCATAATAAAGGGAGATCCCACAGTCAAAAGAACTTAAGATTAGAATGAAAAGACTGAGGCGCCTTCATGGTGGCGCAAATGGTTGAGCACTGCACTAGGAAGCATTCACCGTCACTGCAGCATGAGTTTGATCCCCTGCCAGACTGCTGACCCGGTAAGGCGCAGACCTCTCCTGCCTTGCCCACTGCTCCCCTCAGTAGTATACTTCAGTCAGTCTGCCACTTCTGTTCCCCACTCTGTCTCTGGTGAATTCTACCCCCACCACACACCTCTGGCCTGTACCCCGGTTCTTGTATGCATAAATAAATAAATCTTTTTAAAAAATAAAAGGACTGAATTTTCCCAGATGAATTCACTGGCTAAAAGGGGATTATGAGGAGTATTCATTCAACAATTTGCTCCATTACCAGCATTTGTACTATTGAGAAGGGAGGGTCTATATAGGTATATTGTAAAGATTAATGCCTTGAGGGATGAGGGACATTGTATAAAAAGATGCTTTCTCCATTCCTTTCATGTATGTTAATCTATCCTGACCAAAAAGAATGTATACCTTTTATAGAGCAAGAATCGTATCTCCTAATTTGTATTATCACCTTTCTTTTTCCTTCTCAGTTTTCAAGAATGAAAACGCACATATAGATAAAACAAATCCAGAAATCGAAGCTACTTGTATTGCTAAACATGTATAGAGTTTCATATAAATACAACTCACAAAAGGTATGAATGGAAAGAATTTCTTTCTACCCAATGATTTTGTGCAATATTTGGTATGCTACCCGTAGTGACAAAATATGGCAACACTGGCTCTCTGGAGACCTCAGGAGCCACTCCTTCCTGGATCTCAGAGGTTGCATCCCTTTCCCTGAGGTCCTGCTGTCCTTTCCTGGCCTTCCAGCTGCCTTAACAGATGAGTGAGCAAGGCATTCTCACTTTGAGGGGGGTGAGAGCAAACCACCTGAACAAACCAAGCTCTGTAAGTAAAGTCCACAGATCTTCCTGTTTTCCCAAGAAAAGCCTTTGTTTTGTTCTATTCACTACTAAAGGCATTGTTGATGGACAATTTGCAGTAGATTTCTCTTCCTTGTTGTTTTCAAAGGCATTAATTAGTGAGAACATTTATGTGTAGTAATTGGGCTTTGAAACTTGATTTCAAATTTACTGTAAAACAGACTGATCTTTATTATTTCAGTACAAATCATAAACTTAACTCAAATATGCATAGAATCAGATTTCTCCCATTTAGTCCGTCATCCCTGTGGAAGTTAATTTTTATGCATGGGTGAATTACTTCTAACAAGTGGTTAATGGGATACATTTTATGGATGTTACTTTCCTTAGGCATAAATATTAGGTGACCATAACTAATTCTCTTTATAATGGAAGGGGATAAGAAAGCATATATGTAAAAGTTAAATTTGAATCATATGAAATTCTGATCCTTGACCATTTTGGACCTACAGAATGAAATTTAATATAATACAATTTCATGTCTAAGATTTTCTCATAAAGCTATCTATGCTATGTCAAGTAGAAAATTGATTTTGGAGTAGTAACATAGTTCACATAAGAAGGTATTTGAAAAGTAACAGAGTTCAAAAATTATTTTATATACAGCTACAAAATAGGAACATGATACTATGCTCCAAACTATAATAACCCAGTAAATTATGATAGAAGACATAGTTATGTTATTTTGTACCCATTCATTAAATCTGAGCCTTGTAATTATAAAAGTATATTAGTTTACTATAAACTATGAAGTTAATTACATTTTATGAAATGACTCTTCATCCTGTTTTTGAGTCAGAAGTAAATTATGTTGAAGAAGTTAAGAAATCTTCCTTTGTCAAGATGGTGTACTTAAATAAGAAATGCTTTATATCTTTAAAAACTACTCTGTACATGAACCAATGGTAATAACACATTAAATTAATTGAATGTGATTGATAATATTTTAATTAGCTGTAATAATGAAAATTCCAATAAATTTAGAAAACATTTTGGGTTGAGAGAGTTATATCCAAAAATAACCCTTTTCCTTTATATTTTGGTTCCAGGTACAAATATAGTTCACAAGTCTGAATTATGCATAAGGACTAATGATCTTCAGCTTGACAGTCTTAATAAAGGAGCTAATGAGTATTTGATGGCAAGGTACAGGATACACATAAGGAGGAAACAAACAGGCTCAACATAAGGAGGAAATTAACAGACTCACTAATCACAGTAAATCTTTTTCTGTGAAAGTCAATAAAATGCGAAATCATAAAATGACTAAATCTTGGCTAGAAAGAATGGTTTCTCTTGTCAACTCCATGAAGTCCGAGTAAAACCACTAACCTCAAATGTTTGAGTACTTCAGTAGAATTTTTTTGTCCTGTATGCTACAGTTTAAGGTCTTTAGAGCTCACAAGAGTTCTCCATTTTCTTTTTCTTTTTCTTTTTTTTTAAAGATTTATTTATTTATGCATACAAGCACTGGGGTACAGGCCAGAGGTGTGGGGGGTGAGAGGATTCACCACAGACA
>JAGFMF010011870.1:12173189-12187947 GCA_019455555.1 Galemys pyrenaicus
GTTTTTGAGCCTTGCTTTGGGCCAATCCTATTGGGCTGGACTTTTAGCCTCAAAGAAATGGGTAATTTTAAATGCTTAACTTAGTAACTATATTCTTTGTCCTTTCTGTATTATACCCTAATTGTATTAAAATTCCTTTCCATTAAAAGTCTTATGTATTTATCTTGATGTGGCGAATAACAGAACCCATTTAAAAAAACAAATTTTGGGGTTGTGGGGTGCTCCTCTCCCTACCCTATAACAGCTTTTGCATGAATTCTTGACTGAATAGAACAGCCTAGAGCTCCCTCATCACTCCTGGGCCTCATTACTTTTATTTTTATTTTATTATTTTTTTAAGATTTTATTTATTATTTATGCACACAAGAGCTAGGTACAGGCCAGAGGCATGGGGGGTGAGAAGATTCACCAGAGACAGAGTGGGAAGCAGAACGGACAGATCGACTGAAACACACTGGTGAGGGGAGTAGTGGAAGAGGCAGGAGATGTCTGCTGCACCATATGGGTACCCTCCCTGACTGGGGGTCAAAGTTGTGCTGCAGCGGCTGCAGATGCACACTAGTGCAGCACTCAACCCTTGCGCCACCAGGGAGGCCCCCTCATCACTTTTAATAGAAATATTTTTAGAGGATTTTTCAGGGTTGAAAAATTATTTTTATTGTGTATCCAACATGCCTTAATTTCAGTAATATATAAATTTCTTTCACATAATTTTTATATAACTAAAGAGCCAAAATTAATTTACATAAAACATAAAAACAAAACCATATGAATTCTAAAATTCATTTAACATTAATTTAATGTGAAGGATTGTGTTTTGTTGACAGAAACTCATGAAAAAGATGAATTTCATTAATCATAAGAGTTCAACATGCCTATAAAACATTTGTTTTATAATTCAATTTTTCCACTTTTTGCTATTCAAACTACTGTACTCATCCATCTATATAATATTTTCTTCACTGGCTGTATTGTCTCCCTCAAAACTTAATCTCTTAAACAACCATTTTATTATGTTTATGTATTCTGAGAGTTAAGAATTCAGACTGGGAATAGTAGGAAAGGCTTGTCTTTCTTCTGAGCTCTTCAGAGCTCTTCAGAGAAGATTTGATGTCAGTACATAACTAAAATATTCACTCCAGTAACTGATAATGGTTGTTTGCCAGGACTGGAGCTTCTAGAAATTCCTCAGCCTCAGTTTCTTTATAGCAAGAGACCTGGAAGTTTCTGTGGTATTGAGTGGTGGTCGCTAGTGGTGGCCAGTTAGTAAGGCCATCCACTGATTGACTTTCTCTCCTTTGACTTCATGCTCCTAGATCGTAATCCTTTCACCCTGGACTCACTTTTCAAGTAAACTATCCTTATGCAAGCCTTTGTTTTAGGCTCTGTTTTCAGAGGTTCAGACAACGACAGAGTCCATAGAGCTGCTGGATGAATTCATATTGCAGGTGTCCAAGGAACATTGTCCCAAACCAAAATCAGTACTGGGGGAAAGGAGTTGTGGGATAGCCAAGCTGAGCCTCCTATGACCCAGAGGATTTAATCTTTCTCTTCATTTTAAGTGGTTTTTTGTCCATTTCTGACTGATGTGCTTTTTAGTGACATGGAAATAAGGTGATTGCATGTGTTATGTAAACTAGAACTCCATTACCATTAAAAACATTCATGTGCACTAGTCAGTTTCCAAGATAGAGCCTAGTAATTCCTTCCTCCCCAAATTCATGCCCTATGGAGTCCTCTCTACCCGTATGAGACTCAGCTATCTAACCAGTAAAGTATTGAAGAATGGGGGCCTCCCTGGTGGCACAGTGGGTTAAGCAACGCACTATGAAGCAAACCTCAACCACTGCAGCACGAGTTCGATCCCTGCTGCCGGCCAGGGAGGGGACCCACATGGNGCAGCAGACCTCTCCTGCTGTGCCCACTGCTCCCCTCAGCAGTGTACCTCCGTTGATCTGTCTGTTCTGCTCCCTGCTCTGTCTTTGGTGAATCCTCTCACCACCCCCCACACCTCTGGCCTTTACCCCAGTGCTTGTATGCATAAATAAATAAATCTTTAAAAAAAAAAAAAGTATTGAAGAATGTCCTATTTGAAGCTTGGCAGGAAAGACATTATTGTTTCTACTCTCCTGGATCTAACTCTAGGGAAAACTACTGCCATGTCATAAGGACATTTAGAAAGCCCTATGGAGATGTGCATGTGACAAGAAACAGATCTATTGCCAATGGCCATCACCAACTCTACAACTGTAGAGACCTACTGCTCTTATGTAACAAATCACTGCAAACATAATGACTTAAAACAAGACAATTTATTATTTTATAGTTATGGAAACTTTATGAAGCCCAATATCAGTCTTACTGGGCCTAGGTGTTGCCAGGGTTTATTCTTTCTGGAACTTCAGAAAGAGAATATCGTTGCCTTTTTCAGTTTCTTAAGTAAGACTGCCTACATTCCTGAGCTCTTTCTTGCATCCTTCCAACCTCTTGCTTCTGTCTTCACATCTTCTATTGCCAATCCTGATCCTCCTGCTTCCCAATTAGGTGGACCTCTGTAATGACATTGGACTAGATGGATACTCCTACTGTATAGGATTACATGGATGATAATCTCCTCTCCTCAATTATTTTAAATATTTAAGGGGGATAAATACCTCTTAGATTTTTTTTTTTTTATATTTCAGTTGTAAATATTTGGCTTAGAAATTTTTTCCCAATGTCAAATTGGTAAAAAATTCAAATCATAGAATTATGTAACATAAAAGGGTAAATTATATGACATGGAAATTAAATAATAAGGTTGTTACTACTTCATAATTAAGAAAAGCTAATCTTGATGTTAGACGTCAAGTTATTCCCTGCTCTGGGGCACAATGACTGAGAGGAAGCACCAGGCGGGCCGTTTTTATGTGGTTGCCAGCAACATGGATGTGACCACTCTGTATAGAAGTGTTAACATTTATGAATTGTGTATTTTGTCTATGTGTATTACACTGCAAAATTCTAGCCTTTAAAAAACAAACAAAAATGCCAGAATAGTATTATCCAAATCCTAGAAGTATGTAAATGTGTTTGCGATAGCCAATGATAAAGGAAATGCATAAAAAAATGAGGCTTGTGACAGTTACAGGACCTTTTAATGACTTTAAGACGGAGTATGGTTGACTTACCATTTCCATAAAGGAGTCTAGTCTTTTATTGCAAAATAATCTACTTTTAAAACATAAATATATGAATGTGACATTTATAGAAATATAAAATTACAATAAGTGTGTAAAATATCATAGAGCTATTCATTTTAAAAATTTGATATAAAGAATATGTTCAAGAAAGAATGATCAATTTTGAAAATATTTCATTTGGAAATTTTATGGAAATTCAATATATTATATCCTCCCTGTTTTTATCACAATACAAAGTCATAATATTAAGAAAATATAATAAGTTTTGTATCAATCTTTAAGATTCCTGGAGTTTATCTGACATACCAATGACTAATGGCAGTTTTATGAGTTTATGGAATATTGAGAAATGTGCAGGACAATAATCCTCAAAATGTGGAAGTCAAGAACTGGAAAGGAGCTGAGATATAACCTATTCAAGGATGGTAGCTTAGTCTCCTGCAATTTCATAGATGTTGGCACAAGACATGAAACTCCTGGGTAAGAGACAAAAAACAACCTATTACTCATGACCATAGCATTAAACAGAGATTCCTCAATTTTGCACCAAGTTCACCAAACCTCAATTACAACATGAAAATGTGAAAAAGTAATCCTTAACAATAAACTTTGAACCAGAGAGAGATACCATCTTTATTATTTTATTTTTTAAAATGATTTATTTATTTATGCATACAAGCACTGGGGTACAGGCCAGAGGTGGGGGTGTGGGAGTATCCACCAGAGACAGAGTTGGGAACAGAACAGCAGATAGACTGAAATACACTGCTGACAGGAGCAGTGGGTGAGGCAGGAGAGGTCTGCCCTGCCATGTGGGTCCCCTCCCCAGCTGGTGGCAGCAAGGATCAAACTCATGCTGCAGTGGCTGTGGTTTGCTTCATAGTTCATTTAACCCATTACACTACCAGAGAGGTCCCTCATCTTTATTATTTTAGACAGTAAACATATATATCTTCCTCTTTGGATGGAGATATGCCTCTATTTTTCCTATGCCGTTTATTTATATAAACATTCTTGAAAAGATAATCTTGGTCAAAGGTAGCTGGTACTTAAATGCTTGCGAGCCATGCTGCACCACAAGAGATTTATGGATAATTGTCTTCCATTGGTTGATGAGGAATTCTGAATGCCTGGCAACTTTACATGGCAGGGGAGTTATGGAGCCAAAGTCTGTATTATGATACAATGACATTATTTGCCTTTCTCTTATTGCTCATGACTGGTCAGTAGAGATTACTAGAGGCTACATGAAATGATTTGATAGACTTCTGTATTTTTTTATTTTAATATTTCTCCACTTTATTTTCTAGTGCATAGATTTCAATAGCTATAACCCACATAGAAGCACATTGGGGTCCTCAATAATTTTTAAGAGTGTAAAGGAGTCCTGAGATCAAAACCTTTAAGCACTGCTGCCCTAAGAGTAGCATCAAGATGACAAGACCTTGGGAATGCTGTTACAAGATGTTAGTCCTGCTCCTCTCTGAATTGGAAGGAGACTCCAGTTCAGAGAATTGCTTCTAGAAACTGTGGTTGCCTTAAGAAGGAATAATCATTATTTCTTTCTTGCCTGTTTTTCTGCTTAGGCAGTTGATTTTTTACTGTACAATCCTAATTTGAGCAAAAAGCAGAAATTTGGAGATAGCTGACAGAGTGGAGTGAAAAAGTAGCAGAGTATTTGGCATGTACGCCCTCTGGTGTGGCAGGCGTGCATGATTTTTCCTCTGAGTCACTTGAACACTTTATGTAGTAGTCAGGCTTCAACAATTTTGCCAGTATTCCACCCAAAGGACAGTCCTTTGGATAAAGTAGCAAGAGGCTGAGGATAGTCCTAAAGAGAGGAGTTGAAAGCTGTGGACATTCTAGTAAATACTAGTAAATGTTTAGCAACTGACTCCCCCAAAAGAAAAAAATAGAACTGGTTTGTAATTTTTGCCAATTTCTGTAGTGTGAATTCTCCCACCATGGCTGATTTCAAGCTATCGGTGGATTAACAACCAGCTCACAAAATTTCTGAAAATTTAACAATTGGCCTGCATGAGCTGGCACTAGAATACAACTGGATAAAAGGATTAAAATAAATTGAGCTGGATCAGATTTCCTACACCCAGAACCATAGGGCAAAGTGCCCCCTGACAAGAACACACTGTGCCCCAAATCAATTTATAGTGTGCCATCCACCCCCACCAAAGAGGCAGTATCTGGACTCTGTCCATATCAAAGGGAGTGGGTAATAACCAGTGTGGCCAAGAGACAACCACAACAGCACCCTTAAGGAGGACTCAGCCATCCTTTCCACAACTCTTATTCCCCTACCTAGTCACACTTATCTGAGAAGTGGAGATACTCCAAGGGAAGTGAAAACCACACCTGTGTGCTCTGCAGGTTTTAGGCCATGAGTCAGGCAGCATGAGCAGGGAGAAGTGGGATAACATTTTGAGAATGAAATTCCAACTGGATTAAAAAAGACTGGACTGGACGTAATCTGAAGTAACTGGAAAGGAGGGTATTCTAGCACACATAAATGCAGCAATTGGAAAAAAATAAAACAACAAAACCTGTTTTAGGTTTGAATTTCCCCCAAGAACAGACTATTTGATACATCATTATGTTCATATTAATTTAATTTGAAATTTACAACTGAAATAGAGACTAAAAATATTATTTTGTAGATGACTCACAGATTGACTGTCTATGAATAGACAGAAATGGGGAGGTGAGTAAGGAAAATTTTGCAGGTCTAACTTTAAGGGAGAGGTAGAGAGGAAATAGGAACTTGGATGGAGACGGGTCAGATTCAAGAGGGCAGCTTACCTGCCTGTCCCACCAGTGTTATGTGTAGCCGAGAAACAAGAGGAGTCGAGATTGACTCCTGCTTTCCAATTTGGAAGGCTAAATATAGTTTTGTGTTTTTGGAACTAAGACTTTGTAAAACTGGCATGGATTTAGAAGACATTATTTTACATGTATGTTGAAGTTGGAAGAATCCTATCTGAATAATAAACTAAGATAAAGATGATGAATATGTCTTCTGGTGTTAACATTTATTAAGATTCATGCTAATAACATTGTTTCCCAGCTTCATACAAATGGAATCATATTCTGTTTGGTCTTCTGAGACTTAATTATTCCACTCATTATGTTTCTAAGATTTATCCACAGTTGTGTGTAACTGAGGTTCATTCATTTCCACTGATGAGTATTCTATGGGGTGAATATATCATAATTCATTTGTCAATTCTTTGTCTGAGGAGTGTTTTTTTTCAACTTTGTGTTTTAATTGCGTTTGCTACTATAAACATTCTCCTGGTGCATGTGTCTGGGATATGATGATGAAGAGGAGAAGGTATTTAATGTTTTAATCCCTAAATTGTGGTGAACTTCAAAGGTGTTTATTTTTTTCTATGCTGTATAAGTTACATGTCATGTATATTCTTTTGTTTGCATCAGAAGTTGTATTTCATTATGTTACATTAAAGGTTACACAATAAAATATGGAGAAGATAAGTGGAAAGGGAGCAGGGACTTGTCAGTTAGGAGAAAGAAGGGCTGCAGTTTTAGAGGGAGTCAGAGATGGCTTATGAGAAGGTGATATTTGGACAAGACCTATGGGTGAGGGAGTGGCCATGAGGAGCTCTGAGGAAGTGTTAAATCATAGATGTCTCATACAGAAGAGAAAAAGATTTTAATAGCTAGTAAAACAGATGTCTGGGGAAAGACGAGCAGAGTAGTGTCAGTTATAATAGCTGTTGCCATCCTCCTCTGGTCCATTGGAATAGCTGTTGCCAGCAGGATTTGTGGTCTCTTTCTCAAGGTGAGGAAAATTCCTTTTCCTTTAGCTTTTGGAAACATGCACACACAGACAGGACTTCATTACAGAAAAGAAAGAGAGAAATGAATCCTCTTAAAAGACATTTTTATTTGTTCTAAAGAAAGTAATATTTGGCCCTAACTGACATAAGACTCACTTCCAAACTGCAAGTCAAACCCTCTTGGCAAACTGCACCCAAAATTTCCTCCTTTGAGTCTCTGGGTAATCCCCACTTCTGATTCCTATTCTTCTCCAATTTCCCTTAGGCATCTCCTCTTCAGATACCGGACTGCAATCAAGTAGCTCAACTGTGGGTCCCCTGTTTAGGTGAACAGATGCTTGGTGACTTAATAGTTACCTTTTTGGAGAGAGAATCCTTGCCTACAAATAGTACCAGAAACATTCCCCATTTTCTCCTCAGATAACCTGCCCAATGATAAAGATTTTTCCCCCCACCTATTTGCTTTTTTAAAAGTTTGATAAGAAGCCTTACGAAAATGAGATTTTAAAATAAATTTTCAAGGGGGTTACAAAAATGATGGCTCCAAAAATGCCAAAGCATGAGTAATTTTCCTTAAAAAGCACTATAACAAGTACAGTTTTGTTTCCTTGTAGATGTTAAAAACGTTCACCGTTTTCTATGCTTCTACTGACAATAAGAAATGGGAAAACACAGTTGGAGGTCATCATAAGTAGTTCATGCATTTGGTAGTGGTGGGAAGATAGTTTTGGCAGAAAAGAAGCTGCTATGAAGATCCTGTAATCAGCATATTATACAAATGAAATGTAAGCTTTACTTTCTCAGTGTACACTGGTCTTGAGAATGACCAGCCCAAAAGTTATTCTGGGACTCCCCACGCTCCTGTGCTCTAGTTCCCAAGGTGACCCTCAACATTGTTGTAAAATATGGAAAACCCAGGATTTCCTTGGCAGCTACTGTTGATGTCCTAGTACAGCTCTGACCTAAGTGCTGACTTCTTCTCTGGTGGCTGCTGTCCTACTTGACCTTGTAACACAGCTATTGATTTCCCTTCTTTAATTCTCTGAGCTATGAGTAGCCTGTTCCTTGAGGCCTGTTTAGACCTTCTGTCTTAGATCTGTAGTGATAAGTTTGATTGCTTATTTTGAAGGATTGGAACTGGGAAGAGGAGAAGAGGGAAGGAAAATTCTCTGAATTATCTGTGAAGTCAGAAACTGGGTTTGGTGACAGTGATAGTGATGGGCAGAGAAGTCACTGTTGAGCCAAAGCTACAGCAGGGGCACTGGGCACCAGCCAGGAGCAGTGCTGGGTGTTGAGTAGTAGCTAGAATGGCTTGACCAAAGACCCTCTGGGAAATCGTGAAACTTGTTTGGGATATTAGGTAGTTATGTCTAAGTCGATTAGAGAACTTTCCACAAAGGAAGATGAGGGGAAGGAAGAGGAAGGAAAGAATGAGGCTGAGAGTGGACAGTTGCCTACAACTCCTTTATTTCTATAGGTCCACTGAGGGTGCTAGGAGTTCCTAAGCATACGTTATATTAAATGATATGCTCATTCAACCCCAGGCTTCCTGTTCATTTACTTTAAGCATCAATCATTTTAGTCTAAATTATATGACAGGAATAATTAAACTTGAAATCAACACCGTATTATTTCTTGCTCAACTTACACATCTATCCACATTGGTTATGGCTCAGCTCCACCTATTTCATTAATGCTTCTTTGACCCAGTGCATGGAGGTCTCAAGGTAGGGAAAAGAAAGTAGAATTACTCATAAACATTGTAGTTGGGATTGACACTTGACCCTCTACTCATATTTCACTGGCCCAAACAAGTCACATCATGATGTCATGCTTCTGACCAGGTCTAATCCTCTTGTGGAATGGGGCAGCAATACTTGAGAACAATCATGCAGTTTGCCCTATTCTGTGAACTTAAGCAAGTCATTTCACCTCTCTGAGCCTCAGCTTTGTTCTGTGTCCAGACATTGACAATAGTATTTACCCCTTAGGTAAATACTATTTTGAGGCTAAATGGAAGAAATATATTCAAATGCATATAAGTGTGAGAACTAATGGAATTCATATGTAGTCCCAAGATAGCTTTTTCTCAAATACTATCATCTAAATATGTTGTGTAATTTTTTCTTTTCATTGTTTCATTCACTATAGCAAATCATTATAAGGAAAAATGCATTTTTAATAATGCTATATGTTCATATGAAAAGGCAGCTTATGAACACTGAAACTTTTCCTTACTTATTTCACTACCCAACAGTTGTACAATATAGCAGAAGTGATTCATAATGTATATGTCTTCCCACAGCTTTTTGTCCCTGCCCTTTACCTTTTCCTCCTGGAGAGGTTTGCTAGGATTGTTTGGTTTCTTCCCCTCCTACCTTCCAAAGAGACTCTGCCTTTTTCCACCAGTCACTTGGAATGTTTGCCAAATTTGAGAATAAAGACAGTCAGCTGGAGACACAGGATCAGAAGGAAAGGAGAAGTTGGAATGACAAGAAAACCTGACATCAGTGGGGTGAGATAGTTTTCTCTTGGGGAAGGAAAGAAAACCCTCATGGGACTCGGATCCTGGAGACTGCAAGTGGGGATATATTTTTCTAGGGAATTTATAAAAGGAAGCTATAGAAATATGGAATATAAGGAATTTGACTGCATCAGTGAAGATGACACTTGCCTGCAAGAAATAGAAAAGTTTCTTAAAAATAGTAACTTATATAAGACAGAAGATTGTTCCTCAATTACTTAAAAACATCCAAATGTAGAGAGTACATCACCATTAGGGAAGTTCCAAGACCACTGAACACTCAGGATCCTTTTCTCCTTTTGCTCCACACCTTTAGCATGCTCTTCCATGACCCCAAGGAAGTGCTTCAGTTCTAACCAAATCACCTGTTCTATTGACACCAGAAAGGTAGAAAGACCAAGGACACCTTTTGTGGAAATTTCTATGAAATTTGCACCCAACACTTACTTAGTTACATGGCCACACCTGGCAAATGTTTAATTTTATTCTAGGTGTCCTACTAATTAAGAGGGTTCCACTTCTAAGGATAAAGGGAAAATTGATAATGGGGGTAGGTGACTAGTAAGCTTCCTGTAGAAGAGAAAGAATTTTAAACTGGTGTCATGAATGATGTACTTCAATATTTTTAAGTCCTTAAGAAATGAAATTAATAACTAGAGTTCTTAGGAAGTGAAATCTTGGTTTCTGCACTGTATTTCGTTGCCCAAAACACATGTCTAAGGCTGAACCAGGGCTCATTGCTCAATTAGCCACTGTAATCACTTAGAAGTTCTTTTTTCTGGCCACCTCCTCTGGGCTCTCAACATGGAAAGGCTTTTCACATCCATATCACGGGCTTGCTCTCAGATACTTGGGGAGTTCCCCAAGTTGGAGTTTGACGACATTATAGTGTCCTACAGACAATGTAACTCTGGTAGGTTCTTAGGCGTGTAAGTGAAATACAGGAAAAAGTATGGTTTATGTCACATGGTTTCTGGAACTTGAAACAAGAAGAAACAGGATTGTTTTCGAACATCCTTTGCCCAACCCTATTCTTTACCATCTTGTAGCAAAATATAGATTTCGGAGTGTAAATGCGGTGGAGGAGAGCTGTAGAATGAAGCTTATAGGACACGCCTGCACAGTTGGTGTTTTCTCCGAGAAAGGGAAGATGGCGGCCATCACCATTTTAAAGCAGAGCACTATTTTCTTTGTTCTCCAACTCTCTCCATTTCTGTAACCAAAGTACAGAGTATGCATCGATTGAAGTTTGGTAGTGTAATAAAGGACATTAGATTGCCCACGACTTACAGTTTGTGTAAGGCACAGTTTTGTGTTTCTTCTCTGTACTGAGCTGTGTGCTGTTGGAACAAATTTGCAGAGCGGGTCTGGCAAAGTGTGCTTGGTACTTCAGAACAAAACTTCCACTTCTCTGTTAAGATAGGAAATAATTAACTCAAAAGAGATCAACAGCAAGCAGGTGCTCCCAGTCTCTGTTATCACCTGTTATTCAGTCTGCAGTCCCAGAAGCCTCAATGCTATGACAGTCAAGTTGCACCACATCCAGGGAGGTGGTTTACCAGTGTGAAGTATCATGTAAATAAAGAGCACACAGTGCGGTGGAATATCAAAGCCCTTTTAGATGTTAGAACTGTGGACCCTGAGCTGGGCCCTGTCATGTTGTAGAAGCTTCCCTTCCACCTGGAACTTGTGCTGTCTTGTTTCAGACATTAAAAAACATGGCAAGCATAAACAAACCTTAGAACTCCTACAAAGTATTCCCATGGCAGCAAATTTTATCCTGAGGGGAAGTTTTAGTAAAAATTATCAACACACATTTGAGACTTCTATAAAAAAGACATAAAATGCACTAAAAGAGGTGGGCCTCCTTAGGTTGATGCCAAATCCCTAAATCACAAAGGGCCGAGCTTTTCTCAAGGTTGTTATGGGGCCTGGTTGCTTGCTGTGTACAATTGAGACACCTGGAGAGGCTTCTTCTCACTTTAAATTTTTTCTAACTAACCTAATTCTGATTTCAGCTTTCAACATTACTCTGCTAAGATAATCCACTTTAAACAGACAACCCACTGGCTGTCTTCTCTGTTCTCCTGGGAAGCATGGGCAATGAGTGGCTTTCTGTGTGGTATGTACTACTTGATCTCATTGGGGAACAGAGACAATTTTTGCCTTGTACAACTTCAAAAGGCTTCTTTGATAGTTGATTTTGGTTTTTGACTTAAATATTGAAGAATTCAGCTTATTATCACTTCTAGTTTGTTTTTAAAATGAATTCTTCTTTATCACACCCAATAAATTCATCTAGAGCACGCCCAATTTCTCAAGCAGTTAAGTAAACTGCCCAGATTATTAACTGCAGGAGACCTGAGATCTTTGGTGTGATGCAATGTTTGATAGCTGTCCCTCTGTTCTGGAATCTTGTAACTTAATCCTTCCAGGTCAGAATATTAAGCTGTCAGGTTACCAGTGGGGTGATAAACCAGATCATGTCAAGCTAATTCTAAATGCTCAAACTCAACAGAATCATTCATGAAACAGTGGACCCATTCAAATTATTTTTAATGAATGATGTGCAAGGTCAAACCACAGAGTGACTGCTGCTTTGGGGATATTCTATTATCAACAGAATATTTATTGATATCCAATCAAACATTAGTATTCCTTCAAACATTTGAGAAGTGCTGAGCTAGACAATATAAGTTAAAACAATTTATTAGATTGTCTCTATTTTAGGATTCAGGTATTACCTCCTTCCCGGAGTCCTGCCTGAGCTCATCACATCTTATTGTTGCTGTAATCTCTGGAGGTAAAAGTGCTGATGTTGGGCTTCTCTGATGGTGCAGTGGGTTGGGCAACACACTATGAGCAAACCGCAGCCACTGCAGCACGAGTTTGATCCCTGCTGCTGGCCAGGGGGGGACCCACATGGTGCAGCAGACCTCTCCTGCCTCGCCCACTGCTCCCCTCAGCCTTGTGTTTCAGTTAGTCTGCCTGTTCTGCTCCCTGCTCTGTCTCTGGTGAATTCTCTCACCTCCTGTGACTCTGGCCTGTACCCCAGCTCTTATATGCATAAATAAATAAATCTTTAAAAAAAAAAGTGCTGATGTTATGTTGTGTGTTTGGTGGCACAGAGATGAGACCAGAAGACAAGATGTCAGTGTGGAGATGGAGGGCTGTTGCTCTCCTAGGCAAATAGCAATTCTCCCAACCTCTCCATGGCCTTTTATTGAACATGAGAACAGTTAATAAGCATATGTTACTTGCTACAAGAAGCCTAGCCCAGAAGTACAAGGTCGCATAGTTGTGTGCCAAGCCCACCTGCACATAATTAGCCACTACTATTATCTAACAACATTTTTGTTTCCTTCTTCTAGATTGAAAGAGTGCATGCCTCGATCCTAAGAGCCCTGTGCAGCTCTTATTAGCATGAGTTGTTTGCAAGTCTCCCAAGGCTCTCAGCATAACACTCTCTTCTGTCCTGACCATTGCTCACAGCTGTTGCAGCCTCTGGCTTCCCCCAACATTTTATCTCCATTGTACAACTTACTTGGGAATGAGATACTTGAGTTACCTGTCCCTGTTCCCCATTGAGCTGTGTGCTCTTCAAATGTATTAACTGCAAGTGTGGTTTTGAAGCATAAAGGCATGAATGGGTGAGTGAATGAATGAGTGAAGCATTAGACGTGTGTAGTTTTGAAAGGACTTGCAACACACAAGTAGTGTGATAACTACGATTCTCAGCAGTGGTGTTAGTGTTGCCATTTGGCAAGGTTGGTAGGGACAAAAATGAGATAGGCTATACTACTACATTAACAAGCTTAGGGCTGAATGTCTACCTGGAGTCAAATACTATGAAAATATTTCCAAGTGCTTAAAAAATGGTATTGTTTTCATTTATTTCATAAGAGAATTCGGATGGCCAATTTCTCTGTATGTACACTGCTAGGCAGGGCAGCTTTCCTTTGTTCTCTAACATCCTGTTTTTGGATTTTTTAACTAGAAATTACCATTTCCTCATTGCTTAGTGCTGTTACTACTTTGCAGTGCTAAAGCAATATGAACGGCCTCTTAGGAAAATTGAACTGTGAGTATTTTGATAACCTTTTTTTTATGATTTTGCTTGGCTTAATTTGGACATAGTTCAGGAAAAAGAAAACAGAAAAAAGAAAAACCTTCATAGATGTATTTTTTAATAATTGAAACTATTCCTTAAGGATACAATGCCATTTGATTTTAATTTTTGTTGCCTTTAATCCAAATAATTGTATTTCAAATAATCAGAGTGCCATTTGGTTATAGAAAACAAGCTCGGTAGAAATCTAAATATTATTTCATTTGACATCTGAATATCAAAGAGAAATGTAAGGAATATTTTCAATGTTTGAGAATATTCAGACTTTTTAAAAGTAGGTACTGTTAGTGAGAATATGCACTGGTCCATCCCCTGTGTAAAACAATATGGAGGATCTTTAAAGTATTAAAAATAGGTTTACCCTATGATTCAGCAATTCCACTCCTTGATATTTATTCAAAGAAGGCAGAAGCACTAGTTCAAAGGAATATATGCATTCCTGTGTCCATTGCAGTATTATTTTTAAATTTTTGTTTTTAGATATTTATTTTTATTTTTGCATACAAGAACTAGGTGTAGGTCAGAGGTGTTGGTGGCGAGAGGATTCACCAGGGACAGAGTGGGGAGCAGAGCAGGCAGAAGCCTGGGATCGAACTCCCTGGCCAGGGATCAAACTCATAACGGAGTGGCTGGCGATAGCTTGATAGTGCTGAGACTTTAACTTCTGTGCCACCAGAGAGGCCCACCATTGCAGTATTATTTACTAGAGTCAAGTGATAGAAACAACAAACCAACTGTCCAATAACAGATGAGTGGATGAAGATGGGGTATGTGTATACACAATGGAATACTACTTAGCTATAAAAGATGAATTCTTGCCACTTGTGAAAACATGAATGACCTGGAAGAAATGAGGCCAAATGAAATAAATCAGAAGGGGAAGAATATGTACCAAATGATTTCATCATGTGTGGAAGATAAAGGAAAAAACAAGGGAACAGACAAAAATAAATTTAAACAAACTCTAGATACCTGACTGAAGAATTGAGGCTACCAAAGAGGGAGAGTGTGGAATTGTTACAGGGCAGGGAGAGGAGCACCCCAGAACCCCCAAGCCTGCCCTCTCTGAATGGGTTCTGCCATCCGCCGCATTAAGACAAACACATAAAAC
>JAGFMF010011870.1:12187997-12240447 GCA_019455555.1 Galemys pyrenaicus
CGGGTCTCTCACCCACATCTGTTCCAACCAGTCCAAGACCAAAAAGCAAGCGCAGTTTCTTCACATGTCCCTCTGCCCCATGTACCTCCTCCAGGTCTCCTTGCTGTTCTCCATCTTCCTTCCTTCTCTCTTCTCTGCAGAAATCTTTTTCTCCTCAGCTCCACCCACTTAGGGTGGAACCAGGATTTTGGAACTTCCCCTTTTCCTGGGACCACCCTGTTACAGAATGAGGAATAAAGGAGAAGGATCCAGAGGTCTATGGTGGAGGATCATGGGTGTTTTGGTGGTGGCATGTTGTTAGTAATATACATTCTGAAGAGGTGTGAACTTATAACTCTAAATCTTATCAAGTGTGGTAAACCTTAAAAAAAAAAAATCTATGTACTTTGTAAGTTAATGTTTACATTCCTTTGAAATTCTGTTAGGGGGAAAGACCCTCCTAAATGGATTACACAAATAGGTTATGGACTTCAACCCCCATTCCAGACCTACAAAATCCAAAAACTACAAATCCCATAAGGTCATTATCGAAGGGCAGATCACTGGGACCTGAGGGTAAAGTTAAGCAGCCAGGCTAAATATAAAAGCAGACACGTGGGCCTTGGGAAGTTGCTTTTTCCTGGGAAGCCAGTTAAGCGCACCCTTGGGTTCTAGCTCAAAGAAACTGGTAGGATATTTACAAATCTGTTGCCCTCTCTTCCCCTTGTGTTATTCACCATGCTATTTTCCCTTCCCTTGTAAATAAAACCCTTTATTAACCTTTGTTGTGTGTTCCTGCAGTTGGGGCATTATAAGTGCCGTTGGAGCGCGTGCGGGTAAGGACCCAGTCAGGCAAATCCATTTTATATTAGGGTTGCCCTGTAACAATTCTACATGCAACATGACTGACAGGAAAACAGAAAAAAAGAAAGAATTCTTCACTTAGGAACACCTCACTTTGGGAACTAACCAGAGAAGAGCAGATAGATAATTTAGTAATTTTTGCACGAAATAAATTTACTATGTTAAAAACCACATTCCTATCTTTTTCAAAATAACTCATGCTATTGTTTTGTATAGTGGATGGGTTCATTTCAGTGACTGTAGCTCCATGATTTGTAAAACTTAAAATACCTAATTATAGTTTATGATTTTATGCTTCTTTTCTAGACTGCCACAGCATAGTGATTGCTTTGGGTTGAGTGTTTTAAATGTCAAAAGATGTAGTCCCCTAAGGCACTTAAATAAGCAAATGAAAAGGTAGTCATCAGCTTCCAACAGCTCTTTAAGTCTAATGAGTTTTAAGTGATGGAAGACTATGCTGTGCTTTTTAATTAAAAAAGTTTGTGTCTCAAACTCTCATTTCCACAGAAACCCTGATAAATAACTGATGGAGACACTCAAAAGTCACTCCATCAGGAGAGTACCCCTGGTTTCTAGAAAGGTAGTCAGGGAGCTTATCTCATTGGTGAGTGTACCTGAAGGGCTGTCTTTCTTGGTGGGAGGGCTGTGTAGCCTCAAAGGTCCTGCTGTTCTGAGGCTGAATGAAGCCTAATGAAGCAGTTGCTGTAGGGCCTTGTGTGCAGGATCGTCAAGGTTTGTGTCTGGCAAAGTTGCAAAATGCAGGGGCTTCCTTAGGCGGCAGAAGGATGCAAAAGGGGAGTTTTGGGGTTGCAACACTAGGTTGTTGTAGCAGTTGCAGTCCAGGCTATTGAAGGCTTTTGGACAGCACTGGGGAGGATCTGATGTCTGTGGGTGCAGAGAGCCAGCTACTGTACATACCTGCTCTCAGAGAGCTGAGCGGGCACATGTGACTGACCCACGTGTCTTTCATAACGTTTTTGTAAATCATGTTGGAGCTACAGTTACTATAACAGTACATAACCAAAAGCATGGTAGCATAAAAAATATATATTGTGCAGCCGGACTATTTGGACGAGGCACCATCAGAACAGCTATTTCTAATGAGGTCTATGGTCTCATCCAGAAGATAGAAGATTCATTTCCAGGAATCTTCGGCATGCTTGTTCGCACATATGGTGGTGGTTGATGTGGCTGCTGGTTGAGTCTTTCCATGGTTGTCAAGTAGATTAATTACACACGGCTCTTCCATGTAGCCTGGACCCCCTCTCAAAACTGTGGCTGGTTTTCGAGAGTATGTACGTTCAGCAGGGTTGGCTTCTTAGGCTAGTGACCTGGGCAGTCACCCAGGACCCCACTGACTCAAAAGGGCCCTGTGTTTTGTTTCGTGTTCTGCTGTCATTGCCTTTAAATTCTTAATTTTTGCCTAAAGGACTACTTATTTTCATTTTGCAATGGACCCCACAAATTTTATAGCTAGTCTTGAATGAGAGACAAAAAAAAGATAAAGCGATAGAGATGAAAAAGCAGGGGAGAAGGTGGGAAAGGGAGAGAAACTAACCAGAAGTCATATTGTCTTTTTTGACCTAGTTTAGGAAGTCACTATACCACTTCCGCTACAATGTTTGCTAGAAATGAGTGACTGAAGTGTCCCATATTTGAAGGGAGAAGAATAGATTCCACTGATTGATGGAAAGATGTCAAAGTTCTGGGACAGTATGTGGGAACATAAATATTGCTATGGCCATTTTTGGAAAATAAAATCTGCTACAAATGCTCTGCATATATTTCTGCAGTGGCCACTTACTGGATAGAGTTTTTATTTTGGAAAATCATGTGTAATAGTGTGTTAAAGTTAGAGACCGAGATACTAAGATAGACTTGATTTGCTATTCCATGGCCAGATCACATTATGCAAAATTTACATTCCATGACTTGAATCCTCTCAATCACTTTCACATGGAAAGAGTTGATGTGGAGAAGAGTTTTGAAATGATTTTTTGGGGGAAAGCAGTTGCTCCATCCATAGGGAATAGTGATAGGTATTATCTTCTTTGCTTTAATAAAAGGAGACCTCCATGAACCCATTTGGAAAGTTTTACAACTTGTTCCATGCAGTTGGGATCCTCAGAGGACTAGTGCCTGACTTCAAAAGCTAAATAGGGTCATGGCAACAGAATGAAGTTACCGCTCCTCTTTTCTTATGGTTATTTATTACTGTTATTTTCTTTAGAGGTAACAGTTATTTTATTTACAATTTTATTAAAACGCACTATGAAGCAAACTGCAGCCACTGTAGGACAAGTTCGATCCCTGAATGCGGCCAGGAAGGGGACCCACATGGCGCAGCAGATCTCTCCTGCTGCCCACTGCTCCCCTCACCAGCAGTCTGTCTGTTCTTTTCCTGGCTCTGTCTCTGGTGAATCCTGTCACCCCCAATGCTCTGGCCTGTACCCCAGCTCTTGTATGCACAAATAAATAAAATCTTTAAAAAAAAAAAAAAGAAAGAAAAGAAAAGCCCTAGGATGGGCCCAACTGTTCTTGTGTTCTTTATGGGGCAAGGCAGGTTTAACACCCCAAACATATGTGCAGGGGATTGGATCATAAACACAGAGATGCTGTGATGTCTCATGCTTGTTCAATACACTGTTACACTCAAAATTTCAAAGTGATTTTGTAACAAGATGTAATAAATTGGGTAGCAAGGAGATGTGTTATCAATTCTTTTGTTTTTTTACTCTACTTGTAAGGATTGTGCATTTTCCATGAACTGTTTCAAATCCTTTGAATGACGGTCTAGTTAGATAAAGGGAAAAATTCTCCCCTTCCCTACCCTTTCTTAGTCCCCAGTCACACACAGTGGCCCTCTTACTCGATGCCAGGTATTTGCTTCTTCCTTAGGGCAGAGGCTGAAGGACTCCAGGAAATAAATATCAGATCTTGCATAAAGAACTGAGGATTCACTTATTTTCTGGGATGATTGTCAGAAATGATTCACCTACTCTCTACTCCCTCAATCAGGTGAACACACACCTGCTCCTTCCACCTGTGTTCATCTGCTTCCACTTCAGTTCTGGAACTCAGGAGTTTCCTTCCTGCTGGTTTATCAGTATTGCTACTTATTCCCACCCATCCCTACACCCACCCACCCTGACACCCTACCTCAATTCTAATGTGAATTCCCTGGGCCCAGTCCCTGAAGCTTCTTGGCTCTGTTGCCCAACATTTCTATGTTAGTGTCTTACTTGCTGTAGGGTCTTAGAAAAATCTCAGGCTTTTCTGCCCTCCCACCACTAGTATAATGATGGACACCTGCGGTGCTGCGCGCTTGCCTAGGTGGACATGCGCAAGTGGGTGCACCTGAGTTTGGACATGGGCTTATATGCGCCACGTCAGGAGGACGCCAGTACCAACCAACAAGCAGCTACCAACGCGAGCAGCAAGTACCAACGAGCAGCAGCGAGAGGGTGTGATGCGCCAGGGACTGGGAGGCCTGCCAGCCTCCCGGCCCCCCCGGCACCCCTGCCTGCCATGTACCTGGCCACCTTTGACAATAAAAAGCCACCGAGGGCTCCAAGACTCCTTCCTTTACACCCCGTAGCCTTCCTGCCACTACACCTGCTGTTTTGTAGGCTCTGGATTCTGGTTTCTTTGAACCTGAGTTGTAATCTGAACTCTGTTAGTATAATTTAATTTAATTATTATAATTTTTAAATTATAATATGAGGAAGCTGTCAGTATAATTTTAAACAATTGTTTTAACCAAAGCACAGTTTTGTCCTCTATACAACTGGCATAAAAAACAGGCCAGGGTTTTTGTGAAGTAACAATGGGCGTGAAAACACTTTGTACAAGTTAGGTAATAACACATAAGAGGGATATTATTATCTGCTTACCCTATTAGAGTTAGTATTTCCGGTATTATTACCCTTATCTTTATCCTCATCTATCACTGTTTTAACCTTGGCCCGTTGTTTAGATCCCTGATTGCCTGGACCTGCAATTCTGAAGGCTAATAACCCAGGGTCTGTGCCCTCTGTTGCATCATTCAAAAGTCAATTACTCTCCCTCTTTGAATCCCAGGTGAGCCTCTGGAGCTTTCGCTGTTTGATTATTCTCTCTACTTCAACCTCCTAATGAATACAGAGACCACTACAATTCCAGTCCCACCAACACTCTTCTTCCTCTTGCTCTCAGAACAGTCCCATAGTGGAAAACCAGGACAACAAAGTGTTTGGGAAGCCAGAAAAATGTGTTTTAAGAAGTAAGGAGTGAATAAATCTGTCAAATGCTGCCTATTGAAGAAGATAAGGTCTGATAACTTATCATTAGATTTAGCAATACAGAAGTTACTGGTGAGTTTGATAACTGGGACACTAAAACCAATGAAAGTTCAGTTAGAATAAGTTTAATAGATTATCAAAAGGCCTTAAAGAGACCAAGTAGAGGCAGCTCTTTCAGGGAGTTTTACTGTTAAGAGAAGGGTGAAAATGGGCTAGTTTGAGACAGAATCTGATGAAGAGAGTTTTTATTAGTGAGCGCAGAAGTGAAAACTTATTTGTAGACTGATGGGCAAGTGGAGAGGATTAAGTTGATTAGACAGGAGTGTGAGGGGAGACTTTCTGAAGCACAGGTGAATACGTTAGAAGGGATAGGATTTAGTGCAGCTTTGGAGGACTGGTCTTTAGAAACACAGATAGCTCAACCACCATGCAAGAAGGGAAGTGGGGTCTGCTCATGCAGATGGGTGGGTAGATGTGATTGCTTTGGTCTTAGTTCTAGAGGAGGCGATGTTATCATCTGAGAATAAGGGTGGAGGAGGTATCAGAGTTTGAGGAGAGAAGGGAAGGTAAGGCAGTGGCTTAGGAGAGTAGACGAGTGAATGATATAGGGGAATATAATATAATTGCATGCTAATCACCCATGTTGGTGATCACGAATTTAGATTGATGTTTATAGTGGATGTGTCTCTAGACATGTTTACCTGTGTGGGCATAGGCATAGAATAGGCAGAATACTGAATTTTTTTTTTTTTAAGATTTATTTATTTATGCACACAGGAGCTGGGGCACAGGCCAGAGTCACAGGACGTGAGAGGACTCATCAGAGACAGAGTGGGGAACAGAACAGGCAGATCAACTGAGGGCGAGGCAGGAGAGGTCTGCTGCACCATGTGGGTCCCCTCCCTGGCAGGGAATTGAACTCCCGCTGCTGTGCTGCAGATGCTTCACAGTGAGGTGCTCAACTCGCTAGGACACCAGACACCAGGGAGGCCCCAGAATGTTGAATTTAATACAGATAGGACTTTATCCAAGATGAAGCAAGAACAAAACAAAGTAAGGGAATACTATGACAAGCACACATGGAATTTAAATTGGATCATGGGTGAAGTGAGTGGGGATGCAAAGAGAACCAGTAAAAATGTAGGATAAGTTGTGTGTGTAGAGTTGAAGGACTGCTGGAATTGGGTATAGAAAGTGAGCTGGGGCAAGGTGGAGGAAGGCTAGGAAATAAGCAGTTTATAATAGATATTAGGAGGGGCCTCCCTGGTGACACAAGGGGTTAAGTTGCAGCACTATGAAGCTATCTATGAAACTATCTGCAGCCACGTTGTAACAGGGTGATTCCCAGGAAAGAGTTAAGTTCCAGGATCTCTGCCCCACCCTAAGTAGAGTGGAGCTGAGCAGGGATAATAAGAAGAGAATGAAGGAAGGGAGGAAGAAGGAAGCAGGATGGAGAGCAGCAAGGAGACCTGGAGGAGGCAAGTGAGCAAGGAGACATGTGAAAAAAACTGCGCTTGCTTTTTGGTCCCGGACTGGTTGAAACAGATGCGGGTGAGAGACCCTTGATTTTTATTTTGCTCTTTTCCTTCCAGATTTATCTGACCCTTTCTGACCCTTTTCTATGGGTCTCCACCGAAAGGTATTTTAGACTTGTGGCAGGCTTTTGGGCCTTGCTTTGGGCCAATCCCATTTGACTGGACTTATATCCTGAGGGAATGGGTAACTTTGGATGCTTGATTTAGTATCTGTTTTATTTGTCTTTTCTGCATTGTTTACTAATTGTATTAAAGTTTGTTTCCATTAAAGGTCTTACATGTTTGTCTTGTTGTGGCAGAGGCAGAACTCATTTAGAGTGGGCAGGTTTTGGGGTTCTGGGGTGCCTTACTCTTAGCATGAGATCGATTTCTGACCGGGGAGGTGACCCACATGGCAGGGCAAACCTCTCCTGTCTCACCCACTGCTCCCCTCAGCTGTGTATTTTGGTGGATCTGCCTGTTTTGTTCCCCACTCTGTCTCTGGTAGATCTTCTCACCACCACCCCACATCTCTGGCCTGTACCCCAGTTCTTGTATGCGTAAATAAATAAATAAATCTTTAAAAAATAAAATAGACTTTAGGAAGGGTTTATAGCTGCTGATATGAATTCAAGGTTATATTCCTGGGAATGAGTGGCCAGTATAAATTGAGGACAAGAAAGTAGACAGACATGGAAAGTTTCATCCACATGAACAGAGAACTCACCTGTGTGAGAGGAGTAGGTTTAGAAAGAGTGAAGTTAAACTATTTTCAAAAAATAACAAGGAATAACCAAGTCATTGTGGATGTAGTGGTGGGGTGGGCATATTGAGAACACTAGCAAACTTACCTGTGGAATGACATACAGATTTGGCTTAAAATGTTCTCTTATTAGTTTCACATAGGCAAATGAATAGTGAGGGATTGTCTTTTAAGGGTTCTTATTGTGATCATCATTCTTCAGTTTCACCTGGGTATGCATTAGAGAAGAAAGAGAGGAAGGAGTTTGGTGTAAAGACAATTCAGTTAGTTTAATCCAGTTAAGTAATTAATTAACTAAGTAATTTAGTAACTAAGCAATTATCAGAGTGTATTCTGGGCTCCTTGGAGTTCCCAAACATGTTTTTCAGGTCATAACTAATGCTTAATAATACTAAGATGTCATTGTTGTTTTGCTTTTTATCTTATGAATGTATAGTGGAGTTTTCCAGAGGTTATATGACACATCATAGCATAACAGACGGAGTGCTGAAGCAGACATGAGAATCCAACTGCCTTCTATTACGTAAAAATATTTAAAAGCTTTCAAAAATGTGTAATAATGCCATTTTGGTTATATTTCTGTTTTGGAAAATATCAGGTTTTTTTTTCATGGAAATTATTATTTGTTTTAACCTGTGATGGACTTAATCTTTCATTATATTTATTTACTTAATTTTAAATTTTAGCCATTAGACAAATTTATCTTAATATCTACTGTGTAATAGATGTTGAAGATTCTGAGATAATTTGTATGTTCACTAGATGAGGGAGAAAACAGACATGAACAAATAAAACACAACATTATAATGGTATAGTATATATTTGTGGGTGTAATTTTCCATTTTCTGTCTTCTTCCCAGAATGCTCTTCACCTCCATCCTCATTTTTTCACCACTGGTTCCTAATCACTTGATAACTCTGCTAAAATATCGCCTCCCTGCACAGACTTCCTTACTCTATTAGAGAAATGATTTGAAATATCTTATAGGCAGCCTCCTCTATGAAGGCATCAATAGAACTCGCCAATTGTGATTTTTAACACAAGAATGTTGTGTCCATTAGGCTTGAGTCACAGCTTTCTTCTTTGCTGACTTTGAGGAAGCAAGTGGTTACATTGGGGGCCTGCCATGTGACAAATAACTACAAGTGGCTTCCAGGACCTGAGGGTTGCCTCCAACCCACCGGCAAGAACCAAATCCTGCAGACCCTTGAAAGAAACTGAGTTCTGCCAACAACCTGAGCTTAGAAACACATCCTTCCCCAGTAGAACTTCAGATGAGACTGAAGTCTCCTTCAACACAGTGTTGCTCAAGGATCATCTGTACTTGTTTACTTTGCACAAGCACAAGAGTAAAGGACTCTGCACGTGCTCTTGTCTATGTCACTGCTTCAAAAGCATCAATTCTACCAAAGGAAATATAGATGCACCCCCTCCAAGATTGACTTATGAATTTTTTCATTAAATTTATTGGCAGCTCTAATTTAATACCAGTGGATTTTTGTTTGAACATGGTGAAATGAGTGTAAATCTCATGTGGATAAATTAGTGGCTAAGAAAGATTTTCAAGTTGAAGACATAATTGAGGAACAATGGTAGTGACAGCAAATATTAAAATGCATTATAAAACTAAAATAGTTAAAACAGCATGGTTTTGTAGTAAGAATTGACAGATAAAAAGAATAAAATTGTCTGAAAGCATATATAGAAAATTATTTTATGATTAAAGTCAGGATCACAAATAGTGGCAATCATAGTCACCATGCCAAATATAGTGCAAAAATACCATTATTGCTTTGGAAAACAATAAATAAAACAAGTACAAAAAAGCAAATCCTGTTTTAAAAAAAACCTAGTTTGACGTAAAATTAGAAGGAAAGATGTATGGTGCCATCT
The DNA here is from genome assembly GCA_019455555.1 of Galemys pyrenaicus. Taxonomy (NCBI): domain Eukaryota; kingdom Metazoa; phylum Chordata; class Mammalia; order Eulipotyphla; family Talpidae; genus Galemys; species Galemys pyrenaicus. Next base: position 12,197,292 of record JAGFMF010011870.1, read on the forward strand.
AGTGGTCAAACTTGTAACTGCACACACATTGCTGAACGTACCATCTATTTGGCAGAAATTTAAAACAGATACTCAAGGAAGGTAAATTATATATTAACAAAAAAGTTTAACCTCACACCTTAGTACTAATTTAAATAAAGTTTCAATTTTATTAAGATTGTTTTGATATTTCAGAGAACATTATAAATGGTAACATATAGGATAATCCTAAATTAACATATAAGAAATTAGAGTTGCACACATTCACATAATCAAGCATGCCAACCTGTCAAAAATTTTTTTTTAGAAACACAATGAAACAAAAGAACAATTTGAGTAAACGCATACTGATTGGAAATTCATATATGAGAATAGAACCTGCCAGTAGTTAGAGTTTTGAATAGGAACACATTCCCAGAAACCTGTTCTCTAGATGGAGAACAACCTGTTCTCTGCCCTGATGAAGGCCCGGAGCCTGGCCTGGGCTTGTGGTTGGTGTGGCTGCAGAGTTTCTGGACTTAATGGAGACTTCATGTCTTCTCATTGACCTCAGCTCCAAGCTGCACACAGGCAACCAATTCTAGTTGATTTTACCTCCAGTCCTTCCATCAGTCCTTTCAAGTTACCACAAGGACAGACACATGGCTTATCTGTGAAACAGAATTTCCATTCCTGGGAACAACACCTCCTCCCCATTCAAGTGGTGGCAGCAATTTGCTCCCTGGCAGGGTCCAGAGATGAGCTCCTAGAGTAAAATTGGGTCTTTTGGATATAGGAAGAGAGAACTGCATCAGCCTATTTCTAGGTTGTTAAGACTGAGAGCTTGATATTCAGGAGCTTTTGGTAGCTGTTGGTGGAAACTGGCAAAACTGAAAGAAGAAGTGGAAAGGGTGAAGCCCGAAGGAGAAGCAAGGGAGGTGAACGGGCCCCCACAATGCTCCCATGCCTGGCTTTTCACTCCCAACACTCACCTTTGCCCTTGCTCACTTTGGAGGCTCACTTTCTCCTTGGAATCCTTTTATTCCCAAAGCCTTCTGATAAACTACCTTTAGCTGAAACAAATGAAAAATTTTTGTTGCTGGAATTCAAAGTGTATTTTTTTGAAAGGACAATCTTGATCTGTACCTCCCTCTTAAGATTGTTTTGCTGTTTCAGAGAATATTATAAATGGTATTGCTCACCCTTTTCACATCAAATCCAAATTTTTCACAGGACCTGAACACTCCTAATGCCTCTCAAGCCTCAGTACTTACTGTCCCTTGCTCTCTTTCTTCTCCCATCCATCCATCCATCCATCCATCCATCCATCCATCCATCCATCCATTCATCCATTCATCCTTTCCCTCTCCACCCTCCAGGATGGAAGTATACACAAAGCTCTCACTCCCTACCATGGCCTTAATCACCCCCTTGAGCAGGCTGTTCCCTCTCCACCCTCCTCCCTGAGCAGTGCCTGTTCCCCTTCTGATGTTAGTTGAGGCATGGTTTCCTCCACAAATCCTCTCAGGTTTCTGAAAACTGGAGTGGTTGTCCCTACTATGTCAGCACCAGGTCCTGACTCCCCATTACAGGTTTTACCACCATATCCAAATGAACTGTTTGTCTCGCCCCAGAGACTCTAAGCTCCATGAGAGGAAGACAGAGTCGGCCTCACGATTACATTCTAATGATTTGTACATAATCTAGAATACAGTCAGCACCCAAATTTTTGTTCCATGAGCAAATGAACATACACGCAGAACCACGTCGTTTCTGTTATCTGAGTGAGAAGCACCGAGGCGCAAGTGAGCTGCGACTTTTTAGAGGAAAGTGTCCCATCGGCCTCATTTCTGCTTCTGCTCAGGGCTGCAAATCTCTAGTAACATTTTTGAGAGCCGCTGCCTTGGATTTCAAACCCAGACAAATACTTCTAACATATGCAACTTTCTCTTGTGCTAAATCAAAGCTAAATGCGCATGAATCAATATAAGGATTATCTGTACTTTGTGGACATGGGTGGTCCAGACTCCCATAAGGAGATAAATAAATGTTTGAGGTGGGTCCCTCAATGATTTTTACAGCCGCTGCCAATTTGGCAAGCTTGACCAGGCCCTACCAGTGTGAGGAACCATGATTTCGGTATGATGTTGGGGAATTTGTGGCTTCCATCTGCTGGTTATCTCACAAAATGTGGAGCTGAGAAAAAAAAAAAAATCACATACTGATGAAATCATAGAATCCCACACTTGGAAGGGACTTCATGAGATGATCTGGGCCTACCTCCTGAAGGTCACTGCATAAATCATCTTGTGCAGATGGTTGTTTATACTATTTTTAAAGCTCTTAAGGATGGAGATTACACAGCTTCCCTTGGTAGTCTGATCTCCATGGTCAAGAACTTCCTTTTTTAAAAGCCGAGCTTCTCACTGCAGTTTGGCCCATTTCCTCTTTATTTCAACTCTCTGAATACAGAGAGTACATGATCAACCTTTCCTGCTAATTATCTTTGGCCCGCACGCTGTACTCTTGCAATTAATTAATACGATTAATGATATTCCCCACCCCCACCCAAGCGAGGCAGTAGTGCTTCCTTATTTTTCACAAGACTTCTTTTTCCCTCTCTACTACTCTTTTTGTAATTAATTTTTTTCTCCTCAGACTTTATTCCATAGCCTATTGTATTCATCTGGCAGTAACGTTTCTGCTCAAGTCCTCATCCATTATAAACAGAGAAATCATCTTCTTATGCCAATATCATATTTACCATTTAAAATATAACTTTTTTTCTTTTGGTTTGGTCTGGCCTAGATTATGTTCTTCAGTGAATCTCAATTCTCACATTGTCAAACATTTTTTACGTGTTATACCTGTATGAAGATGTCCACGAACTGCTTCCTGGGACCGAGGAATATGTTCCCTTACCTGGAAAAGGGGGCTTTGCAGATGTGATTATGTCAAAGATCTGAAGATGGGGAGCTTACCCTGGGTTGTACCCACAATATGACCCCAAGGGGCCTTATGAGAGGGAAGAAGAAGGAACAGAGTCAGAGAGGAAGGAGATAGGATGATTACAGAATAGACCGGCGAGATATACTTTGGAGAAGGAGGAAGAAAACATAAACCAAAGAATGTGGGCAGCCTCAAAGGAGCTTGGAAAAGTCTTGAAGTGGCTGCTTCCTTAGAGGCCCTGGAAGTAGTGTGGACCTTTCAATGCTTTGACCTCAGCCCACTGAAATCCATTTTGGGCTTCTGAACTGCAAAACTGTAAGGTAACAGACTCGTGTTGTTTTAAAAAAATTACATTTTTAGTAACGTTACAGCGGCAAAAAGAAGTAAATACAGCTTTATTGTCAAAATTTCTGTTTGTCTTGAATTTCATGATTTTATCTAATAGTTCTTTTCAGGACTTATAAAGGTTACTTAGCATTATGTTCCCATCACCCCAAAACACAAATAGACTAGACTGTCAATATCCTTAACATCAATTATTTGAAAATAATTTATGTAATAGAGGATTTCATTTATCAAGTGGTTATATGTGCAGATATTGCTCCATGAGCTTGGAATTCCCACGATGAAGTAGGAATCACTCTTCCCATCTCACGAGGGCATGGGGCAGTGAGGCCAGGTGGCCAGTCACCAGCAGCGCTGATAGGCAAGCCCCAGCGGTCAGATTTTAAAACTCATCTTCTCTCCACTCTCTCACACTCACCTGCCACTGCTCTGTGCCTCTAGCTGGGGCATGAAGTTGTTAGAATCTGAGTCTCATGAATTTTCAAAGAAGATGTGTTACTATAAATGTAAATTTCTTGGGAAAAAAAAAAAAAAACAAGTTTCCTAGAAATGCCATGTATTTGTTCCAGATGTCAGATGGAAATGATTTCAAACATCAAACACAAAATTACAATTGTTGGAAAAGTGAGAGGGATCACTCAAAAACAGAACAGTGGGGGAAAAGCAAGAACTCTGTATTGGCAAGAACCTATAATTTCCCTGGGGAAATATCACTTCTAAAGAGCAAAAACTTCAGAATCAGGTTCAAGCAAAATTATTGTTTAAACTTTTATTCTGCCTTATATAACTTTCTGAAACTGTTTCTTTTCAGTCAATCTTTGTAACATATATAATTTGATGTGTTAGATGAGACTGATTTATCTCTGGGCTATCCTTCCTTCTCTGAGTTCTCTGTATTTGAGACAGAAGAGAGAAAAAAAGCAATTTAACTTATTTTGATGGTTTTTTTTTTTTTTGGATTGATCAAGCTGGGCCTTAATACAGGTGATGGCGCTTGCCACAGTGTGTCACGTAAAGCCTGAATGCTGTGTCAGTCTTCTTGAGCAATGGCACCAAACGGACCACTAAGTGGGCAGCTCGTTGTCTGTCACCTTCAAGTGGCCAGGAACCACTGTCAGACAGGCCACCTTCTTCATGTGGAATCTTGTGGTGGACTTCATTCTTGATAAAATTTCTTTATTATTTAACTGGATTTCTATATATTTTCCCACTAACTTTCTTTAAATATCAACCTGTGCAGAAAAGTATAAAATCTGACTGTGTTCCCCCTATATTTGTCACTTTTTAAGGTTTTGACTTATCTCAGTCATTTTCAGTAATAATGAATACTTGTGAAAATCTTTTACTGAGAAAAAAATACAAACCTGCAAAAAATACTGAAAGAATATAAAATGAATGTTCATATACTCTTCATGTTCTAAGTACATGAATTGATAGCATTTTGTCACTTTTCTGTCCTGTCCTCCATCAATCTTATGTTGAACAAGATGTTGAAACTGATTTTGTATTTTACATATTATCAGGAAAACCAAAGCATTTCTCCAGGGAGCTCTTGAATTTTTAGTTGGAAATTGGTATTGAGTATTTTGTGTGTGTTGTGACTTTGTTAAATTAACATTTGTAAACTAGAGCCCCTGGATGTGGGTGGTGAGCCAGGGTTCAAAAAAAGACCACAAAGGGAGGTCTTCTCTGGTGGCTCAATGGGTTAAGCATAGCACTGTGAAGCAAACCACAGCCACTACAGCACCAGTTTGATCCCTGCTGGCAGACCTCTCTTGCCTCACCTGCTGCTCCCCTTAGCAATGTGGTTCAGTTGATCTGTCTGTTCTGCTCCCCACTCTGTCTCTGGTGAATCCTCTCACTCCCTGCATCTCTGGCCTGTACCCCAGTTCTTGTATGCATAAAAAGGCCACAAGGGAAAGTGAAATAGGGAAGTTTATTAATCACAGGTCTTGGAAGAAAAATATTGCATGCCTTGGGGAGGATGGGGGCGGATACTGGAAAGTTCAAGGCAGGGTGAAAGAAAGAGAGAGAGAGAATGGAAGAGGGGACTTGGAACACATTATTCAGATCTAAAAATGGTGGCGTGGTCTGAGATTTCTGGACTAAGGTTGGAATGGTGAGAAGTCTTATCTAAGTGTACATCAGGTGAAGGTCTTGGGAGGCAGGAAGAATACTTACAAATAAGAGGGGCAGTTACAGGAACTCTATCAGGGTTGACACCTACTTGTGAATCCTCTGGCTGTTCTCTAGAGTCAGAACTGGAGGGAGGGGCTCCTGCCGGCTCAAGGTCCTATAGACTGCTTAGCCACACAGAATGCCAAAGCAGCTATATTATGTCCTTTAGCTACATTCTCAGCAATCCAACCTGTGATGCTTCTACAACGGGAATAACAATCACGTGTGTAACAGATATATTTAAGGACATATGGGTAATTTTGTGGAGCCATTGAAAAGCACATTTAACCAACACAATGGTGATGAAGGCTGTGATGAATGACTTGCTGCTGTTTGAAATCCTGTTCTCAGCCACTGCTGACAGGTAGATGGCAAAGCCATGAGAACAACTCAGGGACATGACTTGGGGAGTGTGGGAATTTGTTGAAATATTTTAGTTATATTATGCATGATCTATATACTTTGACACTTCTGGAGTTTGGTCTGCACTTGTCTTGAGTTGCTAATGTCCTTGTGGCAAGATGTGCCCTGTGAAGAAAGATTGGATTATCTGCAATCATTTGTGCTGGTGAGTTATGCTGTTGCTCATCCAACTCAGAGTAATACTTGCCTGTGGTTAGTCAGGGCCAATGATAATTGCTGAGTGACTTTACACACATCATTAATTTATATGTATATACACAATACAGATATATTAATGCACACATTACATACTAACATCTCCATTACAAATACATATCGTACTTCTTTCCAGTTCCGTATTTGTTTCTTCCTTTCCATTGCAGTGAGAACACTGATTCCTAACAGACTCAATATATTTACTCATTTTTACCCCTCTCCTTTAATATACATAAAGGACTTTTAGGATTATTACACTTATACTGCTATTAAAATCAAACCTATCTTTATGGGCTGATATTCATTTTATAGTTGAATTTTGGTTCAGTTAGCAAGTATCCTATGGATGAGTATTTATGCTATTTTTGTTTGTTTGTTTATCTACAATGAACTAATAATAGTCATAAAAAAAAAAAGAGAGAGATAGTATTCTATAAGTAAAATCCCAAATAACCAAACTGGTAGAAACAGAGAGTATAACAGTGGTTACCAACAATTGAGGGGTGGGGAGTTGGAGAGATATCAGAGATATTAAGAGATGCAAACTTGCAACTAAAAATGAATAAATTATAGAGATCTCATACACAGCATCATGATTGTAATACATGATTGTAATACAATACTGCATTATGATCTTCAAAATGCTAAGAGACTAGATCTTAAGTGTTCTCACCACAGAAAGAAGTGATGGGGAGTGTGTGAGGGGGTGAGTGAAATAGATAAAAGAGGTCAAAAGGTACAAACTTCCAGCTATAAATTAAATAAACCATGGGGATGTAAATTACAGCTTGGTGACTGTAGTTAGTGATAGTGTATTACATGTTTGAAAATTGTTAAAAGTTTCCATCATCAGAAAACAATTTTGAAATATGTATGGTCATGGATGTTAACCTGACTTATCGTGGTGATCATTTCACAACCTATACAAATATGAAATCATTATGTTGCACACCTAAAACTGATATGATGTTATATGTCAGTTAGATCTCAATTTTAGAAAAGAAACAATGATGAAATATGAGTTAGGTGTATGCTGAGGTGTTAGCTATAGCTATGGTGGTAATTGCATTGCAATATGTGAAATGCATGAAATCAAAAGGATGTAGACCTTTTACTTATACAGTGTTCTATGTCAATTATCTCTCAATTTAAAAAGAGAGCTAGTGAAAAAGTTGGTAGTACTGTATATAGCAAAAACCAGTCTCTGGAAGAGCAATCAGCACCAGGTTAGTGAAGACATTGGACACTGTAGGACAAAGGGGATGAGGGCACAGGGCATGACATAAAAACTGAAATGCCTGTAGGTGCCTGGTGAGTAAGTAAAGTGGGCCAGTGGAAAGTGCCTATTTAGGGGCCTCCCTGGTGGCACAAGGGGTAAAGCACCACACTATGAAGCATCCACAACCACTGCAGCATGAGTTCGATCCCAGCCAGGTCAGGGAGCTGACCCATATGGTGCAGCAGACCTTTTCTGACTGGCCTACTGCTCCCCTCAGCAGTGTACTTCAGTCAGTCTGCCTGTTCTGTTCGCACTCTGTCTCTGGTGACTCCTCTCACCCCTCAGCTCCGCAACTCTGGCCTGTAGGCATAAATAAATAAATATTTAAAAAATAAAGTGCCTACTATGTACTTTGGGTGGGTGAGAGCATGTGTGGGAGGGGGCGGAGGGCACAAGAGTAAGCAAAAGAGCACGGTTATCATATGACACTTCAGCAAGAGGTAGCTTATACTCAACCTTAGTAGAGACTTTTAAAGAGAAGCTAGAAATTATTATTTTTATAAAAAATACCTGATTTTTAAATTTTGCCTCAAAATATTAAAACACCAGGCTGCTATTCAAAATATGAGGCCAAGTGTGGACACCAGATTTGGGGGCCATTGTGGGCTATCAACATAGGAAGAAATATTTAGAAAAAATAGGGATGAAAAAGAGAAAACAATGGTAAAGAAGCTTGAAAACTTTATTTATGTTCTATCTTTGATATATTGAAAGCAGAGCATTTCTATGACAAAAGTTTTACCACTCTGGCTACCAGTCCTTCCCTTACCCTATTATTATGCAGATAAATTGTGATTGGAATAATTTATATATACAAATTATATAATAGAAAAACAATTTCATTGCTAATTGTAAGCAGGTTAGGATATTTCATCCAAAATAAGATAAACATAAGAGAATCCTGTACTTTTGTATTTTAAATCTGATATTTTATCAATATTTTGACAATGATTTATTCAATTTACAATCTTTTGGCTACACAATATTAAAAGAATATTTATTGGCATGCAAAGCAATATGACTTCAGAATACACTTCTTAAATTTACACAACTTAAAACTTTAAACATTCCATGTTGCTGGCAGATGATATTGTGAAGATGATCTTGAATAGTGACATACTTATTTCCTAGAGATAAAAATAAAAAAGAGAGACAGTGATTTATGTGGCTATAAGACCCAGATGCTGTAGTTAACTTAGACAGGAACTATTTTCATTGATTTATTTTAATAAAAGTTACTTATCAATCTTTCATTCTATAAATCCTTTCCATCCTATTGTATTCTTAAATATTAGCATTCAGAGATGACTTATCCTGAACATACTCTACTGAAATATTAATAGCATGTTGATAAATAATTATTAAAAGCAGTTAATTATAACCCATCAAGATAAATAGTTAATTTTTGGTAGATTTTTTTTTAAGATTTTTCACTACTGTGCTTATTACATTATGTATTTAATACCATATATACTGGTATTTTGTACTGTGATAAAATTTCAACATATATAGTAATTTGCAATATGACATTAATATATAAATGACTTAATATTTCCATGTTTTATTCATATCTGTGTTCTGAATGCCTCATCCTTTGTTGACATTCAAGAAGTGCTTTTTTTTAAAAAAAAAGAATGGATAAAACTCTAATAATAAAAAGTGATTATAATAATGTACTCTCAAATGATTCATAACTTTGATTATATACCATGAGAGTGAAAACTCCTTTATAGGGAACAACCTGTAGCAGTATGATAAAAAAATTGCAGAGGTTTAGATGGTTTTCAGAATGAACAAAAACATAATTACCTGTCAGTAATTTTAGTTTGAAGCAACCAGTTTATAAAATCCCGGGTGGCAAGATTATCAAGCACTGTGTTCATTTCATCAGAGAAGGAGCCATCGGCGTGTCTGCGATTAAGCTCTTCAACGATGGCTACTTCTTCTGGGAAACTAATAAAAACAGAAATAAAGACGGTATTTAGCTGAAAGTTTTCAATGAATGTTTATCAATTGTCCATCACAGGCAGCATGAACGAAGGTCGCTGAGAAAATACTAAGTTTCTATTTACAGATCACGTGTAGTGAATAGCGTCTCAGAAACCTGCATGTCGGGAAGGGAGTTATTTAAGTGGTAAAGAACACAGCTGGGGTCAAAAACCAAGTTTATAGAACTTCACATCCTCTTCTGTATTCCTGGTGCTTTAACAGGGTATCGGCAACACAGAAGTTTTTGTTGAGATGATTAGCATGTCTGTAATTCAAAAAGTATATATCCTGTTAAAGCTGGTGATTATCAGAACACACTTGTAAAATGTGATATGAAAATTTAGTCTGTGTTAGGTTTTCTCTTTGATTGGCTTAACACTGCAGGATTTTTGGTATCCCTTTAAAATACTAAAAAATATTCTCAACTGAAATGACTATTTTACCATTGGTTTTGTATGTTTGGTTGTTAATATTTAAAAAATCATTCACGATGCTAGTTTTCTTTTGTGTTGAGATCTTTTGAGGTTTCAAGAAGTTTGTTTTAAATCTTGCTATAAAAACATAGAGTTTACATGAGCTGAACATGAGCTTGAGAAAATGAGGTAGGTCAGGGGTCCATTAGTTGTGTTAAAATCCAAGGAAGTCAAACTTAAAGTTTCCTGCATTATTTCCCTCTTTTTTCCTTATCTCTAGTTTTCCTGGGACAATCCTGGTTTCAGCTTACTGTCCTGGTGTCATCATCAAAAGCACTCTACTCTGAAAAGTGTTTGTATTGGCAAGTTGATCCCTTAACTATAACACAACTACCAGTGGGAATAGAAATGTAACCTGTTTGACTCTTATTAATACTTGCTACCAAAGCCAAAATAAACTAGATGTTTATATACCATCACTGTCTTCTGCAAATAGGAGTTATTTCCTTACTTTGAGAGACTATACTAATTGCTTCTGTAATCCAGATTCATATATAAATAACTCTTGTCTAGGTTTTCAGCATCAAGCAACGAAAATAAATGTTCAATAAGAATATTCAGACTTACTCTCTCCTTCCTCGGCCTTTCACCAGCCAAGCAATGAATTCCTTGGCAGCTTGGCCTTCCAAATAAGAACTTACATCACTGGTAAAGGTCCCTTCAGCATGTCTCTCAAATTCATCATGACGTTTGGCAATGTTATTCCTGAAGGAAATGTGAAAGTTAAATTGAAGATCTGTCTCTTTAGCAATATGGTTCTCACCTATAAGCAGTGGCAGCTTTGGGTTCGGGATTCTACGTAGGAGGAGCATAGGGAGATAGGATGGTGGGGAGGTTTGTCTTGAAGCCTTATTAATTATCCGTATTGAAGATAGATGAGAGAAGGCTCAATCTCCCCCGTTCCACCCAGCACCACCATTTTTTACCTTTCCTGCTTCTTTGTGTCATTAATTACTAAAGCTGCATTTATTTTAGCCTCATTTCATATAACTTTCCAAGGAGCTATGCTTGTGCAAACAAGGCAGTTTTTGTCATTCCTATGTAGGAGGTCAGAGTTAATTGATTCAAAGGAAAGCAAAGGATCATCTCAAAATGTCATGTAAAGGACCACATGATAATGGACTAAAAAAAATTGTGGTCTGCTGGTCATGGAGGAAAGCTAAGAAGATGACCATGTCACTCTCAGTATGTGCTGAGTGCTCTGTGAATGTGGTTGACTAGTTGTCCTCAATTGCCCTGGAATTATTACCCCTGAAAGGTCGTGTCTTAAACACACAACAGAAAAGGCCTGACAGTAAGGATCCCTTTACTTTAATTTACCAAGTTGTGGCATTTCCTTTCTAGGAAAGAAGACAGCTGTTTACATTTTTTTCCAATTTGTGATTTCTTACATTTTGCCAATGATCTGACTGGACTCACAGGAACTTCTCCCATGGTCTGCCCTGACCAAGACCACTATCTTTGCTGTTGCAGCCTCACTTAAAACTCTGGTTTACCACTGTCTCTCATTCCTCCTGCTGGCTTATGTTCATTCTCTCTCACTCTTCCTTCTCCATCCAGGCAAATCTATGCCCTTTTCCTGATTTGCAGATTCCTTCAGCTACTTTGTATGCATAAATCCCTTCCCCTTATGGGCCACTCTCCAAAGAAATTGTGAAATTCCACCATCTCTGTGAAACCCTTGCGGATGATTTCCTCCAGTAGCCTAGATGCAGCAAAAAACCCAACACTGTCAAAGAAATTCCAACATTAAAATGTATGCTTTACGACAAGCTTGTATTCTTATTTGCCTTCTTTTCTCTTTATGCTGTGCAGTTAGGCTGTAATTTTAAATGTGTATCTTGGATTGTATTCTACAAGAAAAAGACTGCATCTGTTTCTATTCCTTACTGTTATTAACTTGGTTATGGGTTATTTTCAATGTGATCAAAATTATTACCTTAAACCCTGCAAGGGTATGTTAAATTTGCTCCATCGTTTTGTCTGAAATTAAACTCTTAACCTCAAAGGTCATAAAAGTCAGTTCTTGATTTGAAAGGAAAGTGGGCAAGAGAGTAAATATTACAAAGATCGCAGTTTGGAAAATAAAGTCTACGACCCATTAGAGAGTGGGTTAGTGTTCGCAGAAGTAAAGGAGTGGAATATTCAGAGAACAGTATCACTAACCTTGAAAATTGTGAAAGTTGGAGGAGTTAATGGGCACTATTTTGAGCATGAAAACTTAAGAAAATCAGGGAATATTTTAAACATCTTCACTTGTACATTCTGGACCAGGTTCAGACTCTTACTTGTTCCTTTTGGTGTTCATCAGCCACTGCACAAAATCCTGGGCACGCCTAGAGTCCAGATACTTGCTGTAGTCACTGGTGAATGTTCCCTGTGAATGGCGCTTGTCCTCGTTCATCTGATCCGGATCACTGAGTGGGTCTGTTTGGGGAGCTGGGAATGATCTGTAAAGAACAGTGATTGGTACAACTAAATATCTTCGCAACACTGGATTTGCTTATCAGGTATTTTATCTGTAAAACATAGTACAATATGAAACTGGAACACAGGTGCTTTAGGTATTTCAATAGGTAGTTCAGAGAGACCTTAGCTTGTCATGGGAATCCCTTAGTTTTATTAAAGCTGAATACACTTTAATTTTAGAAACTGATTTTTTTCAACTGGCTCCTCCTCCCTCCCCAAATAAACCATAATTCAACTAATTCATTTACTTGATTATGCCAATAGTGACAGAAGAGAGCAATGACTTGACTATTTTAAATGAGTGAAGAATCAAAATTATTTGTTTGGACAGCAGATATGTTCCCAAGTCTGTTTTGTGTATACTAATATTTTTAAAAAGTGGTGCAATTACCCTATTATGTGATAGTTAATGTGGAACAAAGTTCAAAGAAAGATGAGAGAAAGCACAATTGCTCATTTGAAACTGAATAGTGGACGATCCACATGTCAGTAATCAACAGTTGGTTGATGTGGAAGATATGGGAAAATATTCAAAGTAATTAATACTGCTAAATGGAAATGAGTTTCTATTTTTTTACCTGTCATTTAAGAAAGATTAAATTTTGGGGAAAATATTGTAAGAGGACTGTTCCTATACTGCTGATGGAGAATGTACATGTGTATGACTTTCCTGAAAACTAAGTTGGCAAGATAATATATGAGATTTAAGTTTATTCAAAGCCTTTGACATAATAATTGCTACTAGAAATCCATCCTCATATGAAGAAATGCATCTTCAGAGTGAGAAATGTAGGAAAAACATTATTTGCAGTATTCCTTGTGCAAAAATTTGAAGAATTGTTAAGTGTTCAATATGGGATGAACAGTTAAATAAGTACACTTATGAAACATAACAGTATGCAGCCATTAACTATCATACATCTAATAATATTTTTAGTGATAATAAGAAAAGCTAACGATATAATTCCAAAAGAAAAATCACAACACAAAGCTATATATAATAATCTGAGATGAGACATATTTCCATGCAGTACACACACACACACACACACATGCACACATGCACATACCCAGGAGAAGAACATACTAGGCTTTAAAATTATGAATAGTTTTCTCTGGACAGTGAATTTTGAGTACTTAAATTTTTATACATATTTTTTATATTTCCTATCACGGACATGTAGGACATTTACAACTAGCAAGAAACAATGTCTTTTTTAATGGAACAGAAAAGAGAGAAAGTTGGTATGGATAATGAAAATAATGTACTATGTTGTATGTGAGCAATGGATGGATGGATAGATTGGATCAATTGAAGATTTCAAAGAACCATAATTTCCCATAGGACACATTTTTCAACATGCCCATTCTTGGGGTTATGAAATAACATACACTTTGATTTATACTCCAGGAAAGTCTTTATCACAATAATACTTTCAATATATGAAACTTCTATACTAGAGTTACTCTAAATTACTGAGAGCTATTCACGGACCATCATTTTTCCAGGGTGACTTCTAACCCTAGTACTATGTACAGTCTAATCTAAAGATTTAATACCTGACTTGCTCCTCTGTATCTTGAAGGGAACGTTGCCAGCTGCCTTGTACCAGCATAAACAATCCAGCCACAAAGTAAATGGTCTTCATTTTTGCTGCCTGTTGGAACACAGAGTTGGATAGGGGTGAGGCACGTCGATCTAAATTAGTATTTTGACAGAATATATATTGTAAGTAGAGAGAAAAAGCTAATTGATTTTATTCTGATTATATCACCAGCTTAATTTCAAATAGTAGATGATATATTCCCCCTAGATATTTTTTTGTGGCAAAAAAGGATACAAAAGATATGTTCCACCATTAAGATTTTTCATTAGTGTAGGACACTTCTCTTAATAATTAGAAGGCTCACTTCCAGACTTGAAATTAAAAATGTCCATGATAAACATTAAAATATCCACTGTGGATGATATGCTACATATGGTTAGCCTGAATGGCACCTTATCCATAATGCCTCCCCCTTCACTATCAGTCTGGCTTTCAATTAATAGTCCTTCACTTCCAAGCATTTACATTATACTGCATTTCAACCATCTTAAAGCAGCCTCAGGCTACAACTTGGCATACCAGCTGTCGGTTCAGATGTATTATTCATTTATATTTTAAATAGTGTAACTTGGTCTAGACTTTGTAATTATAAAGCGGCCAACAGATTTGAGGTATTTTAGGGTGCTTTGACCTGTTCTAAATTAAAGAAAAAAATCATTTTAAAGACAAGCAATTTGCAACAAGAACTAATGCTTCTGGCAACTTGAACAATCACAACTAAGAAACTAAGAGATCACTGTCATAAGGAAAATTAACGCTTGCTTTGAAGTCTTGGAAGTCCCTCGGATGTTTTATAGTTGGACTTAGTCCAGGATACGTCATTCAGTGCGAGTGACACCCTAGACCTGGTTGTAGGATACACCTGGTTGCTTGTGCTCATATCACAAGCAGATGCTCTGTGAAGCTAGTGGATGCCAAGGACATGGTGCTGTGGTGCGGATGAGTGGGGGCATCACGAAGTAGGGCAGAATGTCCCCACGGGGCAAGTGCTTCTATTTTCTGAATACAACCCTCATTCCATATTGCCCTGGACTTCTCTCTGTTACTTTCAAGTCTGACCATGTTTACTGTGAGAAGTGGGGATTTTAATCCAAGTTTGATTATGCTTATCCATAGATAATTTGAAGGAGTTTTTTTTAGCAAAAGGCACTTGGTTTGAAATAAAGATTTTACAAATATAATCATTTTTATCTATCAATCTTTTCTTTAACATCTTAGCCATATTTGCCAGCTATCTTTGGCATTTAAACATGGAGACTGGAATACTATCATGGTATTTTTTCTTTGAAATGCTGTCTTTTGAGATTAAGTGGACAACGAGACATAGCAAGACAATAGAAATTACTAAGTGCTTTTCATTCATCAACATCAAATTAGGAATTTTGTCTTTTGCTGTGTTTCAGTTTTCCAGGTCAGTAAGCTTTGGCAAGCTTGCCATGGATCTCGATAGAGTATTCTGATTATGATTCTCAGTCATAAATTCATGCTTTCAGGAAGAGACAGACATACAGAAGTGAGCAGTCACAACTCTCTACAGGTAGTAAACAGTCCTATTGGAAGAAGAAACTCATTTCGTGAAAGTATACAGAACTGTGGAAAAATGAAGAATAATGTTGATTGTTTAAATACCACTGCTGAGAAAACTAATCTGTTATAGTGTCAGAATATTATTTAATACAAGAAAAATTTCCATACTTTTAGATATTGTAAAAAGAGAACCTGAAGTTTTATAAGAGATAATACATTTCCACCCAAATTTAGGAGGAAACTATGATAACAATTATAGTCCCTGTTTACAATGTTTTCTTTTGAAAGATTAGACTTAAGCAAGTTGACACTATATCACATCACTAAATACATCAGTGTTCTTGACCAAATACTTGTTAAACTGGTCAGCTCACTTCCTCACAGGTTCTTAGATATGGAAAAAACATTGGACACAGGAGTTGACTCCACTGAAGATTGTTGTAAAATTGTGCTTTGTCCTTATGAACTTAAATAGGTAGAAGATCTGGGTTTTTTTCTGAAGAGATTTACTAAAATTTCATTTCAGAATATGAGTATATTTACAACTATTAGTCCTCAATAGTGAGTAAATAATTATCAACCTGTGATTTTACTCAGCTCCATTCAAAGAACTCTTTATATCAATGATATTTGTTCTCCACACAAAATAAGTTGTATTTTACTCACAAAGAGCGGATTTCATGAACTTTGATTTTTTCATAGACTTATTATAAATTTGAATATTTGAAATATGATGTTTATTCTTTCTTCTGGAAAACCATGAGTTTTCATTGATGAGGAGCAATTGCTGTGATAGCCTCCCTAATGGACACATTTCTGCTGAATTAAAAGGCGCCTTCTGTTCAAAGTAATATACACATTTATCAAATCCAAGAAAATATGTTTATTTTTCAAAATGCTATCACTTATTTTAAAATGCAGTTACCATAACAGTTAAATCTTGTAAAAGTACATTGATTTAAATCTGTTTTCTTTCTATTTTATATCTATGCATTGGATGATTTCTCTCACTTTATAACTTCACTATATTGAAATAAATGCACATGCATTTTATATCACTTTTTAATCTCAACTCTCTCCAGTGTATTATTATCAATAAAGTATAAAATGAAGAAACAAATCTTTGAGTCATAATATTTTACCCCCCTAAAAATTAATGTCTCTAAATCAGGATTAATAATCTTACAATCGTTCAGTAATCTTACCTTCTGACAGTGGGAGGAAGAACAGAGCAGGTGGAGAGAGAGTGAGCTCTCTGTAGAACTTTGGATGTGCTGGTCCTGAGCTCTGTACTCCTCTACCAAAGCTCACTGCTTTTATATACTCTCCAGTGTTGTTTAGCCTCACAGATATTACGCTGACAATATAAATTTCTCATCTGTAAATAATGGGTTTTTGTCACGAACGATTTCACTCGCCCACTCACTTTGCTCATCTGCATTCTTCGCTTACATTGGGTGGGACCTCAGAGATCAGGAAACTTTTTATTTACCCTCTTGTCTTTTTTTTTTTTTTGAATGGAAATGGAAAGGGAAGTTTGGCAATTCACCTTTTATTCAGTCAGCCATGAAAATCAGGTAAATACTCTAAAGTGAATTTTTGATGCTGAAGACAGAAAAAATGACATTGTCCACATAAACCCCACTTTGAGTAACACTTCATGCGAGTCTTAACACATCCTGTTTGCTATTTAGTTATGATGAACTTATCTGAATATACTTAAGTCACCTACTAAATAATAAGTCATTCTCTCAAAACATGTTAATAAAGAGTCTTCTCATCCCTACTACATGGAATCGATTTGTATTATCTTGGTAGGGAATTTTAAAGAATACCAATTAAGATCTAATATTTCTTGGTGTATAAATTGGATGGAGGCAGAAAAGATAAAGCAAAATGAGGATTAAAATCCAAGATACTTGATGCCATTAAGACAGGATTTAGTATTTTTTTTCCTTCTAATGGAGATTAAAGGCTAATAAGATAATAAATACCCATCAGTGTGACAAAGCTGGTGACTAGCACAGAAGTAAATCATTGTGCTCTTTACTGGTAAGAGAGCTGGAGCCTAATTTGCAACAGCAAGGTGGGAGGAATGCTGTTAAGATGAGGTGAATACTGTCTTAATTCCTGAACTTTGTTGTGTCAAGACTCGAGTGATCCATAGGATTTAACAGGTTTGCTTCTGGCCAGTGTGGAAAAAGAAAAATGAAAACAACTGAACAAATAGCATGGGGCAGTGTTTGTGTAATTAGATTTTCATCTCGCTGCTATCAACAGGCTGTGTGACCTCAGATAAAAGTCATGTTCCCCTTTGCCTCAGCTTCCTGATTTATAAAACAAGACAGTTGGCTAAATGACTCCTCTGAAATGAAAACCTGATTCCAAATGATGACATCATGGCAACATTTCCCAACTAGATTTCAATGTTCTAATACAATCAAGTGTGTGACAAGGCTGATGACAAGCGCAGAAGTAAACCATTGAGGTGACTGGAGTCATATTCGCAGTAACTTAAATTTTGTGGATTGGATGCTCTGTTGGATATAGAATATTTAAAGTCCACAGAGATAAGATCTATGTGAAACTGGGAGACTGAAGTTGAGCTTTTTTGTGTCGGTGACTACTGATGATAGAAAATCTTGCTCTTCCTTGTTTGGCCCAAGTAGCAGCATCACTTGGGGGTTTACTAGAAATGCAGAACTTTTGTTCCAAACACAGACTTCCTGAATAACACTAAGATTCCCAGGCAATTTGTATACAGATTAGAGTTTGAAAATTGTGTTTTATATAAAGTAATCCAGCTCATTTCCCTCACTTCCTCCCAGATACCCCCAATGTATTTTTTTTGCCTGCAAGGTCAATTTTGACCTGAGGACAGTTTTTCAGCACTACCAGCAGAGGGGGTGAGAGAGCAGAGAACATGGCACACTTCAGGGCCCTCTACATTACAATTATAAATACAGTGAAGACTTGAAAGTGTGGATTAGTTTAAGTTACGATCGAACTAGTTAATTAGTTTAAGTTACGATCTCTCTAGCCTCGATTCTCATAAGTATACTGGCTATATTTTATTAATTGTCATTCCCTTTGCAATTGGAACAGATGTTCTTTGCCAGCTCCTACCTGCCTGCCTGTCTGTCTCTTTACTTTCTAAATACTACCAATTTGGGGAGTGTCCTAAGAAAGGTCTTGGGATGACAGATTTAAAGCCCATAACATGGTGGACGGTTATTGGTGCTTTGATGGTGGGCGTTGTGTGAAAACAAACATTTATAGAGGTGCGAACCTATACACCTAAAACATTCACAATATTGAAAGCCAACATTACCTGAATAAACATAATTACAAAACAACAACAAGCACCTGACATCTCAGTAAATACATTCTACCAATATCTACCTACAAAATGTGTTTCTTTCCCTCACTCCCACTTGCTTTCTAGTGTGTCAGAAGTGACTACCCCAAGTCCTTTTAGGAATTTCCTCTAGCTTCACCTCCAGTCTACCAATCCTAATTCTTATAGTTCCCCAACACCATTCTGATTAGCATTCTGAGAATGCAGGAATATTAGGGGAACTGCTATATAAAACACTGTTTCTCCCTAGGAAGGACAAATCAGACTCCTGAATGGACAATGTATTGTCAGAAAGTAAGACAAACATCAAGTGTAATTTGGATTTGTGGGTCTTCTTTCGTTGATTGTCCCAACACCAGCCTCCCTTTGGCTGTCATTACACTTATTCAGTTTCTTTAGACACAAGGCAGGAATAAGTATGGCCCTTTATATAGAGAACTACTGTTAAAAAGGTTGTCTGGAAGCAGGAAAGTTCTGAGACAAGTCATCTCTCATCAGGCAGTATGAGGGTTCCTGGTAATGACAAGGAAGTTGCCACATATTAGCTGTGCTATACCTTCCTGAAAGGTCAGTTTGACTTGGTATAAGTGATGTACCACATAATTATCAAATAAGTATAAAAATTTGCATTAAGTTTTAAGATAAAATAAGGTACTTATTCAAAGATTTCGTGCTAGCTTCATGACGCTTAGGATGAGGGACAATTCTCATGGACTGACAACTGGAGTCGTTCCTTGGGACCACATGCTTAGAAGGGCCCATGCTTGACTTAATGCTTGACTCTTACCATGTTGAAACTTTTAATTCTATTTGAACAGAACTTCAGGTTTTTGTTCTGCATTGGCCCCTCAAATTATGTAACTGGTCTGCTTAGGACTTCACCTCAGAAACTCATAGGGTGTGAGGTTGTTGCATGTTTATTTTTTCCAACTGTTCATGACACTTACTTTGAAATGTTGGAGAGTGTAAAGATTCAAGTTCACAGGGCATTCTGGTGGCAATACTGGACATGGGAGATTCTCTTGCTGATGGGAGCACAGTATGTCATCACCACTTTGGGAGGTAACGTGGCAATGTTATCAAAATTGCAAATAACTATAACCCTTGATCATATAAGGCTTAAGCACAATTTTGAAAATTTATCCCAATATCTTCCTACATCTATATGTGATGATGTGGTACAAGGTTCTTCACTGTGGCACTGTGTATATTAGTAACAGGTTGTAATCCATCCAGGAGTGTTTAGGACAAGAAGGAGGAAGTTTATTGTTTGGCAATATTGAAAGACTCCAAAATAATGCTGCTAGGTGAAAATAAGGAGGTGCATTGCAAATATATAGCAGACTATCTTTTGCATTAGAAGAGAGGGGGACAAATACGTTTATTTGCTCACAGCTGTGTGTTAAAGAATTGGCTGCATGCCCAAGAAATCAATAATATGTACTTACCTGTAGGAGGCAGTAGAGAAGACAAAAACAAAACACTTCTCAATAAATACTTGCTAGACTGTTTGGAATTTTTTGCAATTTAATTATCTCTTTACAGCAAAAATGAATGTGAATTAAAAGGCAGTAATAAGAGTACAGCCACTTTGGGGAAACGCTAAACTTTAAAACTAAATATACAACTATCCTTTGACCTAGCAAATCCACTCTAGGTAATTTACTCAAGAGAAACAAAAACATATGTCACAAAATTGAGTTGTACAAAAATGACCAAAACAGCTTTGTTTACAATAGCTAAAAACTGAAAACAACAAACTGTCCATCAACAAAGAGAAAAGATAAACTGCTCTGGATTTCATGCAGTTAACTACTACTCGGTAACAATAACAAGAAAGAATCAATAACATATTGATGGCAAAGTGGATGAATTTCACAGATATGCTGAGTAAAAAAAAAATCTATGGCACAAAAACCCTACCTACTCTATGAATCCATTTATAGACGTTTAGAAATCCCCAGAACTGTGGCTGTCTCTTGGAAAAGAAGGAGAGAAGACTATTTAGTAAGAAAGTTTGTGGAGAGACTTAAAACTCTTTATTATGAAAGAGGTTTGGTTACTCAGGTATGTCCTGAGTTTTGGACATGGGGTATTGTCTAAACAGTCAGCTAAAATTTGTGATTTCATTTTACATACATTTTAGCTAAGAGACAAAAATAGTAAAGAGGTGAAGGGTAAAGGTATAACACAAGTAAGACAGACTCAGGATTAACTGTTGGAATTAACTAGGAGTTAATGTGATTCTGTTTATTTTATAAATGTTGGAGAATTTCCAAACTAAAAAAATAAAGTGATAGTGGAATAAGCACCTTTTGAAGGCAGAGAGTGTGACCCTTCAGTTACTAACTACAAGCTGACTGACATGAAAGAAGTGGGAGACGTATAGTGGTCATGGAACACAGAAACAAGATGGCGGAGGCTGGGCCTGGCTGTGGAGACTTAGCTGCAACGAAGCCACCATTTGGAGGTGATAGAATAATGATGCAAGTCTCCTCTTCTCAGTCTTTAAGATCTGTCCTGATTGTGCAACCCACTCTGTTACCTAAGACCTCCTAGTGACCAGTACGACTTCTTTTTGAGTGTGAGGCTCATTTTTGTTTCTTGAGGCAATCTGCACAATGTGCCATTCTCTTCCCAGGTCAGAACAGTTTTCTGCAAAACAAGGATCTTCTGAAAATGGATGTAAGCCATCAAAAAATTGAAAAATAATAATTCTATATTGCACACAAGAGGAAAACTTATCTTGAGATTTTTAGTTTTGAAGGAAAAAGGGTTGTTGTTTCACAACAATCTTGAAATTAAAAAAAACCCTGAGTACACAGAATATCTAGTTTCATAATCAGATCCCCTTTGCCTCATTATGTCTAGTGTATTGGGTTCAGGGATGCAGGGGAATAAAGAAGAACTTCCTGGGGAAGTTCTGAGTTTTCCAGAGGATGGGAAAAATATCCCTATGAGAAATACTGAAGAAGCAGTTCACGACCCATCCATCTGGGATGATTTTGAGGAAGCCTGCTAGGTGAGGAAAATTCTGTATTCACATTAGTGGACAGTCTTCCCGCCCTGAGGCTCTGAGACCCTGTAGATGTCCCTACCACCAGCCTGAGCTGGAACTGCGTGCACCATAGCTTTGCATGCCATCATTTTATCTTTGCTTGATTCCTGGTATAATGAGATGTTTAAAATTGTTCTAAGTTTCAGTTGTTATTTTTATTCATAAAGGGAACAAGAAAGAGAAAGAAAACAAAATCACATTTGTACAAAATAATCTTATCTCATAATTTATAAGCAGAATATATATTTATATGTATAAATACATATATATCATTGAATACATGTGTTATGCTTCTATTTTTTCGCATATTGTAGCTATAAAAAACAAACCATATGTCATTACATTTATCCAACCTCTTGCTCATCTGGAAAGACTTTTTTTTTTCTTCAAGCTTCTAAGAGTCTTTAATGTGAACCAATTAAAACATTGCAATTTTTCAAAGGCAATGTAAAAGGAAGTAACTTCAGCCATTAGAAAATTTAAAATTTGAAATCTGTATACTAAAAAAATGCAGAAAATGCAAAATGGAACTATAAACACTTTCCTAGCATTATGCCTGTAATCAGATTTACCCCCTCCCTGAAACTCGCTCAGTGTCATCAACTCATATTTTATCAGATGTATTATAAAGATATGCCCAGTTTTTTGGTGGTATTGAAATGAAATAAGCATAAAGCAGAGGATAATTTATAAAGGCCTTTAGGCTAATATCCTATTTTTAAGTATTCTTTACTTATTGCGGTTTATCTTTTGTCTATATTATATTTCAAATATAGAGAATTAATTTTTACATTTTCATTTTGTAATAAACTTCTAAAAATAATTTATATGCTCAGAATAGTTTTGGCCAGGAAGTCCTAAACTGCGCTTTAATCCTATTACTGAGAAATCTGCCATGTTGTCAGAGCGAATAAAGAATGACTTTTTCACAACCATTTTAATAAAACTCTTTTTCTCCTTCTATAGAGCACAGTAGAATATTAACTAATGCTGCAAAAAGATAGAATCTTCTTTTCTTTCTCATAAATCTGCCCATGGTCACCCTTATCCTCCTCATAAATAAGGATTAGTTAAACTTTGAAAGTCGAAGACCACAGCATTTCAACCTTTATCTGTTCCCCTTACTCACACAAGGCTATTAATGCATAGTGCAAAAGGTGATTCAAGGATTATCTTAAATTTTTGTTTGCTTTAGTAAGACCCAATTTGCATCAAATGTTTTTCTGGACACGTAACCTATATAAGTATACCCTTAGGGCAGCTGACAATGATGAATACAATCAGCTATTAATTATAAATTCAGGGTTGCATTTGACTAAACATCTGGGTGAAGTGTACTAACTATTCATTCCAGCAGTTAACATGTAACACCAATCACCAGCTTAGGTGATTGCTTTTTTGTTTTTCAGTTAGAATTCACATAGAGAATTTTAAGCAACAGACTAAGATAATAATAATTCAAATGGAATAAAACATATTTTTGTAGTTTATGGCTGGGTTTTTATGCTTCAGGGATGAGAAGCAAGTTCCTGGAGGTTACACTCAACTATCATTTCTCAAGTGCTCACTAAAGGTAGAACCTTCTGAATATATTATTGTCCAATGCTCATAATTCATAGCCAATTAGATATTTTGCCTCCATTTTACAAATGACACAGGACTTTAGAACAGGCAACCATGTTGCTGATGATCATAGTGATGTGACTGTAGAGTGGATGTAGAGCTGCTTTTGTGGAGTGTTTTGTAGAGTGAGATTCTGCAAATTGTTAGGAAAGTGGAGACGAGATCTCCCAGCTTCCTTGGAATCTCCTTTGACTGCTGACTGAATCCATTCATGCCTGCCAGATTGACAGCAAGACATTTAAAGATTAAATAATTAGCGATTCTGTTTTTTTTTTTTTTAGTTCACTTTTTTCCTTTAAGTATACAAATTCATGGTTTTTCTTACATTCATAATGCTGTGTAACTATCATCACTAAATTTAGAACTTTTTCACCACTTCTAAAGAATACTTGTATCCATTGCCCATCTTCCAGTTCTTGCTGGTCATTGATTTACTTCTTTAAGTTCATGTATTTGTCTACTATGTACATTTCATATAAATGGAATCATTTAAGATGCCTCTTTTTGTCTGACTTCTGTTACTTAGCATAATTATTCTCAAGGTTCATCATTGGTGTCACATGGATTAGTACTTCACTCCTTTTTATGATTGAATAAAATAACATTAAAAAGCATATACCACTTTTCCAATAACCATTCATCAGTTGATGGACATTTGGGTTGTTTTCATTTGGGGGCTATCAAGAATAATGCTGCTGTGAACATTTGAGTATAAATTTTTGTCTGAACCATTTTTAATTCCCTTCATACCTACAAGTAGACTTGCTGAGCCCTATGATAACTATATGTTTGTCACTTGAGAAACTGTCAAACTGCTTTTCCAAGTGAATGCTGAGATTCTATTTTTTCAGAATCAGATCCATGAGTTTTGGATATGTCACATGACTGTCTTTTCACCCTTTAAACACCTGCAGATTTCATTTCATGATGAAAAAGTCAGAGACATTAATAGAGCAAGGTATAGAAATGGGACAGGTCTTGGCAAGCAAGAGAGCGCATCTTCACGGTTTTCTCTATAAAGACATGAGGACAGAATGGGAGTGTAAACACAGAAAGAGGCACTGTAAGTCTTGATATTTGAAAGAGTCTCTTTGGAAGAGTGGCTATGCTGAATTTAGATGATCAGGAAATTGGAAGAATAGAATTAATTCAGTAATCAGGCAAGGGAATTTCTGATATTTAAGAGGTCTAAGAGTTTGAGTGCCTGTGAGATGTTAGGTATGGATCAGTATTGACTGAGGGGTTGAATTCTATGGGTTTTCTCTCTTCTGTAATCAGAGATATGGTGGTGTGACTGGCAACTAGTAGAAACAGATGTAACAAACTTTAATTCTTTCTTTCCTTGAGCATGAAAATCTCTCTTTAGTTGGCAACGAAAATGGATCAATATAAATATTTATAAAACATCCATGAGCCTAATTTTCTAGAATACATTTTATATCAAAAACTAAGTCTGATTCTAGAAATGATGTCATAATACTTATAGATTCCTTAAACTGAGAGTCAATACAAGTAAAGTTTGAAAAAACCGATTTAAAAAAAAATGCATTGAGGTGAAATTCACATAAAATCAACTCTTTGAAGGTGACTGGGTGATATCTGGTACATTCAGAATGTTGCACAATCACTACTTCAATTTAATACCAAACATTTCAAACACTTTGAAATAAAATCCATATCTATTAGGCAGTTTCTGTTCATTATTTTCTCCCTCTAACCTCTGGCAACCACCAACCTGCATTCTAGCTATACAGATTTATCTATTCTAGATATTTCATAAAAATAGAATCGTATGATAGCTTTTTGTGCCTATCTAGCTTCTTACCCTAAGTGCTTTTGAAGTTCATTCACATCTGGGAATGTTTCAATATGACATTCCTCTTTATAGCTAAATAATATTCCTTTGATTGCATGTACCACAGTTTTTTCATTCATTCTCCAATTGATGGACATCTGGGTTGTTTTAACCCTTGGACTCTTAGGAAAAATGTTGCTATGAATATGTCTATCCATGTATTTTTTTAAGAACTGCTTTCAGTCCTTTTGGGTATATAGTATATCTAAGAGTGGAATTGCTTGGTTATATAGTAACTTCATAGTTAGCATTTTTGAAGAGCTGCTAAACTGTTTTACATAGAAGCTGAATCATTTTACTTTCCTACCAACAGTGTATGAGGGTCACAAACTTTCCACATCTTTGTTATTATTTCTTTTATAGAGTAAAGTGTGGTTTTGATGTGCGTTTCCTTAACAACTAAAGTTGCACAGAATCTTTTCATTTGTTTGCTGACCATTTGTTTATATTCTTTGGGAAATGTCTATTCAAGTTTTTTGCCCATTTTCTAATTGTCTTGTTGAATTGCAAGAGTTCCTTGTATATTCTAGGTATTAAGCCCTAGAAATAAATTTACATATATGTACATATATACATTTGTATATAAATAAATACGTATACTGTATACCCATAAAATATATATACAAAAATATATATGAAGTTCCTTATCATATATATATGAAGTTCCTTTTCAAAATGAATAAAATCTAATGAAAAACTTTACATTTTAATAAGTTATTTAACAATTGCAATAAAAGTTTTCATGGCTTTACTTATTTTCTGGGAAATACGGCACCAGGAAGATTGGCTATCTAGTTCTTATTTATAAGGTATATGACAACATTTTTATACTTTGATGATAGATTCCTAATGGAAATGCCATGTAAAGATTCTAAATCTAAGCCAAGGAACTGATACTAAAGTTTCCTATACAATGTTTCACTGGCACACCTTTTCACCAAAGAGATTATTTGAACAATATTTTATGACTCCTAATTACTTGAAAAAGTAAATAACGAGAGTAGTTTGGATTCATTGTAAGTGCTTTGGCAACCTGGAGGCACATTTAATTTTTTTTAAAGCACACATTGTTAACCACTGACTGAAACAGGGGAGAGATACAAAATACTTATTTTGTATTTCACATTTCAATTCTGCTTTCTGAAAATTAGAGGAATGAAACTTAGGTTTAAAATTTATGATTTTATTTCTATAGCCTTTGTTCTGGCAGCCTGAGTACTTTTGGCAAGATGCACCCGATGCCAAGTTGGGGCTATTCTTTCGTGAGATCTTAGAAGTTCATCACAACCCCCTTTCCCCCATATATCCATGGTCATGGTGTGAGATTGGTTGCAGAGCAAGTGTGGATAGATGCAGTGGAGGAGTAACATCAGAAAGATTACAGTGAGAAGAAATACTGGTAAGTAGAGAGGAGGTGACAGGGAGATTGGGACGCTAAATATCATTTTGAGTCCACTCATAAACTGGATTTACATATCGGATAGCTTTTCTGTATACACAAAATTTTCGGAGACCATTAACAAGATGCAAGTGCCATTGAAGTCACTGAGTTATACTGGAAGGTACAGTCTCCACTTTAAAAGTCACCCTCCAAATGTTTATTTAAGTGGTCACTTCATGACTACTTCATAATGGCTGATAAGGGCCTGCTACAAGAGTTGTGTTTATTTGTACTCTATAATGAACTTTTGATTAATGATCGCAATATTTAACAAAGCCCATTTGAAAAGGCATTCCACATACTCTTTCTGGAATCCCTGCCAAAGGCAGGTGGTGGAATTCTAGAAAGTTCAATGCAGCCATGCTAAATGGTCAAATAGAACAAGATGATCTAAAATGTGAAACCTTTGGAAGATATATTTCCAAAGGTTTGTTTTTTATGACTACAAGCATATGATCTGAATTTAGAGGAACTGACCAACCAGAATTTCAGGGTTCAAACTTATCATTCTTCTGATGAAGAGATAGAAACAGTATCTACCATGAGTATCCTTGCTTTGAAATATGAAAGGAAACCATTAGTAAGTGAAATATATTAAGTAAAATATATTTTTAAAAGCACCGGTTTTTAAAATGAAATCTGCTAACATAATCAATAGCACTTTAGAGGTTTATTTGACTTTTTCTAGTCTGAACATTTTGTGCCAAACTCTCTCAATCTGCAATGTTCTGGTGATTCATCGAGAGGCAGCAAGTATCTGAGATAGGACAGGACAGTGGGCTGTGTTTTCATTTCCTAATCCAAATTATTTTTGTTCCAAAGTCCTACCCCTTTTAGAACTCTGCTAAGATTCATGTCCTCCCTAACCCATTCTCCTGACTGTGGACTACATGCTGCTAGAGGATTTTTCTCTCTGTTTCCAGGGAGAAGCAGCAAGTTCCTATTATTGTATTGCAGAAAAGGCAAGAGCTGTTTCCATCATGAGATGACATCTAATAATTTCAGTTTCATGTACCCTCCTGTTCACAGAATGTGGGACTTCATTCAATATTTATTTATTGAGTTCCTCCTACATTATTCCAGTAACTGTCTAGCTCTGAGTACAGTCAGGTGAAAGACAGACAGGGTCATGGCTTATAGGGAGTTTACATATGAATGGGGGGGGAAGATAGCAAGAACATATATAAATAAGATAATGTTCACGCTAATAAGGGCTATCAAGTAAACAAAATTATATAAGGTGATTGGGAGTTCCTGGCTGTGGTAGGAGCAATATTAAACCCAGTGACCAGAGCAATTCTAAGGCAGTGACACATGAGCTGGGACCTAGGTGGTGAGGACACAGTCAAGTGAAAATCTGAGAAAACCACATTCCTGGTCATGAAACAGAAATGTTTGCCTAGCACAAAGAAATCAGAACTGAGATTAGTATGACTAGATTTAGGTGGGGTAAGGAGCAACAGGATTGGTGGAGACAAGGCCAAAGGGAAAGGCTTAAGTAGTACTTTGTAGGTTGCTTATGAAATTGGATAAATGACTGTCCTTGTTTTTCAACCAAGGCAGAAGTCTTTCTGCCCCCAAAAGTGTTTCCATCACTGCCACCTAATATTTGATTCTTCAGATGGGTATTAAGATGCAGAAATGAATGACTCAGTGGAGATATAGTACCAAGGTTGAGAACCTCTCCGGTAGCTATGATGCCAGTGTTGGTGGTTCCTTAAAGGCTACCTTATTTCAGAAAAGGATCAAGATTCACTTCTCAGTGAATGATGATTCTGATACTTACACTAAAGTCATTGATATGGGAATAACAGGCTTGGCCTCTGAGTCATTAGTTCATTTCTTCAGAGCTGATTTTCTTAAAATGATAATTAAAAAGTGATTTATGTATTAGCAGACCCCTACTAAATACTTACTATACCCTAGAGACAGTTTACTCTACAAATAACTAATATAAACTTGCAATCACACTCATGAGGTAGAAACTATACTTACGCCCACTTCACATAGAGCAGTCACCCCCTATCCTTGGGGGATACATTCCAACACCTCAAGTGGGTGGCATGTAGATACTATGTTCTTTTCTATGTATGACAACTGATTATAGAGTTCATTGTATTTATAAATTAGGCACAGTAAGATTAACAACAAAAACTAATAATGAAATAGGACAATTTTAACAAAACACTGAAATAAAAGGTGTGAATGTTTTCTCTCTCTCAAAATATGTTATTGTAGGTAGTATTTTCAGATGGGGGCTGGTGTTGGTAACTGGAACCAAGAAAGGGAAATGGATGAGATAAAGAGAGGCTGTTGTCCAAGGAAATTGAAACAGAAAGAACTTAGGAAAACTGACCAAAGCTGCATAACTAGTAAGTTGCAAAACTGAATTCAAATCAGTAGTCTGATTTTGGTATCTGTGCCATTACCTATTACATCTGCTGCCTCTAAAATGAGCTATAATGAACATATTATATTTAAAGGAATTGACATATGAGCTATGTTGTATTTCCTTTGAAAGAAAAGATTTTGTTATATTGCAAAATACCACTATACTCTCTGAAGAAAATGAGAGAGCAACATTATTTCCTGTTAATATACAGAACATCTTCACATATTAAAGCACCCTCCCTTTTTACTGTCATTTCTTAATTTTGGAAAGTTAGCTCAGTGCCAGAGTGATGGAATCAAATTTTATGACTTCTTTGAAATTTTCTTTTCTGTCTCTGAATATCTGAAAGAATGTTTCAATATCAACCTGAAGTGGGCATGGATAGTTTTTTTAACATACAAATCAATTTATGTAATTTTAAATGTCTCATTAAGAGACTTATTTCAAAAGTTCACCTTTGTAACAGTGAAAAAATTCCTGCCCCCAGTAATTAAAGGCTAGCAAAGATGTTCCTGTCTTTGCTTGCCAATAAGAAAAGAATGAAGAAAGAAGATAAATTGTCTGACTGCTTTGGCCTGACCTGAGTCTGATTACCCCTCTCAGTCACAAGACACAGACTGTGTAACCATGGAAGGAAGGATGCAACGTTGTACCAGAGGGTTGTTAAAGCATATAGTGTCAAAGCAATGCTTTAAGTAAGTCGAGTAATCGCATTAATTGGAAGCCAATAAAGGAAATCATTCTGCTCTAGCTTGCCAAAGACAGTACCTGTGTGTCAGAAGTGTTTATGACCAGCATGTTGCTGTCGATGCCCGTAATTGGAGCAGGTGGTCAGTAGAGACTTTTGCTGGGAGCCAGATCACTCTCCCAGGGAGTAGACTGGTAAGGTCCAGGCACTCATTGCTTCCTGAATTAGAAATTATTCTGCTTCAGATTGCCCAGGTACCTGTCCACAATGCCAAGGAAGTGTTTTAGCAGTTCGCCCTTCACAAGCTGAATGATTGGCTCAGTTACATGTTTTATTAAATAAACTCAAATAGCTGCTTTATTGGATAAATTAAAGATATCTGTTAGCTTCCTCCTTTCTTCTTTATAAACAGCATAATTGAAAGCATTGTTTTGGTAGAATCTTCAAAGAAGACCACATAATCACCATTTAAATTAGCCCTAATTCATTTTACATTTGCTTATTTTACTGTTAACTTTCCCAGAACTGTTTTTTTTTTTTTACAATTAGAACATCTGAATTTTAATTACATTACCATCAAGAAGCTCATTAAAGTCACTTAATTGGCAACATTTCCAAAAAAACCTTAGCTGGGTTTAATATATTTTAAAGAGTTACTGTCAAAGTATAATTTCACCATTACAAACAGCTTGGCAACAACATTTGCATAAAGATCTGTCAGTTTCTGAAAAATGCTCAAATGTTGGGAAAATCAGATTCGTTAAGTCGCCTTTACTGAAACAGTCTAGAAATGAAGAAATTGTCACATATATTCCTCTTTGTAACCCCTGAAGCACTCAGAACACTGTCATGCACAGCATAGGTATTAAAAGAATCTTTCTTGAATGAAATAAATCATACATTTATTTTGGGGCAGATTTTTAAAAAAATTTAAGCCTCAAAAAAAGTTTCCTCATTTGTATTAAATTTAACTAAATACTCATATTCTTGCTGCTTCTTTTTCATTCACTCTAAGAAATATTAGATGGCTATTTATATTTTTGAAACCCTTTCAAATACTTTTGGCCAGCTCTAAGGGCAGAATTTAAAATATCCTAAAAAAATAGTGTGAGATTATTTTTAGGTGGTCTAATACTTTATGGTTTGCCTCTTACAAAAACTATGATCCCATTCTTAGAGTACTGATCATTAGAATTTGCAGTGCAGTTAATTCTTTTCTCATTTTTACAAGGCTATTAGTGCCTGCCTATAGATATGTATCATGTATAACATGATTTTTTTAATGGTAGTGGTGACCAACAGTACCAACAGTATAAAACACTGGAATTACATTTGGTTAATGAAAGAATGAAAATCTCAAGCTTGTGATATATGAAGGATGATACCTTGCAGCATCAATTAGGCTCGTGGGATACCCTCTTCCTAAATTTCATATGCAAGAATGAAATATGACAAAGGATAGTTTCTGTTACAATCTAGATTCATACAAATAGGTAAGATATTTTTAAAACATTCCTTTTAATTTGGTATTTCTTTTTTTAAAGATTTTATTTATTTATGCATATAAGAGCTGGGGTACAAGTCAGAGGTGTGGAGGTGAGAGGATTCACCAGAGACAGAGTGGGGAGCAGAAAAGGCAGATCGACTGAAGTACACTGATGAGGGGAGCAAGTGGGCGAGGCAGGAAAGGTGGTATTTCTAATGAAATATCTCCCATTTCTACTCTTGTATCTTGTATCTTCCAGTCAAAAGAAAAATCTAGTAAAATTTTCAAAAAAATTAAATATACAAGTTGCTATCTTGCTCTCTACTATGTCCTCAGTCTTACACCATGTCTTACATACAGACTCAATAAATGTTGGATGAATGAATGAATGAACACATGCTGACAAGGACCTGGCTAATTCAACATGAGGTGGTCAGGAACCACATTAATGGTAAGGACTTCCCTAAACATAGAGTTACTCATTTATTCACCAACTGGTAGAGTTTCTACCATATGTGTTTCAAGACACAGGTGGGTTATTAAGAATATGCTAGGAGAGCACTATGTACTAGCAATTTCTGTGGGGATGGAAATATTCTACATCTAATAAACAATACTATTTGTAAACAATAGAGAATCACTGGGAGCTTCTTTGTGGGAAAATGACCTACTTAGATTTGTCTTTTTGAAGTTTCCTCTATCGAAGTGGGAATAAAGACCTGAGACTGGAGAGATCTTATTGAAAGTTGGTGTTGATATTTTCCACAAAGGTAGAAAACAAGTGGAGTAACAAGATTTTCTTATTACTTGTAGTAATTGCCCTTGATAGAATATTAGGCAATGAGTGTTGGGTTAGTCTCTTTTCCTAGTTGGAAAGAATGAATGATGAAAAATTATGAGGAAATTTTTTGGACTTGCTTCAGAGGTTGCGTCATAAGAACAGAGAGGGAAGGAAGGGACTTCTTTCTTTCTCACTCTCTAGGCATCTGTGTTGACCTGGAAGTGGAGAGGAGGTCCTGTGACCAGTCTTGATTCTGAGGGTTCTGTCCAGGCTCCGATTATGCTGCAAACACCCTTTGTTGATAAATGAGGTGAGTTATGTGGCCTTGGGGGAGGCAAGTTTTCAGATAGCAGTAAGTGCTGGACTGAGAAATACCTGAAGATTCTGGAGGAGTCTGTGATCTGTGATCTTCAAGGCACATTCCTGAGTCAATGTTTCATGCATGGACTGGTTCTTCTGCTATAGATTGTGAGAGAGGATATGAGGGTCTTCTATCTGCAACTTCTATCTTCTATCTGCAATCAAGCTAGGCGTGGCCAGAAATCACCTAGGGCAATGCGGTGCTGGCAAACATCTCAACAAATTGTCCCCTGGACCATGACTTCATAGATAGTTCCACTTTTCAGTCAAGAAGTAGCTTCTGGTAACACGGTATGGATCTTTTTTAACTGTCTGTCAATTGCAGAGATGGCAATTTGCCATGCATTTCTAATTAATGGGCACATTTACTGGCAGAGCATTGCCTTTGGGATGGGCAGCATTATGGCTTTTCCTTTTCAAAATGAACTCTATAATATAAAACTAAAACACAAGAAAAAATTCAGTACATTTTTCCTCTCCAGCTGTTGATGTTCAATTTTATCTGATTTTCTGTTCAGTTTGGTAAAGGTAATTACCATTATTAATTCTAAAAAGGATATAAAATAGAAACATTCTAAATTTGAAGCATTTCTCAAATGGAGACTGAATTCAAAATTCTGACTTCATTCTTATCTAATGTTTTTTGGCAATGCTGAAGAAATCCTCTGGGAGAAATTTAGTAAACATTTCTTGGAGGGACGACAGAATAAAAACATCAGGAAGACTTTGCAAAATGCATCTCAAAAATGATCTCTGTACAAGGCTTTGCATTCTATGCACATTCGCTGGTGTTCTAATTACAAAGTGCCAAATTACTTCTGGGTTCTTGTCTTCCATGGCTACCCTAAAATCAGTGTGCATTCACCTAACAAGAGCACTTCTTCTACAATAGAGACTGGAACATAAACCAACACAGACACAATAACAGCACTTTAACTTCTGACTTTATTTTTCCCTCAAATGAAGAGGCAATAAAACACTAAGTCCCAAACAAATGGCATAACTTGCTTTTTCTCCTTTTTCACAGAGTACCAGAAAATGTAAACAATATTTAGGTAGAACTTCTGAGTCCTCCTAACTTTTTTTTTGCTTTTAGAACAACATTTTTTCAGCTTTTAGAACAACATTCATTTATCTGTTTATACCATCGTTGAACAGCATAAAGAGTAAAACAAGACACTTATATGAAGTGTTCAGATTGTGATACAGGCTGTATGGCATTGTTTTTAGTCTGACAAAGAAAAACATTGCTTCAGGAAATGGGTCATGTGGGTGTATAAGTGCTTCGTGGACAGGCCAGGCAGGCCGTGGTTCTGGTCAGAGTACCACTGAAAGACAAACAGAAGAAAACTCTTTCACTTCTGCAGGAATTCATTTACTTCTGACTTTGTCATGATCTCAGGACCTGGCAATTCTGTTATTATTGGGAAATTCTACCTGAGAACACTTGAATAAATTAAGCCATTTATACGGCAACATTCAGAGCAGGATGATTGAGAGAACTTTCCTTAACCTTCACTACCGTATCCTATTCTTCAAGCTTGTATTTTAGATCTCCGTGACTGAGATCACAGTGGCCAGCATCCTGGGGGAACGGGAGGCAGGCACGATTTCCGGAGTACTGGGCTTGTTATTTGGCTTCGTTGGAGCTTGGTTTCATTTGAAAAACCGAGAGGGTTGGATTTGATTTTCCCTAAGGCTCTTTCTGGCTCAAAATTCTATGAGGCTTTTAGCCTCTGAATCTAATTCCTTTCTGTTACAGAAAATCCGAAATATATATAACCATAAACACCCTTTATGGGAGTTAAAAATAGGTTCGTACCAAAAAAACCCTGGGAGATGTTATTACAATTTTAATGTTATTGTTGGAGAGATGCTGTTAAGATTGATGTTTTCACTGTATAAGGGGGGCTAGTGGTCATTCTTATAAGTGAAATTTAATTTTGGGTCACAATAAAGGACAAAAATCAGAAAAATCTCCCCTCACCCTTGTAAATTATTTTTAAAAACACACTTCTAAAAGATGAGGGTTTCCTTTTTTGGGTTCTTGTTCATAAGCAAGTGAGGGAGAATTTATGCTCCCTGAGGAGGGGGAAAGGTGTCTCCCTTGCCTTGGCTTTCACCTTATTTTTCTTTGTTTTATTTCTCATTCCTCACACAACCTGGATTTTAAAGCTAGCTCATTCATTCATTCATTCATTCATTCATTCAGTAAAAATAAGAGCTTCTGTGATGGTCCAGGCATGTGCCAAGCATTGAGAACACACAGAAGAGACGATTCTCTAACTCCAAGAGGAGCTGCATGGTTTCAGGGAGCCTCTGAAGTCTCTGATAATATTCTGCAACTGTTCCTCAACGAAATCTTCTAGATGCTTTGGAACTCCCAGATTTTTCAGGGACTCTGAACACATAGCTACACTTATGTAAATTGGATCACAGAACTATTGGATGTTTGAGCTAGAAGATCATCTACTCTCGTGGACACCATCATGTTATCTGTGACTCAGCTGGGATCCCCAGAAGTTACAGGGCTTGCCTGGTGTCTTTCTGTGAGTTAATGAATGATCCAAAAGCCATTTGTTAATGTTGTGCCTGATCTAGTCATTTTTGGTCAGAATTTAGTAAAAAATAAATAAATAAGTAGAAATAATATCCCTCCTTTCGGCTTAGGGATCTAAGGCCATGAACATGTGTAAAACAAAATTATGTACCATTGCCTGGAAATCCACTTGTGCGTTAACCAGTGCTTTAGCAATCTGTGCTGAGTTTTGAAAGTGCACATTATCTGCAACAAAGAGAGAGAGTTAAAGTGCTGCTAAATACCAGGAAGCATAGAGTGACAATGTATTGCCTGGAAATGAACACCAACTATTATCTAGTCATGCAGTTGACATTGTCAGCAGTGGGTAATCACACTCATTTATGGAAATGTCCCTGACTTTTAGGTACTGACCCTGAGCACAGGCATAGGAGGATGCTTAATGTTTCTTAAACAAAGTGATGCTGGCTCAGTATTTTTATGTGTAAGAGTCTTGCTTAAACCTCACCATCTGCTGTTCCGTGGATGAGAAGATAGTCTACATTTCTGAAATATTCTGCTCTTGCCATCACAGTTGAATTCTGGAAAAGAGGAAAAATTAACATTTTAGTTGCTGCAAGTTCTAATAGAAAACTAGCTAAATCATTGTGCAATGGACTTAGCACCAATACTGAAATTATGTATTGCTTTGGTTGATAAATATTTAAGAGTCAGAGCAACACATTTTCATCATCATTTGCATTACTTCCATCTGATTCTTAGTTTGAAAAACTGAAAGTTTATGTGTCATATGTTACATATGAGTGAGACCTTAGGCATAAATGATGCCCGCTCAAGCTGTGTAGGGGCTGGGGATGGGGAGGAGGATGAGGAAAAGGGAGGTTGGGGAGAGAAAGAATAGAATCCAAAAGGAGTAGTATATTCCCTTCTAGTGAGGTGTTTTGCAGCTAACAAAAGATTACCAGATTTGCTTGGGGACACAGTAAAAGTGTAAACTATGAATGACAGCTTTAAATTATTTAGCACATTTGAAAAGTGCTTTTCATTAATGACCTAAATAAAACAAAAAGTGCTTACTTTGTAGTGCTCCAGATTATCATCCTTTGTTGGAAGACCCATGAATCTCTCCGTGTAGATAGATGCTACGCAATAGATAAAAATATGCTGTTTGCATGTGGTAAGTGTCATTTCATCAACCAACAGGACCCCTGGTTAGGTGACCACTGGCCCCCGCCCCACTCTCCCGTGTGGAGAGGAAGGTTTTTACTTTATTGTGATGCTCCACTAAAGTTATTGTTCTGCAATTTGCTTTAATAAGATGAGAGAAGTAGTGGAAATGATTATGAAATGGGAGAATCTATCACTGGAAAGGGGTGGTCTCAAGTTTTTTCACCTCTACCCAAATATCTTCAGTGGCAGGGAGGTGTTTTGAAAGACTGGCCCCATGGACTAACCTCTATGATTTAAAATCACAAATCCAGTCCTGTCTACTACTTTAACCGGTGTTTCAGTGAATGGGTAGGATGGGAACATGTCCCCTAAATCATCCTTTCCCAAAAGCGCGCGCACACGCACACACACACACACATACTTTTTTTTTTTTACAAAGATTCCCAACAAGTGACAGTTTGCTCATTTCTACCCTACCACAGGGAAGAAGTTCCAATGAAAGCTAATTTTTGTATAAATATTAGGGTTAGTTCCAAATAATCATCCTGCATTGATATTAATCATAGTAATAGGCACACACAGGAGGTTTGCTTCTTGAACATATTATTGTTTCTCTGATTTCTGGAGTCATGGAGCTAGCAGCTGCAAACAATGATGTGGAGGTGAATTGCTTAGACTTGACTTTGCATAAAATGTTCTTAAAAGTCAGCGTGCTGCCGCTATGGGACTGCAAACCAGAATTTGCTCTGAATTTATATATTTGGTTCAGAAACACGGTTTCTGGACAAGAATAAGCAGTAATGGATTTTGGAAGAGTCCTTCCTCACTTTTAAGATTTCTTTGTTACAACACAATTATAATGAATCATTGTAAACAAGTCCATTTATAGATTATCTTTTCCCCAGTGATGCTTGGGTGAATTTTACTGCATAACTAGTTTCACCAACCACCTCAAATACAGAGTAATTATGTGTTAAGTGTTTGTACAGCGACATTTATGAAATGTTTCCATACCGTAATATTCCCAGTTGGAGACTGGAGCCACTGCAATGCCACATTTGAAAAGACCTGTTCCTGATGCAAGGGCCAGGGATGAAACGTAACCTCCATAAGACTGCAGAGACATGTTAGGAGTCATTCCCAGGTTTGCTTTCATAGACCCTGTATTTTCATAATGACTCTAAATGCTCATAAGAGGTACGGGGGGAGCTGCAGGTATGGACAGGGTAGGTTGAATATTTGCCTGCATCCTTGGCACCCACCAGACATAAACTCACCAGATATAACACTAATTTAACCACCAGATTATAAATGCTTGGTGTGCTGGTCAGAACATGGTAAGGGATATTACAGAGACAAATATAATTGCAAGTTTCTGCAAAAATGTCTTGTTTTCCTGTTTATTTTTCTCAACCAGGATCTTGCTAGAGCAAATTTAGAATTTTACTTGAAATAAATGCACAAAAAGGACAGGATTCCCAAAATATAAATATAAGGTATTTTCCACGGTTTGCAAAAGTCCTGTGAGGCAGAACTTGTATCTGTTATTTATTTATTTTCATGACAGAACAGCAAGGGAAAGATATAAGAAACATAACAACCTCGTAGCTTAAGACAGGCCAGAATTTGTGCAAAATGTAGTACTACATGATCTGTTTTGAGGATTTCTGACATAGCAGCTCAAGGAGGAAAGTCGCTGGTATCTTTAAAAACCTACATTTCCTCTCACAAATTTAATGAAAAACAAAGAAATGCAAATGGGGATACAAATTTCAGAGTCAGAAGTAGAGTTAGCAATCATAGATTTTCTTTCCCAAGAAATAGATAGGTGATTTAGAAATGTACTCTCATTGCAGAAGGAGATGTGTTTTCCCACATCACCTGGAAATTTGATTCCTAAAAATGAAGAAATGAGTGGAGCAAATAAGATGACATCTCCCCTTGGAAGACAAAAGGTCTGAGTAAACATGCTGAGAGAGATACTTCTTGTGGAAACATAGACCCCCCCAGAATGGGTGTGCTAGATTACGAAGTGTCTCTGTGTTTATTCTTGCCTTTCGATGGGGATGTCCTAAACACCCTAAAAGGATAGGGTGACTCTATAGTAAAGAAGGCTTATTTCCAGGATCTTATTGCCACAAGCTTCTGGAGATCATTCTCCTCCGGTTTGGAGAGATCATAGCACTTTTGCTACTGTAAGTCAGTCTTTAAGAGGGTGAAAGAGAGAGACTAAGAGTGAGCTTTATAGAGCAAGACCTGGAAACGCAGACACAGTGATAGCAGGTCAGTGGTGGGGTCCACTCTGAATTCATAAAATCCAGGAAATAGGGGTATAAGTTAAATAAACAGTGAATTAAGCAGCTAAAGGAAGACTTCTCTAACTAGTTTAGTTTTATTTTCCAGCTCTGGGGAATTTTATGGAGAAGCCTTGGCTACAAAACACAGAATAAAAGAGGAAGCTCCAGTTATACCATGGGTTTTTTTTTTTTTTTTCTTTTCTTCTATTATACTTGGAGGAGAACTCAAGCATGCTTTACTAAGGGAAAAATAAGATTTTAAAAAAGAAGGAACAAAAAAAAAAGAAGGAACACATGAGCTTAAAAATCATTTTGGTAAGTGAAAATTCTATCAGGTTCAAACTTCCACATATAAATGAAAATAATTTGTTTTGAAGGGTAGGTGAGCAACAACTATTATTGAAACAGAGTGTCTTTCTTCCCTTCTTCATTTTAGGTTCAAAGGAGAAAAATGTAAGTACAAGTCCATAAGAAAAATTGTCATTGTTAATGGTTTGATTAGAAACGTGTGCTCTCTGCAGATCAATACCGGGTCTCTTTTCCTCTCCTGGGTCCCAGATAAGAGAGTGTGTGAAGCAAGATTTGAAACTGAAAGCATCTGCATAGAGAAAAAAGGGTTTTAAACACTTCTGTTCCAAATGTTACTAATTGTTCTTCTGTATCTATTAGTGATTAGATGACAGTGCTGTGTCTAAATTAAACTTTCATGTTTTCAGGATGGAATACAAATTATCTCTAAAAGTAATAACAAAACTATTGGAGCAGCAGCACAACACACAAAGGGGTACTTGAGGTTCTTAAGTAGCTTAGAAAAGCTATTCCTATAGTAGAAATGGAGTGGGGGGAACCAACTCCAGTTGACTTTTTTCTGCTGTCCCATGGGTGGGGCTCCAAGGCAAGAGTGGGTGGCTGCCGCAAGAAAAGAACCCACGGAGCAGATTGGCCATGAGAATTCTAGAATTTTGTCCTTTGCACTTAGATGCCTTGCCATTTTGCTTAAATGAAGGATATCTTAAAAAACATTCTTAGAAGGGCACAGAATTTTGACGGGTTTATGGAAACATCTTATGTGAGCCACAATGCACACTGGAGTAGTTACCCATGGGCATCAATCATGCTGGCCGTCGTTTGTATGGCCAATGTGATTGCACTGGTGTTTTGAACTCTCCAAGTGTGACCTAGCTCAGGACTTTGCAAGTGCTGCCACCCTCTATCTGGAATACTCTTTCCCCAGAAGTGGACATCCCTCCCTTCAAGCCTATTTAAGTCTTAATTCAAAACAAAAAAATTCCCCTCTAGGGAACCTTCCCTGTCCTTCTAAACTAAAACTGCACTAAATCCACACCATCTAAGTCCCCTTATTTTGATTTTCTCCATAGTGTTTACTTTTAACGTTTTCTACATTTTACTTGTTTATAGTCTTTCTCTCCAACTACTCCCAAATCCTTAAGGGTAGCGATGTTTGTCTGTCTTGCTTATGAGACAGACATATCCCCAGCTCTGGGAATATGACCCAGTACACAATAGGAATAAGATAAATATTGCATATAGAACTTTTCTAATGACTTCTTGAACCCTGGAAATGATACAGTGAGGACATTATAACTGGCTTTATGGTGAGGAAACTGAAGCTCACCGTGAATTTAGAGTGGTTGGGGAGTCAGCCAGCAGCAGCTCTGGGCCTCTAAGTCCGACTCTGCAACCCCTGCCATTTCCTCTCTCACCACTAGGGCAACCTCTGTGGGGAACTTGAAATTCAGAGTCTACTATAATCTCATTAGAGGTGCATTTGTCCTACTTTTACATCGTTGATCACACATAGCAATTCAAATTGCTTATAATTAGTCACTGGAAGAGAAAGGAACTAAGATTAAATCATGAACTAATGCTTATTCAACACCACCTGGCTAGGTCTTAACAAAGCAAAGCCCATAAATGAGGTTGCTATTCTAATAATTTAGGCAAAACCCCTGCTGCTTCTTCAATTGTCAGAATAATTTGTTCAGTTTTCTTAGCATCAACCAGGTTTGTGACCTCAATATTGTTAACATTTGGGGATGGATTCTTCCTTTATTGTGGAGGGCTGTCCTGTGCACTGAGAGGTTCTCTAGTCTGTTCACCAGATAGCAGTGGCTCCTCCCCAGTGGTGATGATCAAATACGTCTCCAGACATTTGTCCGCTAAGGAGAAAGACTGCCTGGGTAAGAAGCATTGTAATAGTGATGACTTGGGCATAGGGCAGGGAACATAACAGATATCTATGAACCAGTTAAAAACAGAGCCATTAGACTTTTGGTTTGTGTGAGCCAGGAAAATGAAAGGGTGAGATGAAAACGTCTCTTTTCCCCTTCTTAATCTGGATAATTGAAGGAAATATATGATTCATGAATTGTTGGCCATTTAACTAGAAAACATGCACGGTCAGATATGGTGTATTTCTCAGCTCACTAAAGGTCTAACACTTCATGGTAACAGATATTTTCTTCTCTGACACTGAACAAAGTAATAACTAAATAACTCTCAGGGTCATTCTCAATGTTTTCCTCTTTCCTGTCTTTCCTGTCTCCACTTCCCCATAGGTTGCTGCTTATTTGACTATAAAAGAACACTCAGAGCTATGAGCTTCCCCCTCCTGCTTCACTGCCTAATCCCAAGCCCGTGGCATTTGTTGCTAGTATCACTCCTCCTCTAACCCTTTGGTCTACCCCCTCTCTCACCTCAGGCCACCTCTTTTTTTTTTTTTTCAGGCCACCTCTTAATTAACCACCAGAACTGTATTTCCAAAACTCCAATACCACTCTCTACCAATTCAAGAGCACTTCTCAAAGAGCTAACCATTGAATCAAATATTTTTTATAAAACTGCATTAAAATTTATCAGGCTTCTTTACGAGTCTTCCATAGAATCTATATGTATTTCTATATAGAATTCAGGATAGGATTTACCAAACTATTTAACCCACAGAACCCTTTTATTCCTGAAAAATCTCTTAGTATTAAGGAGGTACTTATGCAGGAACATTAATTTCTAGTATAAAATTCAATTTAAACAAAATCATAGGCATGTAACATATTCAAGTATTGTGCTAATCATCTGAGGGTTAAAAAAAGATAATGTTCATTCCTTTGAACAGCTTGCGTTCTCTCAGGAGAAACCAATAGACAGATAAAACATGTCATTCCCTGTAAGAGCGATATAAATACTTATTGGAACACACAGAAAGTTATATCAGATCTTAAAGAACAGGTATGAGTTTTCTATTTTCTAGTAAGGAAGAGGTGGGGAAGGGAGGAAGAAGATGTATACTGCAGGTGCAGGGAACAGGATTTATAAAATTAAGGGAATAAAGAAGCACAGGCGTAAGTCAAATTATTAGGAAAGTGAGGGTAGAAGTGGAGAGAGATGAGAGTAGAAAAGCAGGTTGGACGCAAACTGCCCAGAGTTTTGCATGCAGAAATATACTTGGGCATTATGTTGAAGCCAATATAGCCCTAGAAATATATGAGCAAAAAATCAGGATGTGAGGTGAAAGCAGGGCTACCATTTGAATACAGTTGAATACATCAACTTGTGCCATTCAACCTATGACTGAGGAGCCAACAGAATCATTGCCACTTTGGGTCTTAAACACTAAATTGGAATCTGGGACCCTAACAGTCATGTTTTAACAAGTTCTCCGGGTGATGTTTATGTATACTAAGGTTTGAGAAGCTCTGATCTAAATTACATATGAAGAAACTCGAACTAATGCAACATTAGTGGGAATGAGGAGAACAGATTAAAACATTTGAATGCAGAACTGACAAAATTTACTCACCAAAAGAATGTTGGAGTCAGGAAATGGGGGATTTGAAAGTAGCTCTGATCTGAGTTTTTGGGTATGTAGTGAGATTCTCAATAAAGGTGAGGCTATATTTAAAGTAGACAATACCTAAGTTAAGCCTGAGGCCTCTGTGAGACATGTGGGAGAAGGCATCAGCAGGTACTTGAAATATGGGGCTCAGAAGAAAGGTGGGGGCTAGTGGCAGTCTTAATCATCTTTGAAACCACCTGGGTTTCCTCAAGGAAATGAAGAACAATAACCGTGAAGGCCTGAGAAGCATCTCTATTTAAAGAATGAATTGACTATAATAATCATAGAGACACAGAAAAATAACAAAAGATGTCACAGAGCCCTGGATAAAACACACTCTCCTTTATGTGATCCCAAAAACCTATTACCTGGGTACCTACCTATCCAGATAGATTCCTTTCTTACATCAGCCTCACCATACACTTTAGTCTTCTGACGTTTCAGGCATTCCTGACCACTTAAGATTCTCCAGGCACACTAAGCTCTGTTATCACAGGATGGTGTCATATTGTCTTCATACTGTCTGAAATGGC
This sequence comes from Galemys pyrenaicus, assembly GCA_019455555.1. Classification (NCBI taxonomy): domain Eukaryota; kingdom Metazoa; phylum Chordata; class Mammalia; order Eulipotyphla; family Talpidae; genus Galemys; species Galemys pyrenaicus. Next base: position 12,240,118 of record JAGFMF010011870.1, read on the forward strand.
CTATTTGCCAATTTCTTAATCAGACTTTAGCTCTTGCAGCCATAGTTAACCATTCTCCTTCTACATGTTCTCACAAGTGCCATCTCTACCAGAAATTGACGTATTGCTGAGCAATTGCTTTTTGTTCTTTGCTTTCTCCCAAGAGGATCAGGGCTATAACTTACTCCTCTACTTATCCCCTAAAGAAGCTAGTATATGACTTAGTTGAGATCCAATAAAAATTTACTACATCGGGCCTCCCCGGTGGCGCAGTGGGTTAAGCAACGCACTATGAAGCAAACCGCAGTCACTGCAGCACGAGTTCGATCCCTGCTGCCGGCCAGGGAGGGG
>JAGFMF010011870.1:12240497-12250768 GCA_019455555.1 Galemys pyrenaicus
CTGTTCTGCTCCCTGCTCTCTGGTGAATCCTCTCACCACCCCCCACCTCTGGCCTGTACTCCAGTGCTTGTATGCATAAATAAATCTTTAAAAAAAAAATTTACTACATGGATGAAAGAATGAATGAATCAATGATTAGATGGGATGGATTAATAAATATGGATTGCTTTTTAACCAAAGAATGGATTAAAACCAAAAATAAAAGCAGAATATTAAGGGTTTTTTTTTTTTTCCCTATCTTTGAGTTCTCCTATGATTGAGGGTATGCTCAGTGTTATATCCTTGGCAGTCCATTTCCTTCTCCTTCTTTTGCACATGCTCTCAAGATCAGTCTAATAATCCCAGTCACACTGGAAAGCATATCATAAAGGTGAACCTAATAATCTATTACTTTCAGAAGCATTTGCAAATATATAAGAATTACTTAGGCTGCTATGGATATAGTTTTGGGTCATGAATGGCCTCCTTAAATCATTCCATTTAGATCTCTAGAAACTAATACCTAGTTCAAGAAATGAGATAAAATTGTTCACTCTATGGATGTTATAAAGATTGCAGGAAAAGTAAAATATAATTCTTAAGACAAATGTTAATGATTACATGTAAGTTTTCGGTTTGAAATTTGAATCTTTCAAGGGTTTCCTTTAGGAAACTTCATAAAAATATATGATAGGAAAGGTCTTATCTGAGATATTTCACTATAAAAATAACATTGATTTCTACCCATTTGAAATGCATTCTGTTTAGATACTTAGCATTTGATAGATTTAAGAAGAACCAAATGGCTTGAAGCAACAACTTCCCGCAAATTCACAACAGCTCTTCATCTGGTCACTGAGCTGAGCGTTGTTCAGCCCAATCCTGCAGATTCCCGTCAATATTGGGTTTCATTCCCTCGTCATGTGCAGGCCGCTCTCAGAGAAAACAGCCAAGAAAAACAACCCGAGCACGAACGGCTGCAAATTGACTTGCAAATGTACAAATTCAGACCAAAAAGTGAAATGGGGAAATCTTTGAAAAGTAATTATCATAATTTATAATCGGAAAAGTCTAAATTCCTTCCAATATTTCTCTAAACTTTCCAGTGACTTCATTGCCCATGACTGAGAAGTTTTACCACTTCTTTTTAATGTGTATTTGAAAAACCTACACAACTTTTCAAAATGGGAAATTATCACCATGACCTACAACTAAGAAATTAAGTAATACTTTGTTCAAGTTAGAATAATTATATATTCAACATGGCAGAAGAAATTTTTTACAAAAAAAAAAAAGATTCAAAACAGCCAAGATAGGACAGGGCTAGACTATGTACTAGGGAATTGAGTGTGAAAGTTCCTATAAAATCAAATTTAAGTTTAGCCTTTCATAAAATGAAATACAAAATAAAAGATACACATTGAAATCATAAAAGAAATTAAATCTCTGGTGATGATGGTTTGGGTGAGTATACTATAATCTAGTACCAAAAATTAAGTAAAAACGTGTCAACTATGAGTTGATTTGGGATACAAAGAAGAAACTAAGTAATTGAAAAAAAGGAACTGCACTTAAAGCCACCACTTTGAAGCCAGATTACCCAAATTGACTGTTTCCACTGACAGATTAAATTATGTTGTAACATTAACATTTCATGAGAAACCTTATAAACGAACACTTTAGAAAATGATGATTGCTGAACTGAATAACAGGCGTAAAACATATAAAACAACTCACCCAGCCCCATATGGCTATTCTTTTTTCATCAATGAAACCCATTTCTATGAATTTTCTAAAGTAAAAGAAACAAATTTTTAGAATTTTAAGTGTGTACACATGACATTTACTTCATTACACAAGCATATTTAATCCAAAGCTTTAATAGAAAAGCTACATTTTCTTTGTTTAAACACATGCATAATAAGGCTGCTTTTACAAATAATTAAAAGAATATTACCATGTTTGCTGCTAGGATCAAAGAATGCTCTAGACTCTACAACATATCTTTTGAGAAGAACTTCCAGGACTTCAAAGCCTCACGACCTGTGTTGGAGGAGTTACTCCAGACTCAGAGAGGTCATGAGACAGGTTGGTAATAATACCAGAACTAAAACCACCAGGGCCATGAGCAAATTTCCAAAACCCCAGCTTTGGAAAGAAGTTTTGTTGCTGCTGTTTTAAGTTTTGTTCATTTCTTAGACCTTGTTTGCTTAATGTTAACTACCCTCTCATTTTTCATCATATTTGAAAAATATTAGCATGTACACTTTTATGCAACATTTATGATACGGAAACAATTCATTCGAACTCCATCACAGAAGAGTCCCCAGTGGGAAACGCTACTGAAAATGAATCCTTAAGATTAGATCTTCATGCTGAAGATCAACATCTAAAAAGCCACAGGCAGCCATTGGAAATGTCACTTGCAATATTGGTCCACCTTTTTCGGGCTACTAGAGAGCTGGTGTTCTAGAGCAATTGTGACTTATTTTGAAAGTGGTTTGATCGAACTTCAAGAAACTCTCAGAGAACAGAAGCAGCGATATACAAGAGCAACTGGATAAGTCACTGCAGATACCTGTATGCAACAGTGATGGGCAGGAGTGAGGGGAGACATAAAGGGAGACACATGTGACCTCACAAAACTTTCAGTATTCTTGCTTTCCTTTAGCTCCAGGACTGCCCTTTCTCATTTTCTGGAAGTAGGTAGGAGTGCTTTTCATTAGTTACATAGTGGTGTTCCTTAAAAGAATTTCACAGCAATCATTTTGCTCATTACATCGATTCAACATGCACGTTTCAGATGCACAGAGTAGTTGGGCAAGTGCCGAGACAAACAGATGGGAAGAAGCCCCGTCAGTCACAGCTTACCCGACACTGATTCTGAGGGACACCGAGGAATCTACAGGGAAGAAATCAGTAGCAAAGAGAAAGTTGCTACCTGGGCGGATGCTGCTCAGGATAAAGCAGAGAAAATGTGTAGCAAACTGTGGCACTTTGGCAATTCTTCCATAAACTCCCAAAACCAAATAAAGAAGAGAAACTTCACTTTCCTTGTAAAAAAAAATCTTGTCACTAAGGCTTGAAGACAGTTCTGAGCCATAAAAATCAATCGTGATTTTATGATATCCTCCAAGCTAGCAATTACATCTGAGGTAAAAGTAAATAACAGGTGATACATCGGAACAGGAAATTCTTAACAACTCCCTTCCTAGGTTTGTTCTGAAAGGATAACATTTACAGGAAATGATAGTGCAATAGTTAACATGGAAATGAAACATTAACACTTAATGTGGCAGGACGAGGTTAAAGGTTAGCTGGTAATCTAGGAGCTCTTTGAGACCAACATGGCTGTATAAAAGTTACCTCCAAATTACAAAGCTCTGTCAGAAGGTTAATATACAGAAATACTGGTCATGTTGTGGCTAAATCAACAAAATGTTAGCAACAAAAGAAAAGTACATTTTTTAATTTTGGAGACTGGTATGAATTTAACAGTCTTTCTCATAAAAATGATAGCAGCTAAAGGTCAGTTTAGAATCCTAGTGATCAATTAGTTTCTTATTTTCGGAAATGTTCTTAGTGACACCACCTAATAGAATGGCATGGTATTTTTTCTAACTGAATTCATCCACACTACTAACCCAGTTTTATAAAATTGCAAAAAGACTGAATAAACCTTAAGTAAGCAGAGTTGGCCCCATAACTCATAAAGTTTTATAGGTCTCACATATGACCTTTTACAAAGAAGTCTGAAGAAAGCAGATCCCAGTTTCTCTTATGCTTTTGTCCTTGCTAGCATCTCCTATAAAGAATTATTTTTTGTATAGACAAAAGTTGTAAGGTTATTTACTTTCTTTTTTTCTTTCCTGTTTTACTTTGTTTGAATCGATTTACTGACCCTAACTAGCATTTACTTTTATTTCCAAATATGTTCATATGATTTTCTTTTGGTCTATACTAAAATTTAGCTGGATTGTGTTTCATGAGATTCAAGGGAACCGATTTCAGTCTTGAGTGAAATTGGAGGGCTACAATAGAGAGATTATAATCTCATTTCCCTAGGTCAGACCGTTAGTGTCTGAGTACTAAAACACTTCTTAGGGAGGCATATTATTGAATTAGTCCCTGGATTATCATAAATCTATCCTACTTAGCTTTTGTTTTCTCAAAACATCAGGTTCCAAGACTTTCCTTTCACTTTTGCAGAATAATGGTTTCAAGCAAAGACAAGGACACTTCCAACTGGCATTACCACTGTTTGCTATGGGCTTTGCATGGGTCACGAATCACTCTTTGTTCCTACTGGGCATTTCCATAGGGTGTATACTGAGAGTTCCATCTAATAACAATGCTGTCCCTTCACTGGGCAGGGTGATTATCCACTTAGAAAGATTGTTAGTGCATTGAAAGTAGAGATCATAAATTGCACAATTTTATAGATTATATTGCAATGGCATATATAGATCTGTTGTTGGATAGTTGAATATATGAGTGAACATATTTCTGCTTTACATAAGGAAGGCTTCAGATTTCATCCTAAAAATAACTCAGAGAAGGTAAAGGTAGCTAGTTACCACCTCTGGATCTATCTTCAAACCTATATGCCAAAGGCATTTAATCTATAGTGAAAATTGGTAGTATTTGTGGCTTCATGTCCTATATGTTGAATGTGAGAAACAGCAATTTGGTTTAAGGTCTACACATGGGTTTCAGGTTTAAATTTTCATGCCATCTAAGGAACACTTTTAAAAAGATTTACTTTTATTTATTTTATACATTTTTGTTTATTTTATACATACAAGAACTGGGGTATAGGCCAGAGATGTTGGGGCTGAGAGGATTCACCAGAGACAGAATAGGGAGCAGAACTGGTAGATGTACTGAAATACACTGCTGAGGGGAGCAGCTGGCGACACAGGAGAGGTCTGCTGTGCCATGTGGATTAGCTCCCTGGCTGGGGATTGAACTTGTGCTGCAGTGGCTGGCGAGAGCTTCCTAGTTCTGAGTCTTAACCCTTTGTGCCAGCAGGGAGGCTTTTCTTCTAAGGAACACATTAAAAAGTTATTGCTCTGCTTTTTGGGGTATTCTTAAATTTGAATGCTGCATACTTGGTGGTATAAAACACACAAGAAAGTAATGAGATGTTTTGTGTTTATTGGTAGTTGTAATGATGAGCTGGTGATCACATGAGGTTGTTGGTTAGCCAGCACCCATAGGAACAACTGTTTAACTTTTCCAAATTTGGATGTGATCTAACTAAATTACAAATGAGGCATGATTCCCATCTCTGTCTTTTGATACAATCTCAGGATTACAGTCCTTAGTGTTTATTGCATGGTTTAAATACAGATAGATGTGACCCACAGTGACAAAAAAAGTCTTTAGACAATTAAGTCTATTTGTGTAATATTTCAATTAAAGCACACTGCAGTCTTTATATGTAAAATAGATCTCTCTGTGGAAATTTTCTTTGAAGTCTCTCCTAAGTCTATGTCTCTTTGTCAAGCAGAAGACTATTCCAAACAAATTTATAGTGGAAAGGCCAAAAATCTGGATCAGAAATCAAGATTAATCCTCTTAGAAATTAGATGTGAAGGTTGAGTATTATTTAATAAAATTGAGTGTTATTAATAATCAACTCACTAATTTTTCAGGTTTTATTTAAATAAACTGTTTCTAATAGAATACTTTGTGTATGTGTGCATATTATTGTTCACAGGATGTAAAAAAATGGAAAATGTGGGTTATGATTACTTTTCTATTTTTAAAAATAATGACTTTTGAGTCAAAATTCTTCTGCTTTGATTAGAGACAAAAGTACAGAAAAGTAACTGGGCCTGACTCGGAGCTGTTTAGTACATTCTGTGCTGTATATACTAAACTGGAAACAATAACTAATAGGGACATTAAGGTGATAAAAGAAATCTATGAATGAATTTCTAAATTGCTCTTTGCTGCTAAAGAGTGTTAAACTTTTGGTTGTTGTGTGTGCATGTTTGTCCATGGCTATGAGTGCACCAGCCTATGTTAGCTTTTAGGGCTACAAACAACTATTCTCTAACTTTACTTACTGACATTTTGGCCACAGAAATGCAACAACTATGAAGAAATCACCAGAAGAACCTTGTAGAGTATTTCCAATTAAGCAATAGTTTGGGTGACTATTCTTTTTGTTCCAAAATAAGATGATGGAGTCATTGATTGTGATTGAGAATGTAGTTGGGCAGAACTCACTTTTCCTGTCTTGCCCACTGCTCCCCTCAGCAGTGTATTTCAGTAGATGTGCCTGTTCTGCTCCCCACTCTGTCACTGGTGAATCCTCTCACCCCACCCTACCCCCACACCTCTGGCCTACACTCCAGTTCTTATATACATAAATAAGTAAGATCTTAAAATAAATAAGTAAATCAAAGGACATTAAAATGACATATTAAAAGAGGACATTTGCCATGTATCACTATAAATAATTTCCTACACATTTACTAGCTTTCTTCCTTGCATTATTTTTTTTTCGTATTTGGACAAAAATATGCCTTTAAGATTAATAATAGTTTTAGAGCAAGTTAGGAAAAGAGATTGTAAAAAGTGAAATCATTAAAAATGGAGATACATAATAGTGATTGCAGTGATTGCGTGACCTTTGTTGGATGTCACTTGTGTTTGAAGGAGAAGGTGCTCACCTGGCAGCTGAGATCTGGTCGTCAACTTCATACACACCCAGCTTTCGATACACTGCATGCAGGAGCTTGTCACCTTGGAAAGCTGTTCCTCGGCCGTCTACCAAGGCAATGACTATCCCTTCCTTACTTGCAAGGTAAGATATCCAACTAATAGAGAACACAGACCTTACGCTCTGGCTGCAGGGACCACCATACCTTAAGAAAAAAAAAAAAGAAAGAAAGAATCTGATTCCTTCTGATTCCTTTGTAAAACTCAACTTCCCATCATGGCCAGGAATTGCCTTCCTGTTTCACATTTGTGTGATAATATTGCAATGACAATGGCATTAAAACTGGCTCACAATCAAGAACGGACCAGGCTTTTCCCAGAGGTTTGTTACAAGGAAGTTGTTTTGGGACACAATCTCTCCTATTCCCCAAAACGGATACATCTAGGGTTGGCATTTCAAGGAATATGTGTGGGTTTTTCGTCATTTCTGCCACCTGCCACTTGCTAAAAGCAGGCATAAGATATACTAAAAAAAATGCATGGTGTTTTAAGCAAATTGTGTGTAGGTCAGCAGTGATTTTGGGTGTGATTCCACTAAATGTATTCCATTCCCTTATTTCATTTCTAACTCAATTACATAAGATGTTAAGATGATTTACAATATTTTTTTGGCTGTAATTTCTTTATCTCAAAGGTATTTTGACACATTCGGCAATTTGCCATATAAATGAAATTCAGCACAGCAAATGCAAGCAAGTCCATCTAAAATCTCAAAACTTCCTCAATCTATTTTAAATAGCCATATTTTATTTACTCTGATTAGTTGAGGAATATATAAAAACAGCATCAATAGGAACTGTTACCAAGGAGAATGGTTCATTCTATCTCATAAATGTGTATTTAATCCAACATATTTTCAGTAAATAGTTTTTACACCAAAGAAAAATATTACATACACTTGAATTAGCAAGGGATACTTCTTTGATCTGTCAAATTGTGGAGGAAGAATCATCTTGTACCATAAAGCTTTAAAAAAAAAAGAGAGAAAATTCTCACTCTACAATACTCATAGAATATGCACTACAAAATAAATCCATAACTAATAAATTATTAGAAATTGAGACTATATTTAATTGATTACATATCTTGTCTAATTTATAAATGAATAGACGATTAAATTGTTATCTGTCCTAGAAACATGCATTCCAAAATTAAAATTAGGTAAGTTTTTTAGAATATCAGTGTTGAAAAAGAATTATAGAAAATATAGGTTTAACCCTATTCACAAATAGAGTAAAGATTCTAGACATGAAATTATTTTAGTAAAGATTTTGTCATTTTATAGGATATGGACTATACCATTTACCCTCGATATTTTCAACAAGCAAGATAAGTGTTCAGCTTCGTATCTATAAATGAGAAGTCTTTAAAAGAGCTTACTAATTTCATCCACTTCAAGTTTCTGAATTTCTTCTTTAGGCAGCTGGATATTTTTCAAAGCATTTTCCAATTCTTTGTTTTCCTCCAGAATTTTAATTTCTTAAAAAAATGAAAAGTTCATTTTTAATTGATAGCATTTCCCAAAGAAAATTCCTCATTAAAATTCCATTCACTTGAAGAACCTGCGATTGTGTAGGAATTAAGGACTTTTTTTATTGACCAGCACATTTTAAATTCAGCTTTTAAAGGAGGTATGACCTTATGAAGAACATCATTTTCTCCTCCACTTATTCTAAGTCACTGAAATACATTTAGAGCTGAATCACAGAAGCAACACTCTACTCAATCACATTTCCCCATCTATTTGCTTTTTCAATACGAAGCCATGACCTGACAGAACAGGTGACATCTCTTTCATCATGTACTAAAAAATACCCAAAAACCATAAAAAAAAAAAAACAGAAGTAGCAGAAGTAAAATATGTATTTGTTGAAATCTCAAATTCAAAATAATTATATAGTTATAAAACTTGTAAATTTTCTAATTGAGAAGTTAAATATTGTTTCTTAACCTTTTCCTGTTGTACTTTATTACATAAGAGTCCTTTTTGGTAAATTGCTACTGTCTCCATTTCCTTTGAGTCCTTTCTATCAAGGTAGTCATGTATCTTAGTAAAAACCATATTGCATACTATGATTTTTTTGTATTTCTCTTTAAAAGATCTGAAATAATGCTGTTTATATTTGAGTTCAGTTATATCTTAACACTTTAATTTTTGAAACTGAACAAATCCATTGATTCCCTGATGCTGTAGACTGGAGGTATATACAAATGGGCCTGGCAATAGTAGGTTTATTTGTACCCTTTATATTGAGTGGGGATTGACATGAGGCATCTTCTAGAGAAAAGTTAGACTTTCTTATGCTATGTGGAGTTTGTAGCTATATATTTTAAGAGAGAGTTTGGATGACTTCTGAGTTATGGCGATTTCTACAAAAGACATCCAGTGGACTTCTTGTTTTGTGCCTTTTTAAAAAGTTGTCCTTGAAGAGAAGGAGCTGGAGGAGTACTTATAACTACACTAAGTTTGCCAAACCACTTTGCTTGTAACTCTCAGTTTTCATATACTCATGGCATTTTGCTCCAACATGTTATATTTAATCTTAGAACAAATATAGATGTTTTGGTATGAGTTGTATAAGATACATAATAAATTTCATTTTAACTTTGGATAATCCATCAGCAAAAGACACTTGTGATATCTTAAAATTTAAAACCAAAAAAAAAAAAAAAAAACCCACCAAAACACCAACACACAATTCTAAGGACAATGGAGCCAGCTCTTCATTGTCCTCCTGTGGATTATGCATGGGGAGTTACTATGGACCAAGGGAATCCTATGTGAAGTGAGCACACAGAGCAGCTATATCATTTACTTATTTCTTAATATCTATATCATCTTTGCCAACAGGTATTGAAAAATGGAGATGATATATAGTTGTTGCTTGTGTGCCTGCTTGGTTTGACTCCTTCTCCATTCTGTTTCTAACTATGAAACTTTTTTGATTCATAATATACCGAAAACTCCAAATGTAATTTTAATGACCCTACAATATAGGGCTGCATTTCTGTGGCTGGAAAGTGGGCCATTTCCCACCTTATTTTGCAAAATGGAATTTCAGAGGGCTGTGAGGAGAGTCCAAAGGTGGCAATTAGATTTCTCTATGGGACTTTGCATTAAAAGTCTGTAACCTGGCAACGAGTGCAACACACAGCCTAACTTGGGCCTCCTTTTATGCCATGTTGTACACGTAGTACCCAGCGTTCTCAGTACCTAGTAATGTGTAGCATGTGCTCTCTCTATGTAGTGGACTCTTTATGATGGAGTTAAATAGTATGAGTGATGGGTCATACGTGAGATTGTTGTTTAATTCATATTAAATAAGAAAAAATAAAATCATATTAAATAAGATATATGAAATATGGCATATTTTTCACTAATCAAATTATGGGAAGAATCTGGGAAAAAAGCTGATAAATGAGGTTATTCAATCCTTTGGGTTGTTTTATTTATTTATTTATTTAAAGATTTATTTATGCGTACAAGCACTGGGGTACAGGCCAGAGGTGTGGGGGGGTGAGAGGATTCACCACAGAGAGCGGGAGCAGAACAGGCAGAT